>PVKZ01000292.1:0-308741 GCA_004027375.1 Macroglossus sobrinus
CCTCTCTTTTGGTCTTCTTTGCTATTACTACCCTCAGGATATTATACTACCCTGTACCCACTCATACCTTTGTAATTGAACTCGTCTCATATCATCCTAATTTAAGAGTGACATTTGTTTCCTTTGGGATCCTGCCTAATGTAGATCAGTAATCCTAAGAACAACTCTATGAAGAAGACATTATTACTGTCTCTACTTTACTGGCAAAAACTCTGAGGCCCAGAAAGATTAAGAAACTTGCCTAAGATTACATAGCTAGTTAGTAACAGATCCAGAGTTTACAGAAAAAAAATGTGGGAGCATCTTATTATAACAGGATAGTGAAAGATTCCTCAACAAAACTAAACCCATAAAGAAGACTGAAAAACTGAAATTCTCTATATCAAAAGATACCATAAACAAAATGAAGAGATAAGTCATAGACCAGAAAATATATGCAATCCACATATAGAATATATAAAGAACTCATAGAGATCAATAAGAAAAATCAAAACCAACTAGAAAAATGGGCTGAGCAAAGGATAAGAAGGGGGAAATTTAGAGAGGAAGAAACTCAAGTGAATATAATAAGCATTTAAAAGATGCTCAATCTCTCTAGTAATCAGACAAATAGAAATTAAAATAATGAGATTCCATTTTATACCGTTTGGCAGATGAAAACTAAGTGCAGTAAGTATGAGCAAGGATAAAGAAAGTGGGAATGTTTGGAACAACTATTATGAAGAACAATTTGACAGTATCTCATAAATTTGAAGATACATATACAGTCCTTCTAGGACACCTACAGATACCAAAATATGGGCTGCTCAAGTCTCTTATATAAAATGGTATTGTATTTGTACATAATCTATATTTGCATATATGCTACACCAGAGTATGCCTACACATCACTTCATTCACATAGATTCAGTGTAGAGCTCAGCACGACATGTGGCAAATTTAATTTTTGCTTTTAGGAACTTTCTGGGATTCCCCCCTCCCCCCGCCAAGTAATTTCGATCTGTGGTTGGTTGAATCCATCCATGGATAAAAATCCTGTGGATATAGAGGGCCAATTGTATACTCCATTACCTGATAATTTTACTTGGAGAAGTCTTTCCTAGAGAAATATTTACACTTGTATACAAGGAGACATGTATAAATGTTCATTGCAATGCTGCTGAAAACTCTCTTTCAGTGCAAAAATGGACTACCATACAGCAATTTAAAAGAATGAATCACATTTATGGATAATTCTCAAAAACATGGCTAAGTCAAAAACATAATTTTGAGTGAAAAAAGCAAGTTGGAAAAGACTACATACAATATGGTGCTATTTATAACCATGAAATATGTCAAACAATATTATATATAATTTATAGTATATATAGTTTATAGATATTTATGTTATAAAATTATTAAAACAAATAATATGCATCAACTTCAGTAATGTGGTTATGTCTGTGTAAGAAAGAAGCGGAAGGACTCGTACATAGAGTTGTGTCTGTATCTAAAATAGTTTATTATTTATTAATATTTTTGCTTTATATAAGTTTACATTTTTAAGGGTTTTTCAACAGCTCTATTAAGGTATAATTGATGTAAAATAAACTACACATATTTAAAGTGTACAATTTGATAGGTTTTTACATATTTATACACCCTTGAAACCACCACAATCAAGATCATAAACATATACATCACCCCCAAGTTTCCTCCTGCCCCTTTGTAATCTGTCCCTCCAACCCACCCCCTTCCCTAGCCTGTCCCTGAGCCATCATTGACGTTTTTCTATTATATAGATTAGCCTTCATATCATAGAATTTTACATAAATGAAATGACACAGTATGTACTCTATTCTTGTTTCTTTCACTCAGCATAATTATTTTGAGATTCATTCATACTGGTACATGTTATCAGTTAGCACATCTTTTTTATTGCTGATGTTATTTCATTGTTTAGATATACCACAGTTTGTGTACAAGTCTTTCTATGAAAATATGCTTTCATTTTCTTTGAGAAATACCTAGAAGTAGAATTGCTGACTTATATGTTAGATGTATATAGTAGTCCTTCCTTATCTGTGGTTTCACTTTCTGTGGTTTCAGTTACCTAAAGTCCAAAAATGTTAAAATAGAAAATTCTAAAAATAAACAATTCACAAGTTTTAAATGGTGCACTATTCTAAGTAGCATTATAAAATCTCATGAGGTCCCCAGTCCATCCCACCTGGGAGGACATGAGTTACCCCTTTGTCCAGCATATCTGTGCTACCAATCCTTGGTCACTTGGTATTACCTGTGGTTTAAGGCATCCACTGAAGACTTTAGAACGTATCCCCCGAGGATAAGGTGGGGGTACTACTACATTTAATTTTTAAGAAACTGACAAACTGTTTCCTAAAGTAAATATATCATTTTGTATTTTTACCAGAAGTGTATGAGAGTTCTACAGCTCTGACAGATATGTAATTTAATTTGCATTTCCCTAATGACTAATGATGTTCATTATCTGTTCAAGAGTTTGCCATCCATAAATCTTCTTGATGAACTGTCTGTTCAAATCTTTTGCCAATTTTTAAAAATTGGGTTGTTTTGTCTTATTTACAACAGTCTACAGATAAATCTTTTGTCAGATGTGTTTGGCAAATATTTTCCCCAGGTTTTAACTTTGATTAAATACAATTCATTGATTTTTGTTGTAGTTCATTTTATGTGTCAACTTGACTGAGACACAGGGTACCCAGAGATTTGGTTAATCATTATTCTGGGTGTGTCCATGAGGGTGTTTCTGGATGAGAATAAGTTTCCTCCAACGGACTCTTCCTTTATAGCAGCTCCTCCAAAGTCCATGGATAGTGCTCCTCTCCTTTGTATCTAGACCTTTGTGTGGTTTGCCATTAGACCACATGACCCAAATTACAATTCTTTTTTGTTCCAAAATAAACCCATTTTGTTGGAGTAATATCTGGCTGTCCATTTGTTTAAGGTCAACAGTTTGACTGGATGGGTAAGGACATGGAAGGAACATGAATGGAAAACTGGTGACAAGAAAATTTGGGGAAGTAGTATATAGGTAGACCTCTCTGAATAGGCAAAAAAACATGAAGGTATTTGTGAACCTTGTGAATGCTCACCAAAGGAAGACCCATTCTGTGAATACCAGTCAGCCACTTTCCCCAGCCACTCCTGTCATCACCCAATGGGCTCAATGAACAAAGTGGCCATGGTGGCAGGAACACTCAGCAACTTGAACTTCCATTCACCAAAACCATCATGGCTCTAGCCACGGTTGAGTGCCCAATATAGCACCATTCCCTGGGGTGTTCATCCAGCTACAAGGTGGCAGGTTTACTACACTGGACCACTTCCATCATGGAAGGGGCAGCATTTTGTTCTTATTAGAATAAACTCTTACTCTGGATACAGATTTTCCTTTCCTAAACACAATGCTTCTGCCCAAACTGTCATCAGCGGACTTACAGAATGCCCTACCTACCATCATGGTATTCCATACAGCATTATTTCTGATCAAGAAACTCACTTTACAGCAAAAGAAGTGCAATAATGGGCCCATGCTCATTGAATTCACTGGTCTGACCATGTTCCCCATCATCCCGAAATAGCTAGTTCGGTAGAACAGTAGAAAGGCCTTTTGATGACTCAGTTACAGAACCTGCTAGGTGGAAATACCATACTCTTTTTGCTAACATGTATAAATACAATTTATTTTTGCATGTCAATTTGTATTCTGTAACCTTGCCAAACTCACGTATTAGTTCTAATTGTTTTTTTTGTAGAGTCTGTACAGTTTTCTATATAAATGATCATGTTATTTATGAAAAAAAGCATTTTTACTTTTTCTTTTTCTTTCTTTATGACACCAACTAGAATCTTGAGAAAAATGTTGAATATAAATGGTAAGATATCTCTATAATTCTCAGTGCATTTCTATATGATTCATGCTTTTAAAATTTTTAATTAATGTCAAACTTAAAGGAAAGGTACCAGAATAGTACAAATAATTCCCCTTCCTGAACCATTTGAGTGTAAGTTGATGACACAGTGTCTCATCAGCTCTGAATACTTTAGTGTATGACTCCTACCATGCAGATAACCACAAAAGAGCCATCAGAAAATTAGCATTTGATATAATACTACCATACAATCCAAGACCCTGTTCAAGTTTTTCCAGTTGTCCCAAAAACATCCTTGAGAGCAAAAGGTTCCAGCCCAGAATCACATGTCACATTTAGTTGTTATGTTGCTTTACTCTCCTTCAGTGCTGAATAGTTTCTTGGTCTTTTCTTGACTTTCATGACTTTGATACTTTTGAAGATTACAGTGTTACTTTGAAGAATGCTTCTCTGTTGGGTATGTCTAATATTTTGTCATGATTAGATAGATTCAGGTTATGCATTTTTGTCAGGAATTACAACAGAAGTAATGTTTTAATTGCATTCTAGCAACCTATACATTATTTTGATTTGTCCTATTAATTATAATGTTAACTTTGATCCCTTGATTATGATGATGTTTGCCAGGTTTCTCCACTGTAAAATTATTCTTTTATAATTAATGAGTATTTTATGGGAAAGTACTTTGAGATTGTGGAACTGTCCCACTCCTCATCAAATCTTCACCGAGTTTAGTATTCATGGAGGTTTTGTGGCTTAATTTTTCCTATGACAGTTACTAAATGGCATTTTTGTAATTCCATCATTTCTTCTACATTTATTACTTGTCATTTTACTGAGAAAATCTTTTCCTTCTTCCCATTTACAATTAATTTATTACTGTCAGAATGACTCATGGATTCCTGTTTTATTCAGTAGATTCTAATATTTTACTGTTATTATTTAGTTTGATGTTTAAATTGTCCCAGGTTTGGCCAGGGGAGCCCCTTCAAGCTGGCTCTTGAATCCTTTTGACATGTCCCCATTATTATTTTAGCATTCCATACTTTCGTGGCACAAGCAGATATTTCAAGTTCATCATATACTTTCCTTCCCAAGCCCTCAAATCAGCTCTTTCTCCATAGAGCAATGGTACTTTTTACTGGAGAATGGTATTTAGAAACCAATACAAGATGTGATCCACTCTATGCAGCATCACTATTCCCAGGTCCTCCCAGTGAACACACACACACACACACACACATACATACATGTCACATACGTACATATATTATCACACATGTATCACCCTAATATATATATCACTATATATACATATATCACTCTCTATATATATTTCATCCTGATACCTCCAATTCTAACCTAATGTTACAGGATTCATTCTGATTTTCTCCTTTTCCATACTTGAAACCCTTGTCTGGCATAAGAAACCTGGCCCCCTTCATTCTCAATATGTTTATTTATTTGATCAATCTCTCTCATATATAACCAGTCTTCTGTTGCTGCCTGTCCCTCCCTTCAACATGGATGCCTGATTGAGTTCCAACACCCCGTGCCAGACTTCCACAGTGGTGCCCTCACAAAGAACCAGAACCTTCTTCACCCTCCTCAGGCTTTAACACCCCACAATGAGCCACTGTTGAGGCTCATCTAATGGGACTCCTACATTCCTCATCTAATGCTTTTTAGATTGAATTATTCAGGAGGGATGAAGGAGGAAGATAGGTAGGCTCATAATTATTTTTTAATTAAGAAGAAAAAAATCCTCTAATCATTTTGATTCCTGATTGTCATTCACAGGAACATTGTTGGCTACTCTTACTTGTGGCAAAAAGAAAATCAGGTTTCATCACTAGACTAGGTGTGGTTAATCTGTGTCCATCATAATATTTTTAATGGCTGACATAGCTATACCAAAAGGAACCATGTTTGAGGTTATTAGCTACACAGATTTAGAAGACAAAATAGAATAGCTGTGTCTAAGAGAGCTACCAGATACTCAGTCTTACTCTTTCATCTTTCATTAAGTAAGCTCTGAAGAAGTACAAGGTGCTAGCTAGAGAATATGCCCCACATACTTATAGAAAGCCATGCCCTGCAGCTTTTCTTATATTGAGTCAGGCTTAAGATTTAAGAGTTATCTTCGATGGGGAATGCCAGATCTGGACCTACAGTGGATGAAAAATATTTCACACCAATTCAAGGAGGCAGCAGCATGTAAGAGCATGGACTCTGAAGGGAGACATCCTGGGTTCCAAACCTCTCTGCCACACTTACTACTAGTGGGACCTTGTGAAAATCGTTCAGCTTCTTTGGGCCTCAATATCTTTATCTTTAAAAATGGAGATTTGACTTCATAAGACTGTTTAAACAGATTAAGTAACACCTTTAGAACAGTGCCTGGCACTATAGGTAGATTTGCCTTGAACTAAAGACACTTAAGTTTCAAGTCTTTTTCTTAAAGAGAGCCCCCAAATTGTATAAAATTTAGGCCCTTAGCCAACTTGAGTCTACCCCTGACTGTCTACCCACACAGGAAGTGCTTGGTAGATGTTAATTTTTCTTATTCACATCTAATATTAAGAGTGGTCCTCTAAGGTGTTTTACTTTTTATTTTGTGTGTGTACTTTTTTTATTTGCTTTTAAGTTGCCCTATCTTATAGAAAAACTATAACATAAGCCATAATGTAGGACATTTCTTTCATTCATTCATCCATTGAAAAAATATTTATTGAGTGGTTACTATGTCTCATAATCCTATGGCCAAGGCAAACATATACATAAATATTTATAATATGATATAGTAAGTGCTATAATAAACGTATGCACAGCCACACAGAGGAAGATATAACAGACTCTAGAGGGAGTTGACAAATTTAGGCTTTTGACTGAGCTGCTTTAATGGAAGGTGGAAGATTATTTAGTTTGAAGAAGAAACATATTCAAGGCCTTATTTCCTTCACTGAATAAATATTTATCAAGAATCTATATTATGCCAGGTACTTTCTGGATGCTCGGGATACAGTGATAAACAAGTCAGGCAAGGCAGGGTTTCATGGAGCTTACATTCTAGCAGTGGAAACACTAGATAGGGTAATGGGAAGAGTGTCACATAAGTGTATGAATGTGTGTCTAGTCTAAAACAAATGGTAAGAGGCCTTTCTGAGCAGGAAACATTTGAAGTGAAGCTTGAATGACAAGAAGGAGACAGATATGAGAAGATTGGGGACAGGGGAGAGAACTTAAATACAAGAACTCCTGGTAGCAAAGGACCTAGAATTGCCAAAACAATTTTAAAAAAGAAAACAAAATTGGAAGACTCATACAATCTGATTTTGACTTACTATAGAGTTATAGTAATCGACAGAATAAAGAATCCAGAAATAAACTTAATATGATTGATGAATTTCAACAAAGTTGCCAAGTTAATTCAATGGAGAAATGATAGTCTTTTTAAAAAATGGTGCTGAGACAATTAGACATCTGTATGTAAAAAGAACCACAACTCATACATTGTATCACATAAAAGAATCAACTTGAAATGGATAATAAACCTAAAATATAAACCAAAAAACTATAAAACTTCTAGAAGAAAACATAACCAAAAGTCTTTCTAATCTTGGGTTAAACAGAGATTTCTTAGCTAGGACACAGAAAACATAAACTAAAAAAATTTTTGATAAATTTGGATTTCATCAAAATCAGTAACTTCTGTTCTTCAAATTATCCTGTTTAAAAAAATGAAAAAATAGCCACAGACTGGGAGAAAATATGCGTAAAACATATCTAATAAAGGACTGGTATTAGGAATACAAAAAGAACTCTCAATTCAATGATAAGAAAACAATTTAAAAAATGGACAAGATTTGAATGGACACATCACCAAATAAAAAATACCGATGACAAATACTACATAAAGAGATGCTGAATGTCATTAGGCCTATGGAAATACAAATTAAAACACAATGACAAATCACCACACATCCATTAGAATGGCTAAAATTAAAAATATAGACAATACAAAGTGTTCAAGAAGATGAGAAGCAACTGGAATTCTCATACACTGCAAAACATACCACCTTTGATTTGGTGGCTTCTCATAAAGTTACACATACACTTAATACATAACCCAGAGATCCTACTCCTGGGTATTTACCTAAGAGAAATAAAAACATATGCCCACACAAATACGTATACATGAATGTTCATAGCAGCTTTATTGTAATAATCCTAAACTGGAAACTCCCTAAACGTCTCTCAACAAGTAAACAGATGTACAAATTATAGTACACCTATACAGTTAAATACTACTCAGCAATAAAAAATAATACATATAACAACTTTGGATGAATCTCAAAAGCATTATGCAAAGTGAAAGAAGCCAGACCCCAAACTCTACATACCACTTAATGACATTCTGAAAAGGACAAAACTAAGGGATAGGAATTAAATCAGTGGTTGCTAGGGGCTGTGGTGGTGGTGGTAGTGGAGGGGACTGACTATAAAGGGGCACAAGAGAATTTGCTGGGGTGGTAGAAATGTTCTATATCTCAATAGTGATGGTTTCATTGTATACATCTGCAAAATCAACACATTATACATTTAAAAATGGTAAATTTTACTTTATGCAGAGTATTCCTCAATAAACCCAAATCAAAAAATGAGCCACCCCGGTAACAAGTATGTTTTTAAAATGTGTCCATAAATTCTTTGGCATTCCTCATTTCAAAAGGTGGAGCTAATTTCTTTCTCCTTGAGTGTAGGCTGGACTGACTTAGTGACACACTTCTACTAAACAAAATATGGCAGAAATGATGGTGTTTAACTTCCAAGAATAGGCCATAAAAGGCACTTCAGTTTTCTCCTTGTTCTCTCTTGGGTCACTCCCTCTGGGGGAAGCCAAGTACCACATTGTGAGAATTAGACATCTATATGTAAAATACTCATCAGCCTTATGGAGAAACCCACATGATAAGGAACTGACACTCCTGCCAACAACCATATGTGTGAAACATCTTGGAATCGCATCTTTGAGCCCCAATCCTTATCAGCTAGAGCTGTATCCTTTGCTGACATGTTTGCAAACTTCATAAGAAATCCTGAGCCAAACTAACTAGCTAAGTCAATCCTGAATTCCTGATCCACAAAAACTGTGAAATAATACATATTTGTTATTTTAAGCTACTAAGTCTGGGCTAATTTGTTACACAATTATAGATAGCTAATATACTGAGAAGATGGGAGTGTAATTTGAGGTGAAGTTGGAGAGGTAGATAGGGATCAGATCTTATAAAGACTTATAGGTATTGTGAGGGCTTTTAAGTCCAATGGTAAGCCATTTCTGATTTTATTCAGAATAACCATCAAAATTTTGCTTTAAGTAATCACTTCACTATGGAGTGGTCAAGAATGAAGGCAGGGAGACCAGTTAAGAGGTTATTTCAGAAGTACAGGTAAGAGATGATGGTGGCTTAGAGTAGGGTGGTGACAATGAAGATGGATGTATAGAATGAAGGAAGAGAAAATCAAGGATGACCCTAAGGTTTTTTGTTTGTTTGTTTGTTTGAATAGTTGAAATGAGGATAACTGTAAAAGGAACATATTGGGAGAAGAGATGGATGAAGGCACAGCCTGAAGGAGTGTATAAGCATAATATATTTGAGAAACTGCAAATAGGTCAGTATGGTTATAGTTTATGGTGATTAATGGGAGGAGAATGGTGAGAAAGTAGGCTGAAAAGAGTCATGAAAGAAAAGCCCTGTGTACTACCATAAAGTCTCTGGACTTTATCCAGTTAGCCATTGGAAGCCACTAAAAGGTTTTAAGTAGGAAAGTGATTGATCTAATTCACATTTTAGAAATACACTAGCAACATCGATATAGAATTTGCATTAAATATGGGAGATATCGGAAACCAGGAGATATTCTGAATAACTTTCTGATTTTTAGGAGGCAATATAGTATGGATACTTCTCAGTTTATGATGGTGACATCTCAATAAACCCATCCTAAGTTGAAAATATCTTAAGTCAAAAATGCATTTAACACACCAACCTACTGAACATTATAGCTTAGCCTAACCTAGCTGAAATGTACTCAGAACACTTACATTAACCTACAGTTGTGGAAAATCATCTAACACAAAGCCTATTTTATAATAAAGTATTGACTATCTTATATAATTTATGTAATTATGACTTGCCACTTCCATGCTGAACAATTATCTTGAGTTTTATCTCAAGAGTATACAGGAGCAAGGAGACACAAATGGGTATTTTGTAGACACGATGAAATTCAAAAACACAAAACACACTATCCAAAAGACACTGACAACACAGGATATTGTAGAGTACCTGTTGTGTACTCTCCTGATTGCATGGCTGACTAGGAGGGTTGGCTGCCACTGCCTAGTATCACAAGGAAGTATACTACCCCAGAAAAGATCAAAATTCAAATACCATTTCTACTGAATGTACATCATGTTAGCACCATTGTAAAGTTGAAAAATATAAGTCAAACAGTCTTAAGTTGGAAACCATCTGAATAGTAGAAAGAATATAAATGGCTTTGGACCCAACTTCAAATCTTGGTATAGTAAGTTACCATTTATTATGGGTTGAATTGTGTCCCCTTCCCCAAATTCACATGTTGAAGTTCTAAGCCTCAGTACCTCAGATGTGACCTTATTTGGAGATAGAGTCATTGCAGATGCAATTAGTTAAGATAAGGTCATACTGGAGTAGGATAAGTCCCTAATCCAATATGACTTATAAAAGGGTAAATTTGGTCATGGGCATGCACACAGGGACAATGTCATTAAATATGAAGGCATAGATCTACAAGTAAGGAATGCCAAAGATTACCAGTAAAATCACTAGAAGCTACGGGAGAGGCATGGAACAGATTTTGCCTGATAGCCCTCAGAAGGAACTAACTCTTCCAACACCTTGATCTTGGGCTTTTAGCCTCCAGAACTGTGAGATAATAAATTTCTAAGCCACTCAATTTGTGGTACTTAGTTATGGCAGCTCTAGAAAACTAATATTCCATCTGTGTGGCCTTGGACAAATTATTTTACCTTGCTAATGCCTAGGGTACCAATCTGTAAAATAAGGGTAATTGTATCTACCTAATAGGGTGGTCACAAGGATTAAAATGAAAAGGCTTTTGCAAACCACCAGGCATTAATAGGTACTACATAAATATTATTTTATATTTGTGGAACACTAATGTTACCCAAGGAAAATGGGACATTTCTGGAGATTTTTTGAAAGATTTATTACTAACTATAAGGGTTATGCGTAATACAACCTAAAAGTAACAGGCTGAAGAGGATGACCCCTTTTTCCTGTTGGATTCCTTAGAGAGGAGTCCCAGGATTGTCTTGTTCCCTGTAAAAATGTAGCTTTTTGTGGGATAGAACACTAGTACGAGAACCAAAAGTACCCTCAAAGGCAGGAAGATTGAGGCTAACACCCTGTGGTGGGGTAAAGGTGGGAAGGAAAGGAGGTAAACTAAGCTAAAAAATGGGCTAGATGCCTTAGGTCTCCAAGCTTCCCAGCTCACTTCCTTAAGTAAAAAGATTTAGGCTTGGTTGTCCTCTCTTCAGCTCAATAAGGGAAACCCAACAGAGGCCTCACCAGTCTCTGGAACGCCTAGCCCTTTCAGGCGGGGAGTACCTTGCCAAAGCAAACAATCCCTGCTCTATGATTGTGCTCTCTCTGGGGTAGGGGAGAACAAAGATCCCTTTCTTTGCTTCCCCAACTCTATGGCTTCAGCCAAAGGCACTGTTTACACAATCTACCCTGGTGAAGAATTTGTTCCTTTTCTCTTTATGTTGCAGCTGGAAAAGATTGACTCCCTCCTGCCTGTTCCTTTTCCCCAGACCCTTGGTCAGGAAAAGTGCTCAATGCCTGAACCTCCCAACCTCAGTAAAGATGTCAGCACACTTAAGAGTATATCCAGGCCCTTTTTGGATGTGATGGAGAACCTCAAAGTTTTAGTGGCAGAAAGCATGTCTGGCTGGGAAAGGGAGACTGGCTGGAGCAATTATCAGGAGCTTAGCTTGTCTCTATTCCAATTTTATTTGTCCTTCTCTCATTCCCAAGGGATTCTTAAGCTTTTCCCAGGTAGATGTCTATGAGTGGGATCAACTAATCAAAATCCAGGGCTTTTTTAGTTTCCTTCTTTAAAAGGATGATAAGGTGAGTAGGATGAAAATAGTGTTTACTAGTGGAAAAGTTCTTCAGTCTTTAGTTAACTAACTCCAGCAGGAAAAGTTCTTCAGTCTTTAGTTTATTAACTCCAGCAGCACGTTTCCCTCAAGCTCCAAAAACAAAAGCAAGGAGAAAAGGAAGCCCCAGAATGGTAGTCTTATTTTAGTACTGGCAGAGAATCCTAGTGTTAAGTTACTCCTGGTAAATTGGTAACTAAGAAACAGAAAGACAATTTATAATATCTAGGTCTCCAATAAGAAGTTTAAAAATCTAACTTCACTTACATCTATGACATCTCCAGGAGGCACAATTCAAGGAAATCTGCCCATTTCACACAATGCAAGGAACTTAGAGTATGAGTTAACCAACAGTGACTTGAACTCAGGATTCTGGGACTTTTAATCTGGTCAACTCCACAGGGCCAAGCTGCTTTCTGAAAATTTTATGGGTCTTTTGCACCACATAAATTTTCCCTGAGGTAAATCCCCATTGACTAGTCTCCTGTTGCTAAGGGAGTTATGGGTTGACTGTTTGTTACTCTTTGGAACTATGTTTTGGAAACTTAGAAGTCCCTGTTCCAGCTGTTGGGAGATGTGGATGGAAAGAATTTAGAAGTAAAGAGGAAATGCAAGACTGTTTAGGCTCAGATAGCATCCCTACAAATACACATACACCCATCCCCCACCTCCAGCAATATCTGCAGAGTTAGTTTCTGTAAAATCAGCTACACAGTTCCTGGAAGGCTCTAAAATAACTATCCATCTTGGGGACAGAGCTGAGCCAACTAAGCTAAACCTGCCCAGAAACCCAGGAAATGAGCAGTGCGGGTAAAATGAACCCAGGGGTAGACGAAACACTACCTACCTGCAAGACACAACAGGGATGGTATTTATATAAAGTTAAACACACAAACACACACACACACACACACACACACACACACACCCAGATCAATCACATTAACTGAGCAATCTAAAAAACTGACCAGATTTGTCTTTTCCACTACACCAATCATATCCTGGCCCCCCTACTGTGCGGTATGGTATAATGCAACAGCTTTGGTCAGAGGTTTCTATTGTTTTATCACTTCCTATCTAGATAGTCTCGAGGACTAAGTCATGATTCTTGAATCTGAGTCTTAGATTTCTCATTTGTTAAAACAAGAAAAAATATCTACTTCATACAAATGAAATAGCTATAGTAAAAGAGCATGACATACAATTTTTGTTTACAGGTCTTTCCATGTTTAGCTTTCTGAGCTAGATTAGATTCAATGAAGTTAGGAGGCAGTGGGTCAGGAAAGTCAACTAGTGGAGTTTCCTTTCAATGCAAGATTCAAATGAAACTTTGTTCTTTTTGCAGACTGGAAGATTGTACTTGGATTAGCTTTATATTGCTACATAACAAATTACTACAAATTTAGTGGTTTAAAACAACATCCACTTATCATTTTACTATTCTGTAGATCATATATTCAGGAAGGCTTGTCTGGGTTCTCTGCTTAGATCTCACAAAGCCAAAGTCAAGGTGTTGACTGGGCTGTTGTCTTATCTAGAGGTTCTGAGGAAGAATCCGCTTCCAAGCTCATTCAGGCTGTTGGCAGAATTTAGTTCTTTGAAGTTGTAGGACCGAGGTTCCCACTTCCTTGCTGGCTGTTGATTAGGGGATCAATTTCAGTTCTTATAGAGACCACTTTCCAGTCCTTGCATATGGTCCCCTGTGTCTTTAAAGCCAGCCATTATGCATCGAATCCTTCCTTCAAATCTGATTTCTCCAGCCAGTTGAGAAAGCTTTCTTTTAAGGGCTCAGGTGATTAGATCTGGCCCACCCAGATAATCTCCCTCTTAGTCAACTGTGCCATATAACATAACCATGAGTGCAATATCTCATCAAATTAACAGGTTCTAGGGATTAGAGTAAGATATTTTAGGGGGTCATTAAAAAAATTCTGCCTACCATAGCACTTATTCAAAAAAATGAGAGGAAATGATCTCTTTTGGTGTGAGGGGGAGGAAGAGGTAATAAACTATCTCTAATTACTTACACTACTAAGAGAAGCCAAGCATTTGAGATCAGAGAGGCCTGATCTCATCCATGGTATTCTATCATGTCTTCTGCCATTTCTAAAGTGGCTGTTTTTGATCACAATGTAGTAGAACTCACAGTGCCTTGAGGTAAATGCTCAAAAATAAAGACATATTAAGGAATGCCTGGGGAGTATAAAATCTTCCCATTTTTAGTTTTTCCTCATCAAACGGTGAAAATATGAAGCTGTTCAAGAGTGTGTCCTACATGTTGGAAAATGCATATTTTAAGATATGCCTCAATAAAGTTTCATTGCTCAAAATTTGAAGGACTAAGATAATATTCTCCAGTCACCAGTTGATGTTATTACTTTTTTTCTATTTCAGAATTCAACTCAAATATTCCTTCATCTCATTTCTCTTGACTGGAGGTAAGAAAACAGCAATCTCTAGGTTCCTGGATACCAATTTATGCTAAATCGAGTACTGTTTTTTGAGCAGCTTTCTCATCCTGATGACCTAAGGAGGCCTCAAACTAATAAACTCATTCTGAAAGGGAGGCTGGAACAGGGTTCTTCATTATTGCTGTTTAGCATTTAGATGATTTTCAAAGGACATAATTTTTTTTTTCTGATTAGGATGACACAAACCTATGGATGCTTCTACTCTGGTATTGAAGAAACACGACTCAGAAGAAACTGAGGAGTAAGAAGAGAGAAACAAGACTTGTTGCCCTCAGCATCCCTGGGTTTTCTCTCCAGATGCTTTACAGACAGACTTTATAACTTTGGATGGTCAATTACTTTTTAAGACAATCAAAGAGGGAGATGCTGTCTGTAAAATGTCTATAACTCTATTGAAAATGAGAAAGCAAATTATAATCAATATACATTGAACTCTTATGGCACCATTCTTTCCAAATACTGTTGCATGCACATAATTGCTGGGTTGAGAATTATTATCCTCGTTTAGTAGATGGGGAGAAATTGAGGTCCTAGAAAGTTATTGGTTGGTGATCTGTCAACATCACAGTGGCCAAATCATGTGCTCTAATATTCAAGGACAAATGGGAAGTTTTCATTATCAAAATTGGAAAGATTTTTAGAAAATTTGCTCTTGAACCCTCTATACTAAAACATAGCACTCCTCTCCCCCAAGCTGTTGGCATCTTACATTGCCAATAAGTATTTCTTAGGGCCTGAAACTAAGAGGATCCAGGTTGTCTTGATTCCTCCTGAAGAAAGTTGCTTCCAAGATTCTTGCAGTACCATCTCATCATTCACTTCAGAGAGGTAAAAGACATGGGCCACTAAGCCATTCTCTCTCCAAGCCCCTGTAGTTAAGGGGTTAATTAGATTCAATCCCAAAGAAAAGGCTAAGAAAACACAGATGACTCTGAGTCGATAACTTGGGAAGGGGATGGGCAATGGAGGCTCCTACGAGAGGTTCAAACTCAGGTGACCAGAACAAAGGGAGGGCTATTCCTCATCTCCAAATATGTAGATACTTTCTTCCACCTACTCTTGGCTGGAAGAGCTGACCTTGTGAGGTGTGTCCCACAGCCCAGAATAGTTATTTGGGGCTATTATAACAACCTGAAAACAAACTGTAGGTACTCTGATCACAACAGCAAAAGGGCAAAAGTGAATGACTTTGGGTGACCTGCTTCCTGAACATCAGTCCACTCTGAGGTCAAGTCTCTGCCCTGGGTTTTAATTTTATAGTCACTGATCGAACCAAAAGAAAACCTGTTGTGGTCATCTATATTATCATTTCTGAAATAACTTTAATTTATAAAGTTATTTCAAGCAGATGTAAGGCTTAAAGTTTATCTAGCTTTTAGAAAATATAAGTAATTCTTTGCCTTTATACTAACACCACTGTCCAAGGTCTCTACTGAGGTATTTTTAAGAAGTTTATCTTTGCTTATTCTATTTCTTGACTCGGAAAAATAATCATCTCCAGCAATAATTGGCTTGGGGAAGAGTCCCCAAGTAGTAGTGTAGTAGTAGTGTAGTAGTCTTACATTCTGGGCTTCAAGACACGATCCTTCCTCTAGATCCAGCTTTGCTAGTCAAAGTTCCTGAGAATCCTATGACTTCTCCAATCCTGCTTCACTTGTTAAGTGAGGTGGTTGGTTTAGATGATTAAATAAAAATGTGACTAAGATATTGCTGTGATGTGTCAAGCTAGATACTTCTAAAGATACAAAGATGAACATGACATAGTACTTGCCTCAAGAAACTGACAATCTAACTTGGAAGATAAGACACACATCAAATTATCCCACAAATTATCATAGACCATATAAGCATTATCAAGGATATGTGCTCTATAGTCCTTTATAGAAGTTAATGCTCATTTGGTTGAATGATGGAAACCAGAGAGCTTCAAGCAGCACTTAAGGCTTTTAGGATAATAGTGAAGAGTTTGAAAGAGAGGGAAGTGAGCAAAGATTCAAGGAAAGATGGCCAGAGGGCAGGGCTTGAAGATAAGGACATTTGGAAAATGACAAATAGTGCACTTTGAGTAGAGTGCATGGGAATAACAACACACATAGCTGAGAAATTTATCAAAATGGTTTTGAATTGGTAAATGGCAAAACCAGTCCTTTGGTTCAGGAAGATTAACCTGGCAGTGTTGGCTAGAAGTAAATGCTAAAGGGAAAAGACTAGAAACAGAAGGCCAATTAAGAGGTTACTGCAACAACCAGGTAGGTGGCAATGAGGGCCTGAGCCAGAATAGCAGTAGTGGAAATAGAAAGCCCATTAGTCACAATTTTAAGCCAGCACTGTAAATTGCTACTGACCCAATCATCTAAAGTAATAGGCCATCCCTGGTAAAAATTATTATAAAGGAGCCCTAATTTGAGTAAAGCTTTCCTGACACAGAATGTAGAACAAGTGAAGCCAGACCCATGTTGAGTTTAGAACCATCACCACCCTCCAGGCCTTATATTCCCACCAAGGCGCTCAGCCAACTATAGAAAAGAAATATACACAGGAGACTCAAGAAACATCTTATTAATACAGTATTTATTTGTCTTCCCTCTGTCAAACCCTGAGCCAACCACTCTCCCCAGGCTGCCTGGGGAGGTATAGGAAAAGGAATATACAGGGCAGATGAGACACTGGAGAATGAACTATGGAGGATGGAGACGGCTCCTTCACATGGCGAAGAGGATGAGAAAGGCCACCATCAGGCAAAAGAGCCCCATGGCCTCTGAGAGGGCAAAGCCCAGAATGGCGTAGGAGAAGAGCTGTTGCTTCAGAGAAGGGTTCCTGGGAGAAGGGGAAGAAAAAAGACTGAATTTCTAGTCCACACAAAGAAAAGAACATCAAAGGTGGGTTCAAGGAGAATTCATCCCCTTAAGCTCATCTCATGTAAGGAATCTCAGGGTGACATCATCATGCCCAAGTTTTTGCCCTTATACAAGATTTCTACAGAGACTGAATGAGGGGCGTGTAAAATCCAAAACTGTGTAACAAAACTGTATACAAACATTAGCACTTCTAATGCATCATCCATGTCATCATAACTTAAGATCTCTGGGCCTGGACACCTAACTATCCAGGGACTAATCAGGATGGGAAAAGTATTCGGAGTGGCAGGGTCTATAATAGCAGTGTTTTCAAACTTGAAGCAGCAAAACTCCAAAATATGAAACATATAAAATCCAAACTGCAATGGTAAAAAACTGGGGGATTTTAAAAGCTTGTATGACTGGTCTCTCCTTAATTCTTTGATGGTCTGTGGGGCCTATCTTCAGAACCCTAGGGTTTTATGGAACACAATTAGAAAAACACTGTTCTAGAGGACAAGAGAGTCAGAGGAAAACACTACCTTCTCTCATTTCAAAAACAGTCAAAAGATTTTGGGCTTTAAGAAACTACAACAGTCTATGGGGTTTAGATGATATGAGTCAAAATGGGATAAAGAACTCCTAACTTTGAAAGTCATTACGTAATTTCTAGTTCCTTCACTCTGTCACCTCTGGAAGCCTTCATAGATAAGTTAAAACAACACAGGCTTTTAACAGAATTGTGGACATAGAAGTAGGCTTCTTGTTCCATACAAATCCTAAAAAATAAACTTATTTCCCCAAAGACATTAAGAGAACTCTTGGGTCTCTAGAGGATTAATTTAGTTCTAACAGCAAGTTGCCAAGAGTTGGTGGAGACCAAATAGTCCCAAGTGTCAGGAAGCAGTGGAGCTGGCTACAGAGGCAGTTTTCCCAGGAGTGACAGAGGGGAATTCCCGGGGATGGGGAAAAACAGCAGTGAAGCCACTATGCTGAGGCTTTAAAACTGGGGTAGCAAACTTTTTCTGTAAAGGACCAAATAATAAATATTTTAGGCTTTGTGGGTCACATATGGTCTCTTGTTGCTTTTTTCCACCCTCATGACTATTTAAAAATTAAAAACCCATTCTTAGCTCAGCTATACAAAACTGGGCTGTGGGCCAGACATACTTACTCACCCACCTTTGCCGATTCCTGCTCTAAATCAAAGCTGTTTAATTATGTTTACATCTGTACCGTCCAATATTGTAGGCACTAGTTACAAGTGGCTACTGAGCACCTGAAAACTTGGTGTACTTTTAATTAAAATTTAAATAGTCACATGGCTAGTGGCTACTGTACAGGGTAGTGTAGCTTTAGATCCCCATATATGACTGCCTAGACATTTAGAAAGCATATCAGAGAGCCAATGAAAGGCCCATCTTACCTGGCATAACCAATGATGAGGCTCCCAAACACAGTCCCAATTCCAGCCCCAGAGCCAGCCACCCCTACTGTAGCAGCCCCAGCCCCAATGAACTTGGCTGCTGTGTCGATGTCCCTTGAAATGATGCTGGTTTGGAAGCTGCGGCTAGAAATAAGTGAGGTCAGGGGACGTGAGGCTGCCAAGCTGCTGAGGCTCTGTGAAAGAGAGGCAGGCAGAAGGTAAAGTTTTCAAGAAACCCCTTTTAGCTATGGAAACTTTTGTGCTATTTAAATGCTTTATGCTCTCAAATCCCATGGTTTCTCTCCCAAACAGAATAGCTTTTTATTCTCTGGAAAACCTCCTAAAATGCTGCCAACCAGAACTTTTTAATTCAAGAGGTAGACTTCAAATACCTTTAAGATTCAAGTATGCTCCAGAAATCTAAGACTGAAGCCAAAGCCCTAGTCTGTGCTTGGTGTCCTAAAGAGATTATCTTCCAGGGACTAAATGCTCCCAGCTGAAGTCAATAAATAAGGCCAAGTAACAGCAGCTACCAACAGCACACACGGGCATGTGCTACCAGTGTGTAGCACATACAGAGCTGGAACACTAGAGCATATATAGTATCAACTGTTCTCCATTGCCACCTAAAGCCAATGGCCGTGATCCTTCACTAATTTATGTCTTTGTCAACTGTCCTCATCACTCCCCCTACTGGTTCTGAAAGGTAACCCTCCCCAACCTTTACCCCAAAACCACAGGCCCAATTCCATCTATAAGGTACCTCATCTGTCAGAGTCTCAGGTCGTTTCAGCACCACTGTAGACACTGATCGGCTCAGCAGCTGAGAGGTGCTCCTGACCTATTGGGAATGACACAAGGGCAAGAAGGTCAAGAAGTCTGTGGAGAAGAGTTTCAGAACAATTCCAAGTTATTAATCAGATACCCCTTTCATTTTCTCGAACTTAAATCAGAATCTTAGATCATTCTTTTACTTTTGGTAAATTCTAGATTCAAGAACCTCACCATTTCTACTTCTTCCTAGACTTCTTTGCTTTAAGAGAAGAAAGTCTACTTCCTTTGGGCTCTCCCTTGCCTTACTCTTTCACAGGCCTTGAGAATGAGAACTACAAACCTCAGAAGCATTTCCTTTACTCAGTAAGAGATTTGGCTAGCCCATGAGGAAACCAATGTTTGGAGAATCTTCTGAAAAACAGGCACAAAGATCCATGCTTTAAATTCACCACCTCCTGTGAATTTAGATCTAGTCATCTTAGCACCGTATCAGCTGTGCAGTCTTTGGACAAGTCACTTAAATTTTTCCAAGCCCATTTTCTCACCTTTCAAATAGGAATAATTTATCTCAGGTTTGATTTGAGGAGTAAATGAGATTATGTATACAAATTGGTAAACTCAGTGCCAGGCATAGTCAGTACTCAACTAATAGTAAATGGTACCCACTAATAGTATCACTCTTTTTCACTATTGATGGATAAACCAATTGCTACCACCATTTAATAATTTGTAATTTTTTCCATGCTGTTGCTTTTGAGTCAAATATTTTTCCAATGCATATTTATGTGTATTTTAGCATCCTACCCAAATTTAAGCTTCCAAAGGAAACTCTTAGCTATGGCTCTTCAACACTCAAGACAGGATCCTGTACACAGTGTATACTCAGTCCAGTTTAGGAAATCTACTTCATGTTTATCATTTCTGGCTGGGTTCCAGTTTACAGAAAGTTTCAAGATAGGAATAACCTGATCTTAAGTCTATATTCTCATTTACACTCTTCTAAGATGGCTAGATGAAAATAACAGAACTCCAAGGGATATGAAAGTTGCCTGATAAGCATTCACTTTCTTGTCAGGCTAGCAGACCAAAGGGTATTCCCCTAGCCCAACTGTGAAGAACGAGGTTTGACAAGGAAGAGACAAGATGTCCCTCCTTAAAAACTTACAGAAAAAACAGATACTCACCATCGAGGGGGTAGACACAAACTTGGTGCAGGCATACATTTTCAGGGATGAGGGATTGTGGCAGGAGAGCTGGAATTACAGAAACAGCATTGTAAACATTGTCCTTTCTCCCCAAAGAAAATCCTTATTAGTAGAAAAGGTGCTCTGGAAAATTTAAAGGGCCCAGAGAGCAGAGTGGCTGACCTCAGTCTTAGAAGAGATAGAATTAGAACACCGAAGTCAAGATTTCCTCCACATAACTTCCAACTTTTCCTTATAATTTTGTGACTTCCCCCTGGTCTGAATAAGTAGCCACTAGGTCCCAGCTTTAAGACCTGTTATTCATTTCCTTAGCCCTTTGACTTGGGATTGTCAGAGGAATTTCCCCAAAGTGTCCTTTACCTAATCTGTCCTCCGTTTCTATTCAAAAGGAACCCTTCTCAAGACCTCATTGTTTGGGCCTTAAAAGGTTGCCCTTTAAAGACTCTTGGGAGATATCTGTTGGAGGCCAACACAGCGGAAGGATCTCCAACAATCTTTTTACTTAATTACCTGGAAGTAGTTGATTCCTCAAAACACTTAAATTTCCTACATTAACAGGGTGAGACAGATCAATAAGGAACTTTGCCATTACTCTAATTAGCAATGACTGTTAAAGTATTTTTTTTTATTTTCACCATCACACTAAAGGGTATACAATTTTGTATTCCCAAGATCTAAAACAATCTGTAGGTGCCTGAGCTGGTAAATTTGAAGTTGAGAGAAGTGGGTGAGTTAAATATCTGAAGGCAGGGTTTTTCCAAGTGAAGTAAGAGGCTCACCTGAACTAGTTATATGGAGATAAAGATGGTGTATTAAAAATACATATTCTTGGGTCCCACCTTAGAACCTCCCTGGTCAAGGGTTAAGGCCCAAGTACCGTAAATTTCAAACAAGCTTCCAAAATGATTCTTAAGATACACTGAAAACATGGTCTAAAAAACCAGTTTTGAAACTATGGTAGTAGAGCCAAGACTTGAACTCTTCTCACTTATAAGTAAATGCTTTTTAATATGCTATAGGTTGAAATACCCAAGAGATAACCTAGGTCTATTAAATGACACTTCCCTATATATGTTGGACTCATATTTTTCTGGTTTACACTTCTGAATCCAGAATCTTACTTTTATGTTAATGGATGTCTTCAACTCTTTTCCTGTTTAGAACTTTGATTTCTGCCCCATATGTAAATCTAATCCAATTCTGTTGCCAGACTATTCAGATTTTCTTGGGTCAAAATCCAAAATTTCTTTAAAAAAGCAATAAATTAGAAAAAATTAAAATAAAAAGGTAGTTTTCCCCCAAGGAAGTAAACCTCAATATTATCATTTGTAAAATGTAGTTCTCAAGGGGGTTAAATGAAATAACATATGTAAAGAGTTTAATGTGGCGCTGGCACAGTAATGAGCCCACAACAAAGGGTGGCAATTAAGGAGCCTGCAAGAAGTTTGAGATTCCTCCCCCTGTCACCTAACCTTCGTAACCTTCGTAACCGTGCAACTGTTAGCCTACAACATCTCAGGCAACAGCACCATCCAGAATTAGAGGGCCAAAATCATCTTGGGTTTCTTCCTCAGTGTAGCTCAGTCACGGTTACAAAGCTGCTAATTTAACCATTCCCTTTCTTAAACCTTTTCCTCTCGAGGGCAGTGTCCGGGGACTCTCAGTAAACCCTCGACAGGACAGCTGGCAGGTGCGGACTATCCAAAGCCAAGTCCCACCCCATCCTTTTGGGCCTGCTGCCTCTAACGGAAAACCTATTAACCTACCACTTGTGACTTTTACAACTTCGCCGGAGTGTAAGGAACAGTACTGGAAGACAAAGGTTCCAAAGAAACCGTCCTCTTTTCTGCCATAGCTCTCCCAGATCACAATCTTAAGGAAGCAGGTGTTTTGACTGTACTTTTCATTTCTACCATGTTCACAGTTTACTTTTTAAATTGACTAGAGGGGTTGGTGGCTTTAGATGATTCACTATCTCCACTGCTCAGCACCTGAGGTCCTAAAATCTGGAGGTTTCAGGATAAAGGAAAGAAGTCAGGATGGGGAGAAAGCAGAGATAGGGACAGTCTAGGAGTTGTGACAGTTCTGAAAGGGTAAAGGGTAAGAAAAGAGACTTGTAAGGGTTGAGTCGGAGCAGGTGAAATGAGCACTCGGATTTGGCTTTCGCCACCTCCAAGGCGCCCTCCCCCAGAGAGACGTCCAAGATGGCGCCAGGCCCGCGCGGTTGGAGGTCACTCACACGCGGAAGGGGCAGACTGAAGGCGCGGGGATACGGGGAGCGAGGGAAGACGTGAGGACCCGGGTGGGAGCATGCAAGTTAAGGGCCTCAAAGCATCCGCGCGAGGTAGGGCATCCCGCGCGCCTGCGCGGCGCAAAACAGTACGGGGGCCCAAGGCCTTACCTGCTCCCGGTGTAAAGAAGACAGAGAGGGGCGGGGGGCGTGAATAAGGAAAAAGAAGGCTCAACGCATGCGCGGCTTGGACCAACGAGTCGATCCGCCAAGGAAAGAGCGATTGCAATGTTGAGGCGGCTCAGGCGCCACAGCGCCGCCTGCCACCTCTGTAGTGGCATCTGTCCAGTCCTCCACCTGGCGTTGGAGAGGAGAAACTACAGGCGGAGCCAATGGTATGCAGAAATGAAAACTCCGTAGTGTAAGCCGATCCCTAACGTGGCTTGTGGTTTGGTCTGTACTGCGTTTGGGATCTTGGACCCGCGGCCCCTTTCCGAGCATGCGCAGTCACACTGGAAAAAAAAAAATGTACCCAGAAAGTTCGTGTTAAATAGCATGCAATTGGGATTGGGGGGTCATTGCCCAAAATATAGCAAGAGGAAAATGAAGACATAGGATTTCTGTTCTCTGTTGCCCCCCGAAACCAGGTTTTATGGATGAGAAACCTGTTCGGTAGCCGAATAGTCAGCAAAAGGCCTCTAGTGGCTTTGCCTTTATTTCCCTCCCTCTTTCTTTATTCTCGTGATCGGCCAGAAGATCGGGGCTAAAGATGATTGGGACACAGACCCTAAGTCCTGAGACTGTGCAGAAATAACGGCCACCAGTGACCTGCAGTGAGGTCGCGAGGTCACCCTCGACATGCCTGTGCCTCTGCCCAGGCTTCATCTACTCGAGATAAGCGGACCCCCATAGGGTGCTCCCATGGAAACCCCTTGGCTTCTCCTTCGTGCCCTTTTGCTCATCCTTCTGCTATGCAAGGAAGTGGGTGGGTGGGGGGTTCTGCCCCTCATTGCTTCTTCTAGGCTTCTTTGTCTCCCAGGAGCGGTCTGAAGAGCCCCTTGGGAAGAGGAGGGCAACAAGGCCTGCCTGGTTCCTCTCATGTGCAAACCCCAGGCACCGTTCTTGAATGCAGCACCGGGAAAGCTCACCAAACCTCCATAAAAGAATTAGAAAAAAGAAAGCCGCGGCTATAAATAAAGCCAAATCCGCCGCCCTCTGAGGGGCTGTTTGTCCTCCCCTCCTTGGCCCCGTCCTTCTCACCGCCCCCTCCCGGTTCCTGGCCCCGCGGCGCCCCGGCCCCGAGCTCCTCCATTTAATCGGATTTGGGAGAAGGGGAGGATAAATCACGGCAGCAGCTTTACGGTCCCGGAGGAGAGGCGAGCCGCAGCCAGGCACACCCTGGCCGGCGATAAAAACCGCCGCTGAAAGCCCACGGAGCAATTTCCCGGGACCCCGAGCGACGCCATTACAGGAATGTAATTTTGCCCGGATGAGGCCCCGAGTTTAATTATCCTCGCGGAGGAATTTCAATGCGGCCAATCCATCTTGCAGGCGGGCGGCAGAGGGATTTATATGGGCCCGTTATTTCACACCGATCCCCCATCTGCATTTTTATGGCCCTGAGTTCTGAAAGGGAGGGGAAGGAGTGGAGAGAAATCGGAGGAGCGGGCGAGGAGAGTAGGGTGGGGGAACTTTCTCGTTCTTAAATCCAAGATTCCAGCTCAGTGAAGATTCTCACTCGTTCCCTTGAAATCCCCAAATCTCCCTCCAGTTCCAGTGGTTGTCTTGGGGGAGGAGGGTAGGTGAGGAATGAAGCTGGGATCACTGCAAATCAACAGGTATTTACCAAGTACCAAGCAGTGCAAGGCACTGCGTCATGCTGTGAAGAACAGGGGAAGACGGCTAGTAAGGATATCCCCTAAGTCCTCAGACACCCCACCCCGCCCATACTGAATTCCTTTTAGCTCTCAGCTTCTAGTCTTCTGAGGCAAAAAGTCCACATTTCTCAGGGGCCGCTACCACCTAACGGTTGCTGCAGCTGTTTGTTGCGACATTGAGACCCCTCTCAAATATCGCTAACAGTCCCAAAGGAGGTTTGGAGAAGGGACCCGAGAGGAAACTAAATCCGGCTCCTCCCAAAAGCTGTTACAGCCTACAAGGTTTAATTCTTAATCCCATTCTCTGGACTCTGGATTCATCCAAACCTGGGTTCCTAAATCGCTGTGTGACCTTGGGCAAACTGTTTAACCCCTTTAAATCGATTTCCTCCCACATAAATTGGGAATGATGATAGCCCATACCCCACAGTGAACATTGGGAAAATATAAGTGAAGCTTTTAGCAAGGTCCTTGAAACTCAGGAAGAATTCAATAAATACTAGTAATCGTAATAACAACAATAATTATTATAGTTGGAGGCATTGCAACTCAATTCTGCACTGCTCCCTAGAGACTTTATTCAAGGTCCTTAAAATGATATCTCTTGCAAGATCCTTGCAATTATTACTATACTTTTTAACTTACATAAATCATGCAAAACAAGTTATTTGACGGGTTGGTGGGTAGAGCACTGTGGAGAGGGCTGAGAATCCTGGCGGCTATTGCTACCAGGTCAGAAGCTAGAAATTAAATCAGTAGGGGAATGATGAGACTACAAAAAGTGGATGGAGGTTTGTGAGGGAGGGGTGAATTGGAAAACAACAAAAGATGATCCAAGAGAACATTAGCAAAGTGTCTAGGGATCTTCCTTACCAAGGGTTTGGAAAAGTGTCCTTTCTTCACTTCACTGAGGGAAAACTGGAGTCCAGGAGGTAAAGGGTGTGGAGCCAGAACTATCTTTGCCAATCAATCCCTTCCTTTTCCTACCAGACCATGTAACAAGGTTGGCCTGATTGGCCAGTTTTTCTAATGACTGTTAGTGGCAGATTCTGACTGGTTAGCAGCCTCCCTGCACAGGTTATGAAGAAATGAGATTGATCTTTTCTTTCTTAAGATTGGTTAACAACCCTCAGGGGAGCCAGAGACTCATTTTAATCGACTAGATAGGCCAGAAGGAAAGTCCAGCCCCTCTCATATAGACTCTTTCCTGGTGTTCTTTTCCACAAAGGTCACCAAGAAAGAGTTTTGTTTGGCTTATGCATGTTTGCTTTTGAACAGGAAACAGTAGCTTAGTGAAGAAAAATCAAGAGAATCATGCAGGCATATTGCACAGTTCAGTTGAAACCCCAAGTGGAGGAACTTAAGAGGAATAAAAAGAGACTAGGACATAGGGAAACACGAAGAAAATTTTTCAGAGAGAAGAGAAAAGGTTTGAATAATTTGTTTTTCACTCCTGATAATTTAAGATGAGGCTACTTTATGATGCATTTTGTTAGATACACACCATGTTCTGTTGCCAGAACACGGTGTGGAAAGAATAGCCATCCTGGAAATAGGAGACTGGGAGTCTAGTCCCAGCCTTACTACAAACCAGCTGAGTAACTCCACAAGTTGCTTCTGCTCTCAAAACTCCAGTTTTCCTCATTTGCAAAAATCAGGGATTTTAACCCCCTCTAAGATTCTATCCAGTGTTAACTTCCCAGAATTCTCTTTCTTTCTGCTAAACAGGCTATTTTGTACAAGTTGAAGCAGTACCTTTGCACTTGAACTTCTTTATTTATAATTGTTAATTTCAAGCTCCTGGGGCTGGTGGACACTCACCGATGTATTTTCTACTTCCTCTTGCTAAATCAGTTCCCCATGATGGCAGAACTGTAATCTATCAGCAAACCTCCCAACTCCAGGAGAAAGAAAACAGTAAATGGAAGAAGAGAAAGGACCATTAGTATCCAGGCTTCTGAAGGGAGGGATCAGTGGGAGAGTTGGTGGCAGAAGGATGGCCAAACAAATTTTTCCTAGGGAAGAACCTAAGTTTCTCTAAATTTGTATGATGAGTTTGTACAGGTCCTACATATTTATCTAGAGGCCATGATTAAATACCTATGTGAACAGATTTGGTCCTTGCCATTTGGTGGCTCCCAAGCAAGAAACACACAAAGGCAGAACAGAAAATAAAAGTCATTGTGATATATTGTGAAGAGCTAAGGACACCAAACTAAAGACACCAAAGGATACCAAACTAGAGATCTGAATCTAGATTTTGGAATACTACTAATTATGTGACTTTGAGAAAATCACTTCCCCTCTCTGGTCTTCAATTTCCTCTACTGCAAAATGTAGGAAAATGCTTCATGATTATGAAGTTCTCTTTCAGCTTTAAATATAAACAGCTTAGATCTGTCCTTCCTTGTTTGCCCTTATCTCTTGTGACTTCAAGTGATCAGCAAATATTTATTAAGCATCTACTATGTGCAAGGTATTATGCTACAAATTGTGAGTGGGAATAAAGGAGGAGAAAGCATAGTCCCTTCTCTTCATAAATTTATAATCACTAAGACATGCACATATATAATTAATATGCAGCAAGATTTAATGTGTTGTATGGATAATAGGAGTTGAGGCAATATGACTTCCAGTTAGGGTGATCAAAGGGCACCATGATTAAAGTAGTTTTTTTTTAAAGATGAAAAATTTGAATCATAAAAAATAATGTATATCACTTATTCAGCAGATATTCATTGAGATCCTTTGTTGCAGGCACTGTCCTAGGTGCTGGAAACACAGCCGTGAACAAAATAAGACAAAAATCCTTTTCTTCCCAGAGCTGACATTTTATATAAATCATGAAGCATAGTAATGAATACCCATTAAACCACCCCTAATTTAAGAATGGAAAAAAAACATTTCAGTATCAGTGAGGGGCCCACGTGCTTCTCGCTTATAGTAGCCCCTGAATTTTATGTTTATCATTTCAAGGTTTTTCTTGTAATTTTTGCCATATATTATTTATTTTGGGTCCTACCCCCCTTTTTTTTTTACCATTCTAAGAACAATATAATATTGTTTGTAAACTTATTTGCTTGCTTTTTTCATTAAACATTATGTTTCTAAGATTCATTCATGTTGATGTAGGTAGCTGTAGTTCATTCATTTTCATTGATGTATAATAGTCCACTAATGTGTTAATTCCCCTGTTGATGAGTACTTAGGTTTGTTTCCACTTTTTTGTTATTACAAACAATGATACTCATAACATTTCTGCACCTCTCCTGGAATACATGGGCAATAGATTCTTTAGGATATATAAAAGGGAATTTCTCAATTGTAGGATGTGAATATCTTCCACTTTTCTAGATAATGTCAAGTTGTTTTCCAACATTTATGCCCATTAAGGTGTATAAGAGTTATCCTTATCAACTTTAGTATTTAGTCAATCTGTTGAATGTAAAATGGTATTTCATGGTAGTTTATATTTCCCTGATTATTAATGAAGTTGAACATCTTTTCATATATTTATTGGCCAATTGAGTTTCCTCTTCTGTGAAATGCCTATTCATGTATATCTGCCATTTTCCTATTAGGTTATTTGTCATCTTTCTATTGATTTTTTAAAAGAAATTTATCTATATCTATTTCTGTCATCTAATACTGACCTTTTGGCAGCTATCTACTTTCCAGTTTGTGGAGAGGTTGGGATTTTAGTAGAGGCTTAAAGGATGGATGATTTCAATTCCAGCTCAGAGTCCTCATTTAGTTGCATTAATTAATTCTTAATTCATTCATCAAATATTTATTGAATGTCTAGCCAGACATCATGCTAGATGCTGAGAATACAATCCCACATTTGTGCACCTCTTACCACTTTCAAAATCTAGTTGAGGCCAAGCCATTGACATCTCTTCTTGGACCACTACAATAGCCTTTTAGTTGATCTCTCTGATTCCAGTTTGGTTTTGCCACAGTCCACTCTCCACACAGTAAGTAGCTAAAGTGATCTTTTAAAATGTAGATCAGATAATGCAACTTAAAACTTTCTAATCATTTTCTAGTACTCACAGAAAAAATTCCAAGGTTCAGCTACAGTAGACTCCTACTGACCCTCAGACACACCAAATTTGTTCCCGCTCAGTCCCTTTCCTCTGCCTGGAACATTTTTCTTCCAAATCATGCCCATTCTCTCATTTCATTTAGATTTCATCTCAGATATCACATCTTTAGGCCTTTCCTGACCACCAATTTAAATAGCCACCACCTTCCCTTCTGTCCTTATCTTTATTTTTCTTTTTAGCATTTATCATAGTTTTATTTTTATTTTTTTAATTACTTTTTTCCCCTATTAGATTATCTCGACTAGGACAGGGACCTTGTTCACCCCTGTATCTTCAGCATTTAGAACAGTACATGGCATGTACTAGGCTCTCAACAGAAATTCTGTGAATTATTGAACAGTAAATAAGATAGAGTCCTTGCTCCTAAAATGTTTATAGTCTAGCAGAGTGTACAGAGAATTAAAAGACAAATCATTGCAACACAGTGTGATAATATTATAAGAGAGGTAAGCACTGGATGTTAAGGGAGCACATAGAAAGGACATGCACCTGGTCCTGAGAAGTGGTAGTCAAGGAAGGCTTCCAGGAGGAAGTGACATTTATGAGACACTTGAAAGGCCTGTATAGGAAGGGAATAGATGGATGTCCCATTGAGAAGAAGCAGTAAGTACAAATACTTCGAAGTGAGGGATTATGTGGTCTCTTCCCCAAAGGGCAAGTAATTCAGTGTGGCTAGAATGAACAATTGTGGGTGTGGCAGAGTACAGAGAAGTGAGACTGGTTATTAATGGCTAGATCCTCTAGGATCTTGAGCATCAAGCTAAGACATTTGGGTTTTATCCAAGGAGTCATTTCAATAGAAGTGTAAGAAGCTCATATTTGCATTTTAGATCTATGGAAAACAGTATGGAGTTTCCTCAAAAAAACTAAGAATTGATCTGTCATATGATCCAGCAATCCCTCTACTGGATATTTACCCCAAAGACTTGCAATCCCATATCCAAAAAGATATTTGCACATCAATGTTCATAGCAGCATTATTCACAGTGGCTAGGACATGAAAGCAACCAAAGTGTCCTATGATAGATGATTGGCTAAAGAAGCTGTGGTACATATATACAATGGAATATTACTCAGCCATAAAAAGAGATGAAATACTACCATTTGCGACAACATGGATGGACCTTGAGATAATTATGCTAAGCGAAAGAAGCCAGACAGAAAAAGTTGAAAATCACATGATATCACTTATATGTGGGATATAAACCTAAAGGCAAATAGAGACTCATAGACATAGACTGTAGGCTAGTGGTTACTAGTAGGATGGAGGGGAGGGGTATGTGGATGGGGTAAAGGGGGTCAGATATAGGGTTTAGGGGGAGGGTGAAGTGGGTAAAGGAGATCAAATATATGGTAGCTAAAGGAAACTGGATTTTGGGTGGTAAACACACAATAGAATATACAGATGTCAAATGATAATGTACACCTGGAAATTTTATAATTGTATTAACCAATGTTACCCCAATAAATTTAATTTAAAAAATAATTTTAAAAATCATGTTTTATTATCTTGACGAATATATGAATATCAACCATGACGTTTATATTTAGAATTCCAGGGTCCCTCCAGCCCCCAGTATGACTCTCAGTTTCTCTTTTCATTCTTGGCTCTTGTTCCACTTCCTGAGAGGTCTCACACAGAAGTGTGTGCTCAGTGCATCCACACATGTAAATTCCGTCTACATTTTAGGCCAGCAGGGCTAATTATGTGCCCTCCAGCAGCTTTTCTGTGTTTTCAGGAGATTGGGCCACAGGAAGAGGCCCTGGAAATGAGCTTGGGGCTGTTTGACAGGGAATTCTGGCCACTGGAACATGGTATGGGAGCAGGGAGGCATGAGTTCTTTCTGGGTAGGCACATCCTCTTGTCTTAAATTATCTTCACTCTGGAGGAGGAGGAGACCCTCTAAAACAGGCATCCAGGGTAGAGGTCTCTCTTATTAGATCTAAGGGCATGGACTCTGAAATCATATAGGCTGGATTTGAATCCCTAATATGATATTTATTTACTCTTCTTTGAACCTGGCTAAATACTCTGAACTTGTTTTCTTACTTGTATAATGGAGATAATATCTATCTCATAGGTTATTGTGAGAATTAAATAAACTAATATGTGCAAAGCACCTGGTATTTAATAACTACCACTTATTCACATTGTTTTCCTTTCCACTCACCACCATGCTTTCTTCACAGTAACCATGGAGGCTGGGGAAAAAATATAGTTTTTTTTTTTCCAGGTAAGGCTGTTTGGGAGGAGTGTGTCTGGGAAAAAGGAGTTTCTAAAGAAGACAGTAATAATCTAGGCAGTAATAATCCCAGCTCAGGCTAGGACTATGTGGGAGAAAGAGGAAGAGTAAGCTCTCTTATATACAGATAAATGAGAAATGGTAATGGTGTGATTACTTTTACAGTCTGTTTTGCTGACAGTAGCAGCTGATTACTGTTTTGGTTCTTGGTTTTCAGGTTAAGGTAGGTGAAGAAGGTGTGAATAATCTAAAATAATAGAAAATTCATCTTTTCTTGATGACTAGGAACACCATCAGAGGAACACATAGTTGCAAACATGGATTCTGTCTTTCAGAGACTGACTCTTATTAAGTTGATCTTGTATTGTTCCTGAACATGTGTAGATTCTTACCACATGCTGTCATTCTTGCTACTCCTGTAGCTGGAATGCCCTCTTCCCACTTCTCTGCCATTCCAAATTCTACTCTTTATTTCAGGTTCATCTTTCCCTGTTAAGCGTCCTTGCCCACCACCCTCCCCCACTTCCCTTGAGCTCTTCCTGGTCTGTATCACCTAGAAATAATTCACGGTCTTAACATGCTTACTATTTTGTACTGTTCTCTTACTGTTTCATGTATGCAAGTCTTCTCTCCCCAATAAGCATTTAAGTTTATTAAGGGAAGGAGCTATGTTTCTACTTCTCTTCTTTTTCTCATGGTGTTTATGTATTTGTTCAATATACATTTACTGAGTTCTCATGTGCCTGAACTGTGTTAGGTGCTGGGGTACAAAGATGGATGATATATCTATATATCTATATCTCTTCGTCACTAGAGAAGCTAAAAATGTTATGGACTAATGGTTTGATAACTGCCTTTAAAAGTGTTGTGCACATAATGGACCCTCGATATAGGTTTGATGGATTGATGAACCATGCTGCTTTTCAACAAGGCATTCAATGACTGAATGAATGAATGAGACAACTAAATAATGAGCCCCTGATAGAATTGTTTCAGGTGTACCCCTCCTATATAAACCTTTTTCTAGCAGACAAAGGTGTAAAACTGGTTTGAGTGGAGAAATGGTTTTTAGAGTCATCAAAACAGAGAGTCTATTGTTTTTTCAAGGCAGTGTTCACTCCTTCCCTTAAGGCCTAGTGATTAAATCACCAAGCATTTTACAGTCATTGGTGAATACCTTTTGCCTATTTATGTCATTCAGGTTGGTGAGTTATGAGAACTCTGTCCATCGTAATAAAAAGAGCTATTATTGAACAGTTATTATGTGCTAGATGTTGTGCTGATTTCCTTACACAAATTATCTAAATCCTAACAACAACCCTATAAAGTAGGTACAATTATTATCCCCATTTTACAGAAGAGGAAACTGAGACACAGCTAATAAGCAGAAAAGGCAGGACTTGAATCCAGGAAGTCTAATTCCACACTTTGCTGTCTATACAATGAGAGAATAGAGAACTGAGTTCTGGAGCTAGTACTGCCATTCTTTTGCTGTGTGACATGCAGAAGTCATTTCACCTGTCTGGTCTTTAGCCCCTTCTGATCACACAATTGAAGAATGACAGCACCAGCCTTAAAGCCTATTCTTTTAAATTCAAGTTCTGTACTCTTTCCACCAGCCTCAACTGCCTAAATCTGGTGGTGATTCCCAAATCTCAACTTTTATTTTCTTGTATCAGGGGCAACTTGTGGTATTGTCATTCATAAGATGGGTGTCCTTTTTTTTTGAGAAATTATATATAAAGATCTTGATGGCTTCTTGAAAGGCTTAGCTGACAGAGCTGGAAAAGGACCCCTGAACCTGATTTCTTCCTGTGACCCCCATCCTTCAACCTCTAGGATTAAATGAAAACATTACCCAGCATACAGGATATTTATTATCAGGGATCTGTTCTGAGAGTACATAGCTAAAACTAGGCTATGATCAAAAGGCAGATGGTGAGTCCAATTCATTTTTGAGTGTGAAATTTGATCTACACGGGCAAAAGATTGAGTCCAGGTAACAGGAAAGAGCAGGCAAAGGTTGACTTTTCTGAGGAGCCTCCACAGAACTGATACTGCCCAAATCCTCCATTTTGTCCCTTTATAATTGGGATTTTGCCTCCCGTGTATGCAGACATAGGATGACAGTTATCTGAACAAATGTGTGTGGTTGGCTGGTCTCAGTATTTTAAATTGGTCTGCATAAATAAAAATTGGTTTTCTGTACCCCTCATGTTATTTGGCTCAGCTCTCCCTCCTTGGCCTCCCTTGTCTTATTAGGGGTAGATGTGTGTTCTGTTCTCATCAGGGTAGCCTCTAGCTGGGGTGACTGCTAGTGTCCTTTCCTAGAGCTTCTTTAATATCAGGTTATCTGGCAGGATGGCTTTTATGTCCTGTCTTCACCACCTTCTTCAGCCTCCAATTTCATCTTTTCATTTTCCAGAATCATTTGCATGGTTCTCTTGTATGCTTTTTTTTTTTCACCTTCTCCATCTCTGCATAAAATTCTACAGAGATCAGGGAGGAAAAATGCACTAAAGAGGAATCTCTCTCTCTCTCTCTCTCTCTCTCTCTCTCTCTCTCTCACATACACACACACACACACACACACACACACACACACACACACACACGGTGGCAGGTAAATTTCATCTCTCCTCTGACCTTACCATACTCCCAAATATAAAATCAAGATCACTATCAAAAACTAAAGCAAACAAACAACAAAAAAAAAAAAAGAAAAAAAAGAGGAAAAAACTAAAAACATTATTTCCCTTTTAGGTGATGAGTCCACCTTTTGGAGGATCCACCTGCAGTTACCCAAGGGCTGAATTTCTGAAGCATCTACTGCAATGTCAGGCTGCAGCTGAGGGCCTGGTGATCTGCGGTTTTGGGTCAGTCTTCATGTGTATGTAATCTGTTTGTTACGGTATTTTCCTTAAGCAGAAGTTAGCTTTATTGTAGATTAGAATTTTAAGTGCGTGTGTGGTAGAGGAGGTGGTGTGGGGCGGGGTGCATGATCTGTTCTGATCACTGGGGGTAGGAATTCAAAAAATCTTGGTCCCTGCCTTTCTGGGAATCTTGGCAGATGTGCGTATGGGTCAGATGGGGTGAACCAGAGGAGGTGACCAGGGAACGTTTAATCTTTGTTCATCAACCACCATACAAGCAATTGCAAATGAATTCAGGCAGGGACACCCATCAGCTTTGAATGGATAACAGAACTTAGAAAGAAGGCTACAGCATAAGGGCAGACTTTATAGAAAATTTTGAAAAGCTTCGAGGGAGCCGTGTGTAGAGAGTTGGGCTGGGAATGGTATTTGAAGATAAGGCAGTCTACTCCGGGTCTCCTCCTCACCAGTCGATAGCAGAGGCTACGCGGCTGGGTGAGGTGCTCATAGGACCCGTCAGGCTCTCTGGATTCCCCCACCACCTGATCCCTCCGACTCTCACCTCCTCCTTCACTATCCCCGAACACTTTCTCTACCCACTCCTCCCGGCTCCTTCTCAGTAGTCTCCTGACATCCCTTCACATCCAATTATCGAATTAATTGACGTGCTAACAAAGAGGCAAACAGAAGGGGCGGCAAACACACTGGACGGCTCAGATTTATTCTCAGGCCTCCCCAAACCCCGGCCTGGAGAGATTTACTGGGCCTCGAACACGGCAACAGTCCAAACCTTTGATTAATCATGTTTTTCTCCCGGCCTCATAATTTAGTTGGTATTTTTCCTCCTTGCCTTTTTTTTTTTTTAATCAGTGTTAACAGAGATGGAGTCTTCATCAGCTTCAATTACAAATATTAAGCCCTGGAACAGCGCTTTGACAGAGAGGCGGCAAGCCCCCTCCTCCGTCCCGCCCCACTAAATCATCCCAGAATTAACATCACAATCAGCGGCTGGAGCGCGTCGAGATTTAAATGGTGGCATATTGTTTGTGGACCGTCTAGTTCAGAACAGCGGGTTCGTAGCTCTGGGCAGCAGCCCCCGGACTCTTTCCCCACCGCCCTCCTCCCGCCTCCCTGTAGGCTGTGACTCTGGAGCCGCAGGAGGATTCCGCACCCAGGCTCCAGCAGCCGAGGCTGCGGAAGGGTGATGCGCCGGAGTGGGGGCGAGCGGGCTGGTGAGAGGGATAGGGTGTGAGGGAGAGGAACTGCGTAGGTGGGGTGGCGGGGAGAAGGGCGGGGGCTGAGGAGAGGTGGGTGAATCTGGCTTGGAGGGTGGGCAGGTGAACGAGGACTATGCAAATGATATGCAGAAGAAGGTGCGGGAGCGGCGAGTTTGGGAATTCCACATCACTGCCCTGTGGGGGAAGATTATGGCCCCCTAGACCCTCCCAGGGTCTGCAGGGCACCCTTAGGTCGTGGCGAAGTGGCCAGGAAGTAGGGAAATCTGTTGCTCTGAGTCTGGCTGTCTAAAGGAAGAACGTGAAGCAAGATTTTACCATTTCTTGAGCATTGTAGAGGAAATTGGCCTTCGGCCACAGCCGGAAGGCTTGAAGATAGGCCTCAGAAAGAACTTCCTTAGTATGAAGACCAAGCATGAGGTTGAAATACGCCTGCTCCCCACCCACCAAGGATTTTTCGGATTAGAAGACCCTCGAAATATCCAGATTTCTCTGAAGGAGTTTTGGGGAAAAGTTTTAACTATTTGGCTCTATCCTAGTCAGGTGGAGAAGAAAAGAGAGTCATTCCCCTGACTACATTAATCCTTTAAGAATAAAGGAGCTCGGGAAGAAAAATGTCAATCCAGGAACCTAAGTTTCCAGATATTTTTATATCCACCTGTCTCTTCAATCTTTCCCGCATCAATCTCCGGGACCCCACTTCTGCCTAGCAACATCACAACCAATCAAGATGCAATTAGGCCAGGCCGCTAGGCTCACCCTTAACTGGGATTGGCTGCTCACAGTATGCGCATCGCAAGTTTTCATTGGCTGAAGGCCACCTGTATGGAAATGAGAATTACACGGGACTGTCAGCTAGTTCATAACCCTGTGGACTTGTGGCTTATTTCGTCGAAATCTGCCAGCTCAGAGAGAGAACTCCTGTTTTTTTTTTTTTTCCCCTCTCTTCTTCCTCTTCCCCCAAAGAGACTTCTCGAACTTTTCCTTTCTCCCTGGCGCCTCTGTCTGAGGCCTAGTCTGAAAGAAATTCGACCAAATAACGCAGAAATACTGCGTATTTGTATTTGTTTTGTTTTTGTTTTTTTGTTTTTGTTTTTGCATTTTCCGTACATTCTCTCGGTTCAGTGTCAAGATTTCGCCCCTTCTGTCCGATGCCGCCACAGTTCCTTCCCCTTTCTTCCACATCCATCCAAGAGGCAGGTAGAGTCCCTCAGTCCCTGCCCCTTGTATCCCCAAACCCTTCCTAGGCTCACCTCCTGTCCAATTCCTGTTGTCCCCCATCCTCCCACTTAGGATGCCGGCGTCTCGCACAACAATCTAAAGCCCGATTTAGGAGGGAGTTATAGGGAGAGAGCCCCCTCCCCCATAAAACCCCTCCATCCTCGCTCCCCATCCATTTTCTCCGAGGGAGCCGAGTTTGACAGCGAATTCATTCCGAGCGGGGAGGGTGATTTATTCTTCAAATATACCGACAAGTGCGGGCATGATGGAGCCCATTAAAATGTTGGGAGATTGTTTTTATGATTGAAGTCTGTATTACTCCAACCATAAAGAAAGAGAGCAAGGAGTCATTAGCATTTTCATGATGGTGTATTTCTGCTTGTCTCCGCGCCATCACTCATCTTTACTGCCCGTCCCTTTGCTCTCGCTCTGCTACAACGAGGAGAGACTGCAGCCTGAGTTGGGTTGGGGGTGGGGGGAGGCGGAGGCCAGAAATCCCCCCGTCGCTCTGCCCTTCACGCCAAATCCTCACCCTCCCTGGGACGCAGATCAGGGAGTGAGAAGCCAGACACAGTTGTGCTTTAGCTTTCTTTTACTGGCTCCTCCTGCCCCTGAATGGTGGGAGCAGGGGGTTCCTGCACAAACGGTGCTTAGAGATCTGGGAAGACTGAGGTTGGGGAAGGGGGAGTACCCCTTCCTTTCTTTGGTTCTTCCCTTCTTGGCCTACATACCACTTAGAGCTCTCCATAGTTGTCCACATAAACATAAAGTCTGGAATTTCTTGATGAGTGCCCTGGGTTGGAGACCTCAGAGTAGGAAAGGACAAGAGAGAGGAGACACCTAGTCCCTGGTTTTGGAGACTATTGGCAGGAAGTTGGAAACTTGGACTTTTGGCTTCTGTCTCTGCTACTCCCTAAAGTACTCCTGACCTTGCTCTGAGATGGGTTTAAGCCTCCTGTCTCCACTTCAGTTCCCCAGCTCCTGCTCCCTACTAATTTCCTAAGTCCTTGATTCTTTCTGCCCAATCATATACAACAAGACTTTTTAGTACCCAAAGAACAAATTCACATACTCCATGAAAATAATGGAGATCAAAATAATCACTGCCCAGATAGGCACTTGGAGAAAGTTGGCTATGGGTAAAACTGTACGCAGGTGTCCAAGGATTATTGGAGTCATCTGTCTTCTGATGAGATTCTTAGCATAAAGAAACATCCATTCTAGGTTGGGCATAAACTGCCTGCCTACCTATTACCCCAAATTGTATGGTGGCACCTGAATGGGTGTTAGTTGGAATAATTAAGGCTAGTTAAGGGGTAATGGGAAAATGGTTAGCTAGCAAGACATTAACAGTGATAATAACAACAGTTAGTGGATCACTTTCCTTTTGCTTTCTCATTGATGTCTCACAGCAACCTGAAAGCTAGGCTTCATGAGCTCCATTTCACAGGTGAGGGTGTGTGGGGTACCAAGGTCACTTAGCTAGTAAACAGAAGAATCAAAATCTGAACCCTAGGCTGTCGTCATTATCTGATGCTGCCTGAGGAGGCGTTCAGGGTCTCTAAAGTGGAAGGCAGGATAACTGATTGCCCCATGCATTTCGTCGAGATTCATAAGAAAGTGGAGACTGTTTAGTAAGTGCTTACTAGCAATATTCATCCCTTGGCTATTGGTTTGGTTAGTAGAGTAGTAGTTAGCATTTCTGGGATTAACCCTTCTCTAATTATTTAGGGGATATTTATTGAGCACTTATTGTGTGTCATCCTTTGATTGACCATGCCCTCCCAGGCCTTCCCCCACCCTTCTATTGAGATGGATACCTAATAGGGCTCTCCAATCCTGGGGAGGGATAGAGGCCCAGGCAGCTGGGCAGACATGAAGCAAAGCGGGGTGTGGAGTTAAAGTCCTCCTACAGCCTGCACAGTGCCCAGAGGCGGCTGCAGCAGCGGCCCCAGATTTACAGCTGCCCTGGCGCTGATGCCATAAAAGCAAACGATCCTTCTCTGTACTAATTTCTGTGTAATTAGATCTCTGTTGGCATGGAAAGTGGGGAGTGGGGGTGGCTGGTGGGGGGAGGGTGCCAAGGACTCTTTACAGAGGTAAGAGGAGGGGCTGGCGGACACACATGGCTTCATGTGGGGCAGGTTGGGCACAGGGATCTGCATGCATTGTGACAGAGATGGGAAATATAATGATGCACACATGGAAGGCAAAGAGGCAGATGAGTCCTGATGTGGCAACACCTTTGTGCCCAGGATGGGGAAAACAAACCTAGGATCATGTGCAAAGATCCTGAAGCTAAAAGAATAACTCCTGGCTAGTCTGTGTACACATGGAAGGCACTGAAATCCTCAGAAGAGCTGCACACAGATTTTCCTCATGGACAGCTAGATAGCAAAATCCCTCAGAAAGGCATGAACAGCAGAGAATTCCTACAGACCCATTACATTTACATTTATATAACAATTAAAACAATATATACATATTTATTAAAACAATATAATACATACACATTTACCTACTTGAAAGCAGATATACACTTCTCTTAACCAAATGCAAAAATTACAACGTCTGTACTAAACATAACCTCCACAAATGTTTGTTCCCTCCTCTGCCCCAACCCATTTCCAGACCACCTCTTAAATGCAGAAAACTAAAGAATGAAAAAAGCCCTTCCTTTAAGATTTTCTTTAAGATACTTGAAGATGAATTCTATGAAGCCAAGAAAAGGAAAAGAATTGCAGAAGAAAGCGAGGAATTTGGGGATAATTAGAGAGGGAAAGATTCTGGGAACAAAGTCTTGGAGAAGAAAAAAATACACAGTTATTATTACTATCTACCCTCTACCCCCACCCCATTGTGACATACAATGACTATGGATATGGCAGTAATGCCATTTGGAACAACACTTCTACCAAGCTAAGTATCCATTATGCACTAGAGTGTATCTGTGGAGGGACCTCAGAGGGCCTCTTATCTGATCTCCCTCAGCAGCCCAAATTTCTTTCATAGTATGCCTGTCAGGGAATCAGCCAGCTTCTGCTTCAATACTGCTGTTGAAATGCATCTCTTTACTTTATAAGAAGTTTGTCTCTGTCTCTGGACATCTATAGGGGTTAGAATATTCTTCAGTGGAATTGAAATTCATCTTCTTTGAAATTTCAGAATATACTATTTCTAAATACCATCATATTGCCTTGAATTATTCTACTGTTTTAAGACCAGTTCAATCAAAGCATTAATTGTTCCCCCACAACAGCAATAACAATTAGATACTCATTGGAAAATCAGGAGATTCTGATCTCCACAGATGACTGTCATGTACTTATCTTAAGCCCTTGTTCTAATGGGTAATTCCTGATTAACCTGAGTAATGAAAATGTATTATAGTAAAGCAAGATTTGTCATGCCTTGTTATCACTTCATACGGCCATCATTCTAGATATCTGCCATAACACCAGAATATTTCTATTCCAATAAAACATGATCATGATGTGCTTGGCTAATAAAAAGGAAAAAAGCCATGTATTAAAAATATGTTTAAAATGATTTGCATGAGTGATGTAAATATAAACTACTACCATCATCATTGTTAACATCATCATTCATTTATTTGCCTTTTGAAATCCCTGCCCGGGAGTAAATAAAGGAAGAGGGAGGCAGAAAATTAACATATATTAAATGCTTACTATTGTCAGGCACTGTGCTAAACACTCACAATAACCCTGTGAGATAGGTATTATTATGCCCTTACAGGTACAGAAATTGGGCTCAAAGAAGTTAAGTAACTTGCCTGAAGTCATACAGCTAGTAACCAGGTTATTAGAATTTTAACCCAGGGAAATCCAATTCTAAAGCCCTCACTTTTCCCCCTAAACCCAGACGGGTTCATTTTACTTTGATGCCAGGAGTGCCTCCCCAAGTGAATCTATACTACTGACATGACACTAGTGAAATATGCTGGGCTCAAAGACCTCACCTTTCCCAGATATTTACACTCCCCTCAGGGGAACCAAAAGTTCATATCCTAAACTTTGTGGCTTTTGTGCTGGGTCACATTACTGCCCTCACCCAGGGGTACCCACACACAATCACAGGCAGTGCTACACTGTTGTACAGTGATACACTCACATAATGCGTTGTCACATTCAGATCACACCAGGACTCACACTAGCTGGCTGTATCTTCTCTTTTCCCAGGCAGTGGTGTGTGCAGCCAGCAGGGGTCGCCAGCACACCAGGAATTACCATTTGCGAGGCCTGTCTCCTTCTGCCCTACAGGACGGAAATGTTCCTCCTCCTCTGCTCTTCTCCTAAAATTTCTCGTGAATCCTTCCCCTTCCCTGCTTTCCCTTCTAGCCCCCACCCCCCAAACCCAGACCCTGTAGGTTTCTGATAATGAGCTGAGTAGTTGTCCATTTTTCAGCACCCTAAAGTGCCCAATCCCAACCTAGATTCTGGATGTCAAGCCTGCTATTGGAATGGCCAGGGAGCTGGTGAGCCTGGAATAGCCAACCTTCTGGTTCACCCTTGGCTTATTAGGACTCTCACTCCTCTCAGTGCCTCCCTAACACCCATTGCTTCTCAGCATCTTTCATTCTGCCCTGTCCTGACCATCCTAATATCTCAATGTTCATGTAAGCATTTGTCCTACACATCCTTACAACCCCTTGGGGTTCTTTAGCGCTCTCATTTTGGGATGCCTAAGGGAGTGGCATCTCTCTGCTCTTTTCTGCCTCCTCCCTCCCCTGCTGTAGCAACAGCTCCCCAGCTTTTTCATGCCCCCATCTCTCTGCAGCCCCCTCCCCTCAACTTCTGGAGCTCAGTGATTGGCGGCTGCCTGCTGCAGGGCTGGCTGAGTTTATGGCTTTGTGGCAGCTGGGGATAAAGCAAGGCCAGAGACAGAAAAATGGAAACAGACCAAGAAACAGAAAATGATGAAAGAGTAAAAGAGATGGAGACAAAGCCAGAGGCAGAAAGACCTCAAGAATAACAAATGCCAAAACTCTAAATGATCAGAGTGGCAGCCTGAAGCTGAGATGGACACAAAGAAAATTACAGAGATGCTGATAAAAGATGAAGAAGATGTGATAAGGATGGGGAGAAAAGGGAGAGAAAAGCACAGGCAGAAAACATTTGAATGAGTTGTGCAGAGCTTTCCAAGAGGGCAGGGATTGCTGGTAGTACACAAAGGGTGGAGCAGACATCTAAGGGACTCCCAGAAATTTCATAATACAAGAAAGGCTGGAGAATCTTGAAGCTAATTCAGTTCTCCCCACACCTGTGCTTCTATTCATCCATTCTAGCCTTTCTACATCCATATCCTCCTGGAATTTTAAGATTATTACATAAATGACCTCCTTAAGGATGACCCATGACCTAGTGTGGAAGGATCTTGTTCCATTTTCTATGAATTCAATGGGAAAACTGAGGTCTGAGAGGGATTTTCGGAGGGATTTTAATATTAGAGCTATTCTTTGTTGAACATGGATTCACTTGTAGTTATTAGCTCTCTGTCATGATACCTCAATTGGCATATACCACGTTTACCTTATATTAATTTCTCAATATATCCTTTTTGCTAATACATCAGCTCCTTAATGGCAAGATCTGTGTCTGCCCTTCTTTGTGGCTCCCACAGTGCCTTGTTCTTGTTTATTGAGTGAGCCAGTGAATGGCCCCTAGAGATGCTTAGCAGACGTTGGATGACTACCAATGAGGGATGTAGTCCAGAAAATTTCTGCACTGAATGAGAAACTGGAAATATATCTCTAAGCGCCCTTTGGTTTTAAGATTCTGTCAGTCCATATAGATGAATTGCATTTGCTGTTTCTTTTCTTAGTCCTCCAAGTATGCAGAAGTAAGATGCAAAGTGGGAACCCCCAAATTACAAAGTACTTATTGTGTGCCAGACTCTTAACAGCATTTAGTACATCTGAGCTCATATAATTATCACAATAACTTTCCCAGGTAGGAGTTATCCACATTTTTCAGATGAGGGCTTAGTGGTATGAGGTGTTTTGCTCCAGTCACATGGTTAGGAAGAATGACAAATTAAGTCTATGACTAAAGCCTGTATGATTGCCACACCACCATGTTTCTCCTAATTTGGGAGATTTCCATAGTTTCAGAAAGGCAAAAAAGAAGTTGAAGAATGGGGAAAACAGGGAAAAGACATGGCTTATAAATTTAGGGTTGGAAGAGAGATTCTGGACTTCAGGCTGGGGAAAAAAAATCTATTTTCATGAGAGAACAGGACATTTTTGCTTTTGCTTAATTAATAACAGACTCAAAGAAAGAAAAAATATAAGGAATCAGTAAAAGAGAAACTGGAGATGGGTATTAAGCACTGGAATCTCTCGCCATAGCTTATGGCTTTGGGAGCATGGGTCATAGGTGTGTATCTAGAATGTAGTTATGGAGTTTATCTTCCTGCTAGAAGGGATGTTGAAAGTTAGGTAAGTCTAGGGATGTCCAGGCTGTGGGGACATTTTATTCAGTGACAGGGCTTAAGCTAGTGCTGTTGCAGTAGATATTTAATATGAGTCACATATGTAATTTAAAATGTTCTAGTAGCCACATTTTTAAAAAGTAAAAAGAACCAGGTGAAACTAAGTTTAATAATATATTTTATTTAACCAATATATATCATCAATATATATCATTTCAACATGCGATCAATATATTATTTTTTTGGGGGGTGCTACATCTTTAAAATCTGTTATAAAATTTACACTTACAACATCTCAAGTGTTCTATAGTTGCATGTGGCTGGAGGCTATTATAGTGGACAGTGCAGAGGCAGTCAGAGGCAGCAGGGTCTTTGATGTTGGACCCAGACATCTTGGATCCTGCCCTTGATTTTTCTTACACCTTGAGTTAGGAGTCCCTGTTTTTAAGTGTTTGGAGACATATTCATAATCCTACAGGTCAGAAGAATTACATTTCTCTCACATGCTTTGTGAAGTCCAGCTGCAACATTCTCCTTAAGCCCCTCTTGCCGAGCCACCAGTGACCTCTTGGCTGCTAAGCCAGTGGTTTCCAGGAGTCATTTCACTGGCCTCTCTCCTTGACTCATCTCTCCTGAGTTCCTTCCTATCTCTCTGACTTATCCTTCTGTCTGCTTTCTGTCCATATTCTCCATACCTCCATTCTATGTTGACAGTCTCCTGGGTGCTGCCCTTGGCCCTCTTATCTTCTTATTCTACATGCAGGGAGACCTGAGTAATCTTTCTTCACTCTCATCGCCTTTATTTTCAAGGATCTTAAGTCTCTATCTCTAGGTCCAAATTCTTTTGTGCTCTGGACTTAAATATCTATCCAACTGCCTACTGGATCTCTCTCCTTTGGAAGATTCCAAAGACATTGGGAATTCAACAAGACAGAATTATACCAATCATCTTTTCCCTCAATTTATTTCTCCTTTTTTTTTTTTTTTTTGTGAATGGCATCACTTGTTATCTTGGTTATTGAAACCAGAAACCTAGGATCAACTTGACCCTTTCTGTTCAGTTCTCACATCTAATTATTACTAAGTCCCATTAATTCTGCATCCTTAAGAATTCCCCCTCTTTTCATTTTGACACTTTAGTTTAGTGCTCACCATTTTTTCCCTGGGTTATTACAGTTGGTTTCTAACTGGTTTCTCAGGACTTTCATGATATGGCAGTAGAGTGTAAGCTTCATGAGGGCAGTCATCCCTATGTTTCCCAGTGCCTAGAAAAAACACCTGGCACAGAGTGGGCACTCAAAGAATATTTGCTGAGTGAATGTTGCATGAGTAAATGTCTTAGTCCATCTTTTCAGCCTCACTTCACACACCATGTATAATCTTCACTTGGCAGCCCTACTTGAGTGTTTAGATTGCTGAGCAAGTTATGTTTTTGTGCATTTTGTACCTTCTGCTTGCATGTGCTTGGCTCATATCTACTCATTATTTAAGACTCAGCACCCACATAGTCACCTATAGAAAGATTTCTCTCTCCCAGTCTTGGTTAAGTTCCCCTTCTCCATGGTCCTATAGCACTCTGTGCGTACCTCTAAAGTAGTATTATCTTGCTTTCTTGTATTTGTTGATAGACGTTGACTATGAACTCTTTGAAGGCAAGGTTTTTCATTGTTCCATCTCTATTCCCACTGAGTGACCTGTAAAAAGCACTTCATAAAGTTTTTTAAATTAGTACATGAAATAGCTCTATCCCAAATGACATCACACTTTGTCCTTTCAGGCCACACAGGACATTTCAACAGTATTGGTAATGTCTCTTTAAAGCTGGTTAGCAAGTCCAATGATGTGCACTTTACTCTCCTTTATCTTTTATACGTACATATTATTTTGTATGTATGAAATATAATAATTTTTAAAATTATCTTTGGAGGACTGACCCCATGTGCCAGTCTCTATCTGGACATTAGGAACATGAAATGTAAAAACACAGGGTCTACCTTCAAGCTGCTTATAGTCTGGACAGAAGAAAAACTTGTAAACATGTAGTATGTTTTTACAAAGTACTCTATGTGGTACCTCACAGGATAACTGAAGGAAGTCAAGTAAGGCTTCATGGAGGAGGTACCCTTTGAGCTGATGGGAAAGCATATGTTCAGAGGCTTGCAAAAGTAGGGCTGATTCTGAGGAGTGGTTCAGTAATGCTGAAGCCAAGGGTTCCTTAGGGTAGGATGGGAAATGGAAATGCAAGTGGGACCTGACTGGAGGACTGAATGGTCTGTACTTCATGTTTCCATAGGTAAGAGGCAGCCATTGAGGTTCTGTAAGTGGGGAATGATGTTTACATTCATTCATTTCCCACCAAATACTGACACCCGAGTTCCTATTTGCTGCTTCTTGGTCTGACTTTTTCTTTCACACGAGGTTCTCAAGCCCACTCAGGTCCATCAGTTTCTGCATAGATGCTGAGAAGCAGGGGAAAGGGATGATCCATTTCAGAAGGGAAATGAGTAGAAAGGCTGAGTTGCCAAATACAACACAGTAAGTAGGATAAAGAACTTGAACAGGAACCCAGGTGTCTTCTCTCCCTGCTCATGCAGTCAATTATCCTGACCTCCCTGTCAGGGACCAGGCACTGGATCCTGGGGTAGGCAAATCATGAGTAAGGAAGAGAAATGGCTCTATACTACTGGGAAACTCCCAGCCCGAAGGTGCAGAATGCACACAGAAGACATACAAAGGGCAGAGAAAGGAGCAGCTGAGGACTCTAAATATCAAGAGGGAAGAGTCTGATGAGGGAATCAGGGCTTCATGGAGGAGGGGAGTGTAGAACAGGTTTGGGAAGGTGAAGCAGAATTGGGCTTGGGAGAGAGGAAGGTAGTGAGAATGATCCATGTCAAGTTTTGGGGGTGAGAATGAAACCTATGCTGCAGTCCTCATAAGAGCTTTCAGTCTGGTAGCCTGTGTCAATAGCCTTGTGCAGCTTCCCATGTCGCTCCTGTGGGGTGTGTGAGGCTTGGCAGGGGTTGTATGGTGGGAGCAGGGACCCTGAGTCCTGTTTTTGTCTTCTTCCTCTTTTGCACAAGGGGGCCACCTTTCTGGAAGCCAGGGTGTCTGAGTTCCAGATTCTTTTCTCCTCAAACATAAATCACAAGTGATTTCATTAAATGTGCCTCCTGCTGGGGATGTTGGCTCATAATTCCTCTCTGATTAACCCCCACTACCCCAGTAAGTTTATAGGCCAAGAGTGGGAGGGGGCAAAGGGAGGGGAAAAGGAGGGCTGGGGGGAATCCCAGGCGGGTGATGAATACCTCTGTCAGCCCAGCTCATATTTATTAATAGTCTTAATACGGGAAGCAATAAAGGAAGAGAGGGATTCTATTAATTAAATCATTGTTATAATTAACTTTCATTAAAGGAGGATCAATAAAGAGGAGTTGAGATGGAGAGAGGAGAGATCCATTATCTCTAATTTCCTTGGAAGGGATTCAGGGAGTAAGAAGTGGTTGCTAGGAGACAGCGATGTGAGGGAAGAAGGAAGGATGTAAGATATCATCTAGGTGGGGCTGGAAAGCGGGTGGATGGGAGGGTTTCAGGTGGATGGAGACAGGGAATGGTGGGGTGGCAATGGCCCACCTTGGGGCTCTGAAGGGAATAGGGAATGGCTGATAAGGGAACTACCGGGATGGCAAACAAGGGGGGCTGTATGCATGGCTTGTGCTGGGCACTGCTGCAAGCGCTAGTGAGCACTCAAGTCCTTAATAAATGCTTATTATGCTGTGTATTCTAGCCTGTGAAACTGGTTAGAGTGGATGAATGTGTTTTTGTGACTGTGGAGTCAGAGTGTGCATATGGATGAGGACGGCAATGGAGGAAAAGAGGGAGGCAGGGCCAGGAGGAAAATCAAGTAGTCTTTAAAGGTAGGGGTTTAGGGCATTTTTCACAAAATAGATACTCAAAGGTGTGCACTCTTGACAAGTGTAATGCCTGTCCTTTGGCCCAAGGCAACCAACAATGGCTGCTATGGAGGATGAAGAACTGAGTGATGGGAACCTCACCTGCCTTTCAAGGCATGCACCTTGGTCCAGTAATCTGGGTCCCACCCCACCCCATCCTGAGACTAAACCCTGAGCAGAGCCAACATAAACCCACAGTTTGCTCCCTTCCCCACTGCAGTATTCCCCAAGCCAGACCCCCACCTAAGACAGAAGTTCCTCCTCTTCCTCTTTCTACTTGTGGCCAGTACAGCAGGAGACACAATGAGATAAAGCCACCTGGAGTCCCTTCCCTCCCTCACTCCTCCATCAAGGCCTAAGAGTCTGAACCCTCTTTGCTCTGGTCACACCTCATGATAAGAACATATTTTATTAGAAGAGTTATACTTACAATATAAATATATTTGTTTCAACTATAGGTGGGGGTAGGGATATTGGGGCAAAGCTCTTATTGCTGGGGGGGAACCTGGAGAGGGAGGAAGGGCTGGGAAATGGGGTCACCTGGGGCCATTTGTTCCCCCATCCCTCACAGAAGGCACAAATGCATTATTTCCATGTGAGGACACTGAAGGGAGGGGAGGCAGGGAGGAGCGGGAGATAAGAGTATAGAAAACCTCAAAAATACAAAAGAAACATCCAAACTTAATATCTAATGGTATGGAAAAGGCTGAGGTGGGTGCAGAAAGCAATGGGAGTGGGGGACATTAAGAGGAACCAATGAAGCTCAACCGAAAGAGACCTGCAGAGGTTGTGATGTCCATGCTGCTGCCTCAATGCAGGCCCCAGAGGAAACCCAGGGGAATAAACAAAGATCCCAAATAAGAGAGGGTGGGTGCCCCAGGGATTGGCTTTGGGGCACCAAAGAGTGAGTGAGTGAGTGAGTGAGTGTGTGTGAGTGAGTGTGTGTGTGTGTGGTGGTGGTGTGGTGGCTGGTGAGAGTGGCAGAATCAACCAGGGCTAGGAGGCGCTGATTCTGTTCCTCCTGGGGAATGCCTCCTCCATCCTGGCTCCTCCAAAACCGCTTTCAGTGGGTAAATTCAGCCATTGTTTCCAAGAAGGACCCCTGCCTGGACAAAAGAGCTGGGCAGGAAAGGATGAACCTGGAGAGCTTGGGGTGAAAAAAGCACATGGGAGTGGTTCTTAGGGAAAAGACTATCGTGGAGCTCACTGTGTTGGAAAAGATGCATGAGACTTAAGTGTGTGTCTGTGCATAAGTGTGTCGTATGCATGTATGTGCTTGTACTAGGGAGGGATTAGATCACTCAAAAGTGAAGGGGTCCTGGGTGCTGAAAAAGAAGTGTCCATCCATGTGGTCCTCCAGGGCATCCTTGTCACTCTCAGCTGGGAAGCGCTCCTTACAAATAGGGCACTCCTTCCACGGAGGGGTGGTAGGGCCCCCAGTGTTGGCCTCTGACAAGGGACCCACTGTAAAGCCACTAAAAAGAGACAGAGGGGAAAGGAGAGGGTCAGTCTGCTCTACTGCCTTGACTTGTGGACCTCAGGGAGAGGGACCCATGTGCCTGGCTCCCAGATTCCCGTTCCTAATGCAGCATCCTAGTAGTTCCCTCCTAGCCTCTCCCATAGCATCTTTCTCCCCACAATACTGGCAGCCTTAGTTTCCATGGCTCCCCAGCCGCACCTTCTTTAGTCCCTGCTGGTCTCTGTAGTGCAGAGCCCATCCCCCAACCTCCTGCTCTCCTCCCTCCATCTGCGTCTGCTGCCTAATGAGGCTGAAAATGAGTCTGACATCGTCCTTCATCTTCCTGCTCCAGCCAAGAAGGATGACAGCATCACTCCCACCCTGCCCTTAGTGCATCTCATATCCAGGCAGAGCTAGTGATAAAATTTCTCTTCCCTCTGCCTTTCCCTCTTGACCTGCTGTGGAAGGCGGAGGGGGCAATCTGAATTCCCCACCCCTGCTGCTTTACCACCCAAAGGGTTTCCCCAGGGAAGTCACAGAAGAGGGACAGCATCTCAGGGGTGATCAGATGGATGCTGGATCTGTTTTCTCCCTGTTCCTGTCCCTGGGGGCTTGGTCACCTCCCTTCCTCCCCTAGTGGAGCCTAGGTACCTACCTGGTAGTTGGGAAAGGGGTAGGGGCAGGAGAGAGGGGATGCAGGGCAATTTGGGCTCCACGGAGGATGGTGCTAGAACAATACAGAAGCCAGTTAAAGGCAGGGAATCTGAGTGTACATGTGCATTGATAAGCTGAGGGGAGGGATTACCCGAAGGCACCTGAGATTTGGAATTGTGGGTAATTTTCAGTGTCAATCATACCTATGTCTTTTCTTGGCTGGGGCCAAGAAGAGGGAGGTTAGGGGAAGGGCAGGGAGACTGTTCACCTAGATGCCCTTTCTGGCATTCTCCCATTTTTCTCCTATCCTCCTCCTTCTGCACTCACCTGGCCATATCATAGAAGGCATTGCCCAGTTCAGGAAGCAGCAGATTGGCCTCCTCCCCACCACTCTGCACAGCTGCCATCAGGACTGACTTTTCATCTTCAGCCTCCTAGGCACCAAAGAGATAGGTTGGGTGTTCAGGTAGTGTCCCAGGATCGGGGAGTACTACACTGGGACAGATAATGAAAGAGCAGTCCAGGTCAGTACAGAGAACAGTGGGCTGTCATAACAGTGAGGCAGGAAAAGTGTTTTGATAGGGGCTAGGGGATAAGAAGAAGAGTGTGGGGAGCAGTTACTCTTAGCAGTGAGGCTATTGGGTCAGATTAGGTTTTGGGGTGCTGTCCATTGGGTGACCCTGAAGATAGGCTGGGCCTGCCTCCTTTCACATAAGAAAAAATGAGAGCCCTATATGGCTAAGACTTCCTGCTCTGGAGCCTGGGCCACTGGGCTTGGCCATACCCCGTCTTCATTGCTCACCGAGTCAGAGCTACTGTCCTCTGCAGGTCCTGAGAGGTGGCGAGCAATGGGAGCTGGTTGGCTGATGACAACTAGAGGAGAAGCCTCTCGTGGCCCAGCAGGAGAGGAACCTGGGTCTCCATGCTCACATAGGCCATAGGGCGGGAGCCTCATGTCTTCAGGGGATTCATCCTCTGAGTCTGTCAGAGCTGCTGGGCAGCCTGTAGGCAGAACAGGAAGAGAAGAAAGAAGGATGTATTGTATTGTTAGAGGGTTGGATCAGCTCTGGCTCCTTTAGATAAGGGATACAATTAAATTAGATAGAGGCCAGGGTCTGGGAAGGAAAAAGGCAAAACACAGAAGGCACAGGCAGCTCCCAGAGGGATCGCATGGAGCTCTCCCCAGTAAGAGATCGAAGAATGGGAAAGAGGTGTTACAAGATTGGGGGTGTACAGACTCAGCCCTGCAGCAGCATCCTCATCTTCTGTGGCAGCGTCCTCGTTCCACTTCTCATCTGCTACCTTCTCCAGGCGGGCTTCCAGCTTCCTCATGTACTCTAGTAGTTCCTGGAGTTGGGAAGGAAAGAGGTGAGGTGCTAGAGGCTGGGAAGATGCCAACTTTGCTAACCTGCAGAGCCTTCTCTTGATTCATGATTAAATCTACGCTCCTCAGTATTACACATCTTTACCAAAGAGTGGGGCAGCTTAAGGTAGACCCTCACCACCCCTCACAAAGGCCCTTCTTCACCCTGTACATCCCTCCCTTCTGCCAGCAATTGTGTCCTGTCCTGCCAAGTCAGCTAATAAGAGGATAAATGGTCCCATTTTTAGCTTCTGGGCCCTTTTAGAGATACCAGTTTCTCAGCCAAGAGATGACAAGATACAAAGTTTCTAACACCCAAGTCCTCAATTCCGGTGTCTAGGGGGCCTGAATTAGGGGTTCTCACCTGCTTCTCCTCCTGCAACTGTTCTTTTTCCTTCTGGAGCACACGCAGGGCTGACCGTAGCTCTGTCAGCTCCCGCTTACTCTCTGATAACTGCACCTAAGGGAAAAGGGCCAGATGCAGTCTGAAGCCTTGAATGTACCTCCAAGAACCTGGGCTCTGGGACCTGGACCAACAATCTAGAAGCACTTCTCTCCATGCCTTTGTTTCTCTCTTGCCAAAACACACACAGGGGAAACTCCAACACTTTTTCCGTGAGTCCTTTGTCTTGGCTGTGGGAGATTTAGTTGCCTGAGTCCTAGTTTCTGCCTCTCAAATGGAGACCTGGATGACTGCTTTGGGCTGGGCTGCAAAGGCCTTGGTCATAGTAGGGCCATTCTATAATTCTCTTAAGTCATCACTACTATACCCAGAATGTGTGCCCTGAGAGCAGAAGGGACACTGCATGTTTCAAACCAGTGAGGGCTGAGAGGTGTGCAAGTGAGATGCCGCCTCCAACATATAAGTGAGCACCTTGCACTTTTGAGCCTGCACTTAAGACAGAGGGGCATTGGCCTCAGGAAGCCACATGATCAGGACTCAGGGGTGGCCAGGCACCTCACCAGGCTAGAATCCTTTTCCCGGGTCAGTTCAGTCTTGAGCACTTGATTCTGTGTCCTCTCTTCCTGAATGGCCTTTTCCAGTTGAAGTATCTCTGCACTCAGCTTCAGGATCTTGTCCTTCTCTGCCTGGGAGATGGCCAGAAAGGAAAATAGCAGGGTGAAGGCAAAGGGATGCCACTGGCAACAGCACCCTCTCTCATCGTATCCCTTCATTTAATTGAATCTTTTGGGAGCAATTTCCCCTTCTTGCTTTCCTCATTCTTTCATTCCCTTGACTGGTCAGAAATGGCATATGGCATAGCTTGGTGTCTAGAATGGTAAATGTTTCTGAATCAAGATGCTAACTAAGGAAATTGCTATGGAGACCAGGGCTGAGACACTCTGCTTAGGGATGGGTCACACCTGGACAGTGAAGTATTCTTCCCCCATAGCCCCTCCCTGGCAAGTCCTCTGAAGTTTTCACCACCCACTTTCTCTCCTCTCAGGAGATCTGACCACATAGACGTAAGCCTGCCAGGTTCCCACACTGCTCTACCTCCACACTCTGCAGCATCCCTGCCCGCTCCTTGCTCCATTGGCTTTTTTCCTCCTTCAAGTGCAGACTGAGCTCAGCCAGCCTGCCATTGACTCCAGCCACTTCCAGGCGGCTGTGGTGTAACTTGGCTATGGTACGGTCCCTGGCTCTGGCTGCACTGGCCAACTCTTCCCCAAGAAGAGTGGCTTTCTGCTGGCTTGAAGCTGCAAGCTCCTGGGCTCCTCGAAGCTGCTCCTTCAGGGGCTCCAGCTCAGCCTCAGAAGAAAAGGTGAAATGGAAATTAGGGCTCCCAGTGAGTCATCGTGAATCAGGGAGGTGACTCGACTTACCCCCAACCCCCGCATCAGGACTCAGGATTGGTTAAGTCTTTAGCCATGCCTTTCCCCATACTTTTTTACAACTATCCCTTGGAATTTTCTCTGCTTCTTGTTGCCTAGGGGTTTTACTCACCACACGCTGCTGGGCCTGGTTTAGGGTGTCCTTCATCTGAGCCACCTTATCCTTCAGTCGCTGGGCCTGAGCACCCTGCTCCTCCTGCCGGCCCTTAGCCTCCTGCAGTTCTAAATTCAAGCGACAATTCTCCTGTTGTGCCATTTGGAGCTTGGCCTGATGGAGGTGGAGAGTAGGTAAGGAAAGGGGTATTTGTATTTGGGGTGCCCAGGGAGGTGAACCACTGTGATGAGAGAGGTCAAGGTTCTAATTCTCAGATTTAATACAAACTCAAGCATTCAGTTCTTGCCAGCCCTCCTTGGGTTCTCAGCTGAAAGTGGCTTAATTCTAAACATCTAGTCTCCAGGTCCCAAAATGAGATATCCTGACATAGCCGAGGATCTTACATGAATATAGGTATCCTATGTCCCACTTCTGTTTCCACACTCTTCCTTTTAAATCAAAACACAGTCTGGGTATCCTGTAGGCCCTGCAAACTCAGCATATTCTCCCAGTCTACTGCAAGGTACTTCTGTCCATGGTACTAACTGCTTTGCAAATCACTCAGATACCTTGGTGCCATGCTTGGCTCTTGTTCTCTCCCTAGTGGCCCACAGAAAAGCCAATTTCTTCTCCATCTTCCATCTTGTTCATAGGCATTTTCTCTTTTCTACTATTTCCATGACCACGTTAGCTCAGGCTCTGTTCATTTCTTGCTTGGACTGCTGAATAACCTTACAACTAGTTTATTTTCCACAAGGCAACCAGATTAATCTTAAGTACATTTCTTTAAGTACATGTTACCCACTTGAAAATCATCAATGCCTTTTACTGCTTGCAGAATAAAGATTAAGATCATTTACAATCTGATGTAGGCCTTACCTCAAACTTTTTACCCATAATTCAACTGCTCTGAGTGTTCTGGGTGTTCTAAGCCTTTGCTCATGTTTTCCCATTCCTACAATGGCCTCCTTTCATCTCTGTTTATTCAAATTCTACTTATCCTTCACTTCTGAGCAAATGGTTTTCAAATAATCTTACAGAAGACTAGGGTTCTGAGAAAGCCATTTAGAAGTTCTGCAAGTATTTGGCTTAAACTTCTAAATTATTAAAAAATCTAATAAAACAATGATGCACAAACTCACAAGTTAACACATTAGAGATCACCAATCCACTGACATGTGCTTCCAGGTTAATTCATTTTTGTGTAAACATCATAATAAAGTTTCTATTGCATTTTCTATTGAAGTGAAGAACAAACAGATTGCAAGGTGGATAGTTTAAAAATTATTATCAATTTGCACTCACTTATGTGCTAAGGCTGACAGAGCAGTCATCCATAACCTCTAATTTCAAGGTTTGGTATCCATGAAAATTACCTAATTGCTTTCATGACCTTGTAAATGTTATACTTTTGAATTTATAAAAATAAATTCATAGTAATAAAATATTGCTTTTATTTATTCAGTGAGGTTCCACTTAAGATATAAAACTTCATTGCAGAGTGGGGCAAAAAGGGTTATGCCGCTAAAAAAATTCAGAAATACTAGGCTAATTTATGCCCCCTTTTTATAAGTTCTTACTAATGTCCGTAATAAGATGTTCCTCCATATACCTCCATGGAGAATCATGACACTTTATTACACTTCTCTGTGATGCTATGTTCCCCTTTGACAAATCCTGATTTGTGTATATGACTTGTGTTCCCTAGGAGAGTGTACACAATGTTTTCTTTACATTTTTATCCCCTTTGGTGCCCAGCACTCAGAAGAGACTCAATGAACTCTGGATGAACTGAGAAAGCAAGTCAATCTTGAGCCCTTACCTCACTTTGCTCCTTATCTGCAAGCACTTCCTTCAGTTGCCCAAGGAGCTTCTCTTGTTCCCGAGTCAGGGCTTTCACTGTGTCCCTAACCCTGTGAGTAGAAGAATGGGACATCAGATAACTGAGTGGTTGTCAGAGAAGGAATGAAGGCCATACACTTCTGGTTTAAGATCTCCTACTAGTGCTCCGTTAGGCCCAGACCTCTACTTCTCTCTGGGATGCTCAAATCCCCAAACCAAGACAATCTTGTTCTGAGCCCCAAAACCTAAGATTCCTGGTTCTAGAGCACAATCTAGAAATAAACAATTTTTCCTTTTCTTTATTGTATCACTTTAAGAAATGTTCTGTTGATGGCTCCCTCGTTTTCACTCAGTCAAGAGTCCAGAAACCAGTCTCTTCTAGAAATGCTGATTATGAACTTTTGGTCTAGGTTAGAAGTTGGTAGACTTTTTCTATAAAAGGCCTAACATTAAATATTTTAGGCTTTACAGGCCATGTGGTTTCTGTGGCAACTACTCAACTCTGTCACTGTAGTGTGGAAACAGCATAGACCATAAGTAAATGAGAGAGTATGGCTGTTCCAATAAAATTTTATTTATAAACGCTGAAATTTGAATTTCACATATTTTTTCCATGTAAAAAAATTTCCCATGTCAACCATTAAAAACTGTCAAAACCATTTTTACCTCAAGGGCTATTAAAAGACAAGTAGCAGGTGAGATGTGGCACATGGGCCATAGTTTGCTGACCCCGGTGTAGACAGTCTTTAATCTTTTCCAGATGTTTAGTCCGATCCCTGCTTTTCTATTCCATGATCTAGAACCTAGACATTTAGTTTCTCTCTAAGGCAAGACTAACGTATCTTGGACTGAAGAAGCCTCAGGAATCAACTCACTTTTTACTATTGGATAGAATGCCACTTTTTTTTAAAGAGTTTTAAAAAATATCAAATCTACCAGTATTAAATGAATGAAAATTATGTCATTTGATAAAAGAAAGAATTAAAGTATATCTCCTGATGAAATTTGAAGAATAGGCAGGGGAGCTGGTCAATATTTGTGCTATTTTGTAGAAATAATAATTGTCTGGTAGAAGAAATAAGTTTATTCTAGTGGCTCCAGAGGTCTAAACCAGGACCAATGGGTGAAAGTTATAGGATGGTAGAGTTTGGCTCAATACAAGAGATACAAAAATAACAGCTGTCCAATATTGAAAAAAGCTGCCTTCTAAGATAGTGATTTTCTCTTACATACCCTCTTAAATACCTTATATCCCTCCCAATGCAAAGATTCTATGATCTATACCTTTTTTTCAGGGGAGAGATTCCCTAACATTCATAGATCACCAGCTCTAACATTTCCTAATAGTGAGAACAGAGTCTAATCTTATTCTTTGCTGTGGTAAAATCTGAAATCCATCCTCTCTTAACTTTCATTGACTCTTCTACCCATTTTTTTTTTCCAAATCCTCTACTCCTAGTTCCTGCTTAGCCTTTGCTACACAATAAACGATTAACTACGATTGCTGTTGAAATTGAGAAATACAGAATAGGTTAGGAAAGATGGAAAAGAGCCTAGGCAGAAAAAGATATCCTTAGTAATTGGAATACCCCAAGTGAGTTTGATAAGGGAAAGAGAAACCATGTGAGACAGAGTGAAGCCTTGCCTGCCTGAAACAGAAAGCTGGAATTCCGGGGTAATAGGAAATGACAGTAAGTAATGGGAAGAGAGGAGGTCTCCTCACCTGTCTAGCTCCACCTCCTTTGTCAGAACTTTGTCACTGATGGTCTGGATGTCATCTTCCAGTTCCAAGATGCGTGCCACGTGGTCTCCCTGCTGCTGGCTCAGGATGTCCCTCTCTTCAGTAAGCTCTCCGTGGGACCGGGAAAGCCCCTAGAATTAAAGTTCCCCCAGAAGAAGAGAGAAGTTGACACTCATCTCAAAGAGTGCAACATACCAGAGTTTGACTGTTCCCATTTCCCTATCCAGTCACCTTCCTTGAAAAAGAAACTAAGGGAATATTCCCTTACCAGTGAATACAGTGAGCCACCTCCACCCTGCCTCAGCATTCCCGTGTTCAAAGAACTGCATCTCATTACAAATTTGGGATGTGTATCCTGTCATATCAACTTTAATCCCATTTGTTAGCCCTTAAACCTATTTCTTTGATGCCAAAAATAGTCCACGAACATCTCCCCTTTATCCTCTTCACTAGGTTCAGATTTGGGACCCTAGGTGAGCAGCTAGGTCTGTCCCCCATGTGGCCCAAATCCCACCTTGTATTGCTCCATCAGCTCTGCGTGCTTCTGCCTGGTGGTTGCCAAAGCCATCTCGAGCTCCTGCACTCGGCTCCTCAGCTCTGTGACCTGCCCCTCCAGCTGCAGCTTCAGTTGCATCAGGTCATTCCTCTCTTGCTGGCTCTCATCCAGCTGGTTCTACAGAGGGCAGGATGGAAAGAGAGGTGTGCTTGTGAAGTCATTTCAAGGTCCCTTCCCAATCATTCTGCAGATGCATTTCAGGGTTAGGAAGTTACATCAGCACAGGCTACAAAGAGGCAAGTAAGGGGAAGCTTTGTGTACTACTGACGCCTGTCCACCATCCAGTAGACACACCAGCTGGCACTCTTAACTGCTTACCCCTCTCTTACCATTCCCCACCCAAGGCCTGGTCCCTGTTTCACTCAGCAACTGCAGGAACCCTTGTCTGGCAGAAGTCTTTCTCAATCTGCATGGACTAAAAGGATGGCTCCCCTCATTTCACCCTATCTGTTCTGAAATCAGATAGATGTGGGTTTAAATCTCCAATACAATCCTTATTAGTTATGTATCTCTGAACAAGTGATTTAACTTCTCTGAGTCTCTGTGTCTTCATTTGTAAAATGATCTCTTAGTATAGGTTGTTGTAAGGTAATTGTAATGAAAATAATAAATGTAAAAACAACACAGGGTAGAAGCTCATACATCTCTTGGCTCATGTGTTGATTCCATGTATATAGAGTGTTCTAGAGGGTAGGAGTTTATCTAAATCACAGATAAGCTACTCATTTTCCTCTTCTAAGCCTTCCTCAGGCCTGTCCTCCTGTCTGGGGAGTGTACTTCTTCCCTACCTAGCCCTAGCCCTCACCTTCCTCAGGGAGTCTTCTTTGCTAATGTCTACCTCCACTCCTGAACTCTTCTCTATTTGGTCCAACAGAAAAATAACATGAGCCACATGTATAATTTAAAATTTTCTAGTAGACAATTTAAAAAAATTACTACTAAGAAACAGATAAAATTAATTTTAACAATATTTTCTCTAAGCCAGCCTACCTAAAATATTATCATTTCAACATGTAATCAATATAAAAAGTTATGAAAATCTTTTACACTCTTTTTTTTTAAACTAAGTCTTCAAAATCCAGTATGTGGTTTACTCATACAATACATCTCAATTTGGACCAGTCATGTTTAAAATGCTCAAGAGCCACATGTGGGTGGCACCTTTGGTATTAGACAAAGCAGGCCTGGAGCCATACCTATCTGCTCTCACTCTTCACCTATCCTGGAAGTAGGTCTCATCTTCCCCTTTCTCTGGTTGTTCCTTCCCTGGAGTGGCCTCACTCCACCCTCTGCATCTTCCTCTAGGGTCTAAGACAGGATATAGCACTTGAAGAAGAAAGGATCAAAAAGCTCTTATGAAATCTTGGGTGATGTTGGCCTGTGGGTGGCTTGCTTTTCTGCCCTACATGTTCGTGTCTATGTTGGATTGAGACTTTCTTGAAGGCAAGACTTTCTGTAACTCCCAATGAGGTCTCCAGCTGAAGCTACAGCTGAGGGGAGGGTACAGTGGGAAGGGGCCCCTTGCTGTCCTCCCACTCTTTTTCCCAGGAACAGCTCTGCTGCTGTTCTCACCTGCAGCACAGTTGCCTTGGGAACAACAAGCAAGATGTCAGAGCCACTGTCAGTCTCTTCCAGAGTCACTAGTTCATCCATGGGCCTTGGCTCTCGGAACTGGAAAGGGGGACTCTGCCCACACACCCGGCCCTGGCGGTTCACGTATCGGAACTGGTAGAGCTGGGCTCCTGGTTTGGGCAGGTAGCTGGCTGTAGGAAAAAGAATGAACCCAGGACCCCAATATGATCTGAGGTGCCCCTGGTGTATCAAATTATCCACTGTCTTTGGCTCTGGCTCCTTGCTTCCTGTTCTGTATTTTGTTTTCTCTTCTCTCCACTTCCCACAGGATATTTCTGTTCCTTCCTCTCTTTCCCAAACCTGCCCTCCTTAATAATAATATTAATAATAATAATAGTAACTATGTATTGAGTACCCACTATGTATCAGGCACTTGCTAACAGTTTTACCTATATCATTTAAAATCCTTACATTATTCCTGCAAGCCAGGCATCCCCTTTTACTGTTAAAATAACAAACACAGAGAGGTTAAGTAATTTGCCTAAGATCAAATAGCTTGTAAGTATTAGAGCTGAGATTTGAACTCAGGTCTTTAGAATCCAATGATTCTAAATATATGACACCACTTTTTCCTCTTCCCTAATCTCTAGTTCCTCCATCTTTTGGTAGGAGGTGGGATTAGCTGACCTCCACAGTTTCTTCTATCCCTAAGTTTCTGATTCTGTGATAATTCCATAATTCTATGTCTGCTAACTCCCATTTGATATATATTTTTTATTAATTTATACTTATTTTTCCTTGTCCTGTGTCTAACTTTTATGTTTCTAAGCCCACTTCCTTTTTCCAAACCTCTATCCCCTTGGTTCCTCCTTCCCAGTTTTCCATCTTCCCTTGTACCTTGAAACTGGACACTGGCGTGGACAGGGGAACCATCAGATGCACTTTCAGGCACTGAAGACCACACAAACGTGTGGTAATCCCGAACACAGGCAGCCTCCACCTGTGAAAGCCCAAGATGAGAGAGAATCATGGTGATGGAACTACCAGCTATGTATGGTAGAAAGAAATGATATGATGGTGTTACAGGGGCAAGGATGATGAGAAAGAGGAAAAGTGAAGGGACACAAATGTGTCAGGAGAGCGCAAACCTCAGATGGGTAGGTGAGCTTTGCTTATACAGACAGCCTCTGTCACATCTTTTTCCTGTGACTTATTTTTCCCTTCTCTATATTAACACAAGATTGAGAATTCAAGATCTTCGTCATTTGTCTTATTCCAACCAACCCATGGACCATTAGCCTGAGCCAAAAGGGGTTCCAGGGATACCTTGAAGATGCCAATCCAGTCACTGGCACTGGGCACAGTGCCTGGGGGGAGGGTGTAGTGACATTCCACCTTGGTGTTGGGGATGTAGGTCCGGGCTACATTCAGAAAGCTGACTCCACACCGAGATGGTGCCCGGCTTAGTGATGATTCTTCCATCTGCCCACCTGTGAAACAAAGGATAAATATCCTAAAGTCTCTCTACTGCATTTTTCCCCTCTACTTCATCCCCTCCTAATTACAGTCCCCGCCACTACTCCTGGAGATGAAGACATATCTAGTGTCGAGTCCCTAAGGGTTATAGCAGGGGTCCCCAACCCCTAGGATGTGGACCAGTACCAGTCTGTGGCCTGTTAGGAACTGGGCCACCAGCAGGAGGTGAGTGATAGGCAAGCGAAGTTTCATCTGTTTGCAGCTGCTCCCCAGTGATAGCATCACTGCCTCAGCTCCACCTCAGACCATCAGTCATTAGATTCTCATAGGAGCACTGGTCCCTGGCACCAAAAAGTTTGGGGACCACTGAGTTATAGGACCCTTTTAGATGTATCACTCTTAGTCTATATGACGTAAGTCTGTCCACATCCAAGTCAGTCCACATCCTGTCTCACACTGCACCCGCTTTGAATCACAGACTCTTTCTAGAGTTAAGATCTCTAATTTCTGCTCCCTTTTCATTGCCCCACTAATCAAATCAGTTTCCTAGGATCTGTGGTCCCTCCTTTTTTACCTCTTAACATCCTTGAGCATTCCAAATTCTTCAGCCTCCATCTCCACATCCCATTCCCCACATATTTTTGGCTCTTGAATTCAAAATCCAACTGAGGTGTGAGGCCCCCTCATTCTGAGCCAGTCTCTGCCCACTCTTGGGCTTGTTAACCCAACTGTGAACAGGAATGACTTATGACATCTGAAAAGAACAACTCTCTAATGCACTCTCTACTGTCTTTAGGGCTGGAATATGGGAGAGGAAACAGTCCAATCCTCAGGCCCCCTCTCTGAGCTATCTATCCTATGAATTAAAAAAAAAAAAAGAAAAAAGAAAAAGAAAGCTTCCACTCTCATCCAAGAGACAAAGGGAAAGGGAGGATATAAGAAAAGAAAGGTTCTGTCCTCAACTTCATTACTCCAGGAAGCCAAGAATTCTGGAGGTGGTTGCTACAAGGGTGGAGTGAAACACTAATCAGGAACGTGGTGGTGTGGGGAGATGGAATGTGGGGGCCTGAAGCCAGGAAAGCCCCACCCCTGGGCAGGGGACAGACTGGAAGGTGGGAAGTAAGTGGCCCTCAGAAGGGGAAATGTATATATAATATTCAGAGAAGGAAGAGATAGTTTGAAAAAACCTAACAATCTTCTCTTTGGGTCTTGCCTGAAGCAGGACTAGAAACCTACTAGTTTGACTATATGTTAACCCAGCTCCAGTATTTCCCTCCCCATCTTCTCCTTGCTCCCTTAGCCTTATTTTTAAGTGCTTGAATCCCTCTATCTGCTTGGACTGGTAGTTGGAAGTACACTATAGGATGAGATTGAGAGGAAGATTGAGATTGGTAGTTGGAGGTACACTATAGGATGTTTCAAGTTAAGTAGGAAGAGTTAATAGGAAAATATGGGGGTGGGGTGAAAAAAAGATAACGATAACAATCAAGAGAACTCCTCCGTCCAGGGCTGTGAGATGACCATCGTCATCTCTCTAGTCCACTAATCTTCATCCGAGTCAGCCACAACTGACATCTGGCATCCATTCAGCCATAGCCACTAGTCATGTGCATGCCTCCAAACATCACAAACCCACACCACGCTGAAGTCAGGGCGTTAGAAACTTTAAAAGAAGACAGGAACTAGGTAAAGAATGAAAAGTGGGTTAACTCTATAAAACGGAACAACTTCTACCTCTAAAAAAGGGACTGAATTAAGAAAAAGAAGTTTCTTCGGATTTTCATCTCTTTTAAAAATCGCTAGTTAAAACCAGTCCATGTTTTCTCCAAATACAATTCTCTGGCTTTCTAAGGGGGCAAGGGGATGAACTGTCCCAAAGATCTAAGCCTGGGGCTTTCCAAATACTCTCCACAAATAAAATCCTTAACTGTTTGAAACATTCCCCAGGCCCGAAAGAGCTCTGGGCACTTAAGGTGTATGCGTGTAGCCAGATTGAGGTGTTCGCACTCTGCAGTGGTCTAGAGTTCCTTGACATTCTACATCTTGTAAGGTTTTATCCCCAGGGAGTCAGTGTCGTAAAGCTTTTGGATTGGCGGGAGGCGGGGGAATGGAAAGCGGGGGAGGGAAGGGTTGTGGGGGCCAAGTCTTGCATGGGTGAAAATGAGCAAAGATTTCAGCCTCTCCCCACCTCCCTTAAGCGTATCAAGCTTTATAGAGAAGGACTGAGAGGAAAGTGAACACAATGAGGGGTCAACCTTTCGATTAGGGCCCCCTTGAGACCAAGAACTACCCAAACAGTGGGGGTGGCTTCTTCAGTACGGAAAGCGTTAAAACCCAAACGCTCCTGCATCACCTTTATAGTCTCCTTAGCTTATCCCTTCACAGACTAGAAAGCGGGGTGACTCCCCATAATATCGCCCCCAAATTAGGCCAAGTTTCTTACCCCACAGACGGATCAGCTGTTCCCTCACCTTTCACCAACAACAAAAACAGCACTCCGACTCGGAGAGAGGAGGGAGACGAGTGGGCGCGAGGCTTTCTGGGGTTTGTGGTTCCTCCGCGCCCTTTTGCCGGCGAACCTCCTAGGATCCGGGACTACATGTCGCAGGAGGCTGTGCGCAGAGAGGGCGGAGTATGGGGCGGTCGTGGCCGCGGCCTCACTATTGCAGTCTGGGAGGCGTAGTTCTTACTACCATGACAGTAAACGAGGGTGTGTACATCAAAGGACTTCACGGCCCATGATTCCTTAAGAGGGGGCAGGCTGTGTTAGTGGTGACTGCTGGTTTGTAACGTGCGTGGTTGGGGGTGGGGAGGAGTTAAGGTTTAACGCCTTCCGTATAGTAGTTTACAGAGATCCCCAACGAGATGCAGTCTCTAGTTCACTTTCAACCGCAACGAGCTGTTAGATAGGCTCGTTGTTATCCATACTTTACAGAGAAAGAAACTAAAGCCTAGAACGGTTAAGGAACCGGTCTACAGTATCAAAGTTATGAGATGGTAGGACACCAGGATTGCACGACTCCGCGTGCAGTGCTCTTGCCACTACATTACAGCTATCTACCATTTAGGGCATGGGAAACTAACAGCTGTGCTAGCAGTTTCTTCTTTGCTTCAACCTCAGGGACAGCACCTGTAAAACCTATGTGTTGTGCGCCGCTATTATTATTTTTTTCTTTCCAATTTTAAGGTTTCAGTGATGGGCCTTCCAGTACACTCCTCGAATGGGCCCTCCTAGAGTGACCTCTAGGTCTAGGAAGAGAATCCGTTGCCTGAGGATGAGGTGGTGGGAGAGAGGGGAGTCAAGTGGAAGAATTCAGGACCTGTCACAATTCACAAACAAGCCACTTACTGGGGCCACAGTTTGCCCAAAGCCTTTTAATTGGTTTGGTTTCAATTAATTAGGATAACAATACATTTTTTTTTTTTAAGAGGTGAAAGGTTCACAGTCCTCCCACAGTCCAAGTTTGAGTCAAAGCCTTAGGCATACTTCCTGCTCTGGGACCCGCTCCCTGTCCCGTCCCCAGGTAGGCTGAGGCATTCTAAATGATCTTCCTCCCTGTCTTCATGTTAGGGGATTACAATCCAAGGATTGATTTGCTCTTCCTGGGTGCCTGCTTTAATTCTCTGCTACATTAACTTATAGAGCCTCTGCCTTTTCTAAGTTTTTTGGTAGTATTTCGCTTTTATGACTGAATAGGATGTTTGGTGCCTGACCTTGGGTCAGGCAGAATAAGTCACTGGGCTTCACAAACATTAGATGACATGTCTGTGTAATTAGTCAAGATTTATGACTCTTCCTGTTTAATGAGCTGCTTGTTGAGCTCAAGGTCCTGGAATAAGTTAAGAGTGAGGCCAAAACAAAACAAAGAGTGAGGCCAGTTCAGGCACCCATGTCTCAAGTATTCTTGGTTTTTATCTTACACCCAGAATAAGAGCTTGGAGGAAAACTCAGTCTCAAGCTGGTGCTAAGAATAATAACTCTTATTTATTGTGTTCTTACAATGTGTTTAAACTATGCTAAGAAGTTTTCCATATAATACCACAGCCTCTGTAGTAGGCCCTATTATTATCCCCACTTTATATATGATGAAGACTGAGGCATAGATAATTAAGTGATTTACCTGTGGTCACCCAACTAGTAAGTGGTAGAATCAGGATTTGAGCACAAATAGTCAGTACATCATAGTAGTCAGTAGTCAGTACGCCATATTCCCACCCCAGAAACTCCTAGTATGTGATACTAACTCCCATTGTTCTAAGGAACAGTGCTGTTAATCAGGGAGCAAATGTTCACTGAGCATTTATATGTGCAAGGCATGAAGTGATGTTAAACAAATTCATTCAACAAATATTTGCATCAGGAGCTATGCTAGGTATTCATTAAATTTTGCTGAAAGAATGAATATAAAATACAGATATTCAAAGGATGGATTGGATTTGGATAGTTTGGCAAGACAGGTCTAGGAAAGATAAGCTTATTTTAGGCTGAAGCAAAGATTCAGAGGTAGGAATGAATCATGTTTACTGGAATCTAGGAGTTCACGTAAGAACAGTATATCAATTTAAACTTTTTTAAAAAAATCCAATTCAGGTTTTTGGTAATGACTGCCTGAAAGGTTGTGTTGAGAAGGACTGGAAGGAAAGAGTTCTGAGATTAATTAGTAATGTCTGTCATGTACTTCAGATGAAAGATGGTGGTTGTAATAGATTGACTTATTGTTTGAAGTTATTTACTTCCCTGCCCATTGCCATGTGAATTGTAGTATTTCCTGTAGAAGGAATATATATCTCATTTAACTGATTTTGGACTTGATCATGTTTCATATTTTGGCCAATGGAATGTGAATAGGTGTGACTCATGCCATGTATGAGGATGTGAGTTTCCATTTTCTTGTTTTTCTCTGCCACTAGAATGGGCGTATTCCACAGGAGAGCTGTTCCTTCTACCTGGGTTCTGGAATCCAGAAGACCCATGGGACAGAGCTGTGGCCTGCCCACAGCCTATGTCAGAAATAAATTTTTGTTGCTGTATGCTTCTGAGATTGTGGGATTGGATATTATTGCAGCAAAGGTTACTAAGAACCATAACTGGATAATGATATCAAGTTTGAAAGGTAAATGGTATCAGCTTTGAAAGATCAAGTTTGAAAGGTAAGTGTAAACTGAAGTATGGAGAATCTTGAATGCCAGGTGAGGCAGAGCCTGCTATGTGTTTATCAGATCTCTTTCCTTCGTTTTCTTAGGCACACAGCTGGACCACATTTTTCAGTTTTTCTTTAAGTGATTTCTTCCACTTCCAGGCTTGACCCATGAAACCTCTCAAGAGAGATCCTTCATGTTCTTTCCTTTCTGGCTTGATCATATAACCTTAAGCACGGTGACCTTGAAGGCCAAATGTTAAAGATGGTGGAGCCACAGGTTGGAATAAACCTAGCACCCTTAATCACCCTTGGCAGAGCACCTCTTGCTAATCATGAACATACCTTTTGGACTTCACTTGACCAATAAATCAAATTTTCTTTGCCATACCACTAAAATTTTGGGCTTAAATATAGTAGCTAGTATTTTCTTAACCCATACATCTGGTTAAAGGGTTTGGACTTGATTCCCACCAGGAATAGGAAGTTAGTCACTGATAATTTTTTTAAACAAGTGGAATAAGACTGTGAAGACTGTTGGAAGTGACAGTTATGGGGAACAAAAAATATGTCTGAGTGAGGTTGTGAGATTTTGGACTGTTGGAGTTTTCAGAATATAGGGTAACTCCTGCCTGGGGCTAGGGAAAAATTGACATGATCTTTGGAAGGCTCTCTAGAGGCTGTGAAAGAAGCTTCTGCAAAATGAATTCTATTCCCTGAAGTTTAAAGTCTCTTTTCTCTTTTGTAAAAGTCCTAACTGATATTTCTTCATCTAGCCCAGTGCCTGATACATAATAAATGTTGAATAAACGTTGGTTCTGGAGTCTTGGAATACTTTGAGAAGTTACCACTATTTGAGTGCCTACTATGTGAGAGGGCTCTTCCTCCCATAAAATCATCACAATAACCATGCAAGGTGCTATCAGATTTTATAGATGAAGAAACTGAAACTCTAAGAGTAGCTTACCCAAGGGATCTCAGAACAATCTTCTGAAACCCATATATTTTTCCATATGAGATGATTTCTCAGAAAATCATAATGGCCAGTATTTACTGAATGCCTACCATGTGTCAGGTGCTCTATTGGGTGGTTTACAAACATACAGAAGCAGTTGATATATCAGTTATTGTAAGCTGTTACTAGTGTTTCCAAACTGTGGACCCTGTGGGAAGTAGGTGTCATAGTCTGCTCTGGCTGCCATAACAAAATATTATAGGCTCAGTGACACAAACAACAGGAATTTATTTCTCACATTTCTAGAGGCTGGGAAGTCCACGATCAAAGTGCTGGCTGGTTGGGTTTCTTGATGAGAACTCTCTTCCTGGCTTGTAGACAGCTGACTTCTCACTGTGTCCTCACATGGAGGAGAGTGAAACAAGCAACATATGTGGCCTCTTTTATAAGGGCACTAATTCTATCATGAGAACCGCACCCTCATGACCTCATCTAATTGCTTTCCCAAAGCTGCATCTCCAAATCACATTGTGGTTTAGGGCTTTAACATAAGAATTTTGGGTGGACACAGACATTCATTCCATAATAGTAGGAAAAACATTAAAATAATTTTAGGGCTAAGTCTGATTGTTTTGGACTTTCCTTAGGGGCCCTGTCCCATTTTCTTTTGTCTTCTTAGTTTTTTGGCTCCAGTTTTTTTGGGCTGGGTGGCAGGGTGATATAGGGTTCTCAATAATACTCAGGTCCTGTTGCTCTTGCTTTACTCCATAGACCTACAAACCCACTCTAATCTCAGAGGTGTTTAGATTGCCTTAGTCCTTCCTTTATCAGTTGGAAGTAGGATGTGGCTCTGAGAACTCATCCACCCATTTATTCATATACATTCATTCATGTATTCATTCATGTTTTTTTATTCAAAATATTTTAAATAAGCATTATGTATCAACCGCTGAAATAATAGCCAATGACAATTGTAGTTTTCTGGTTTCAAAGGCCTTTTACATTCTTGTACTTACTTGATCCTCACAACCATACTGTGAAGTGGATCATATTATTATTATGTAATTTTTATCACTGAAGAAACCAAGGCTATGAAATATTAAATAACTTGACCAAAGTTACACAGCAAGTATGGGATTCAAATAAAGAATTTCTGATTCCCAAGTGCTTCTCTCTGCTCTCTATATCCAACACAGCACAGATTCTACAGTGCCTCAAGCCTGATTTCTTTGAATTTTGATTTCACTACCTTGATTCATATATTAAGGTAGATATAATAGCTATAACAGACAAACCTCAGATCTCAATGTCTCAACATGATAAAGATTTATGTGTTACATAGTCCAATGTGGATATTTGTGATTAGATAAATCAGAAATCCTGATCTGTTCATGCTGTGAATCTGCCACTTTAAATACGTGGCTTCAGGTTGCCCAAGTGTCATCCCACTAGGAGAGGGGAAGAGCAAGCATGTGGAGAAGACGCAACTCTACTTGCTCAGCCAGGAGGTAAGATATTACTTCTATTTATATTCCATTGGTGGTAACCAGTTACATGACTTGCCTTGCTGCAAAAGGGCTGGAGATGAGTTTAGCTATGTTCCCGTGCCACTTTCTATCAATGTGGGGTTGAGTCAATGTTCTAGAGTTAACAGAGTTGTCCTGGGAGAAAATATGCCTCTGGAGAGAATGATTCTAGTCTGCCTGCACGTTCATACTTCTATTTGTCTCTCATGCATTCCATGGAATTCACAGAGCACCAACTCTGTGAACCACTCTTTGTCAAAGATCTCCTGGCTAAAGAACATGTTGGAGCCCAGGCAACCAAAATGTTGGTAGGTCATCAGGCCATAGGCTTATTGGTGATGGAAATGGTCTTTTTCCCTCAAGAGTGTTATTCCTATAGCTTATTTTTATATTGTATCAAAAAGTTTGAAAATTTTTATACTATCACAAAATAAACAGAACTGTGTTGTAGTCACAATTTTAGTAGTTGCTTTGATGTACTTGACAGTTCTATAACCTTTCTAGTAGTTTAAAAATACTTCATTCTGAGAAACTGTGTGGGTGGGCATGTCTCTCTGCTTCCAGGCCTCCCCAGTGCTGTGGAAATAGAGAGGGTTAACCCTGGAGCCTGGGAAAACAATAATAAGGCAGCTCAGTCATTTTGCAGAGAACTGACTCATCTGCTAGAGAAAATGGAGTAAAGTGGGTAGACTCAAGAGATACTTAGGAGGTGGCATGTGCAGGGTATGGGAGGTAAAGGAGAGGGGAGCAGGACATTTTGATTTTTGAAGTCATTTTGATGCCTGTGGATGTGTGACCCTAAAAAAGTCAAACTTTTAGCTTTTTTTTTAAATATTGTCAATTAAGTTGCTTAATGAGTGTAGCTGACTACTTTGTGTCAACCCTAACCCAGGGAGAAAGAAGAGTCATGGCTGATCTCAGGCTCCTGGCTTGGTGGATGGTTGTCCCTCCCTGAGATGGGAACCTTAGCAGAAGAAGCAGGTTTGGGTAGGATTCAGGTGGGGAAATTTTTCTATTTTGGGATGTAGAGGGTTTGAAGTACTTCTCAGTCTCCAGAAAGCCATTTTGTGTACTGTGGAGCTCAACCTTCTTGGCCATTTTTCTGTGGCTTCGAACTTGTTCTTAAAGGAGAAGATGGACAGTGCTCCAGAAATTCAGGTGCTAGGAGAAACAGAGGAGCCAGTCACAGGTAAAATTGTGTGTGTGTGTGTGTGTGTGTGTGTGTGTGTGTGTGTGTGTGTGTGTAAATGCCATTAGGAGCAGGGTTGGGATTGAAAAGACAATAGATGTTCTTTTGTATTGTGCATAAGATTTGCACATTAATTAACACACATAAAAATGCTTGGAGACCCCTCAAATATCAGCCTCTCTTCTAAGTGAAGAATCATTTTTCTCCTCTTTTCTGGTTGTACCCCCAAATCTTTATTTCCTGTTGTGTAAGGTTGGGCTGGTCATACTTGAATAGAAATAATAGGTTGGCCTTCCTTGTGTTAGCTCAGGGTGACTTCCCCGGGTCGAAGTTGTGGGGGAGGAAGCAGCTATTGACAGGAAAGGATGGGGGCAGATATTGGCTTAGTTTGGTCTCAGGAGATGCCCTTGTCTGTATCTATCTGAATCTCTCTTTCTATCTCTTTCCACTCACAGATTGTGTGGCATTTTGGAGGGTGGAGTGCCTGGGCACCTAGCCCACTACTTCCCGCCCCAATCTGGCCCTGGGTATAAGCCACATGGTGCTGGCCATCAGCCTGGCCTCTTGCCCATCCATTATAGCCTCAGCTGCCAGGCTGGCACAGATGTCAGGAGGAACTTCTACGAGGCCCTGCCCTCCCCTAATTCTGTTCCTGGGATGAAGTAGAAGAGAATCAGATGGAGAGAGCACAATCAGGGTGGGGAACCAATGCCAACACACACCCCTTGATGGTGGAAGGGACATCTGTGACTTGGGGAGGACTGCTGAGGTGCTAGGCTGTAGTCTGCTGAGGAGGACCTTAGTGTGTGTATGGGCTGGGGGCAGTATTGGGAGGAGACAGCAGTAGTTGCTACAGTGTAAAGAAGGACACTCTACTAGGTCCTAGGAAATGTTTCCTCCTTTCCTTCTGTGTCTATGCAAAGCATGTGGACTTGTGCATGTTTCCTGCTTGTGGGTATACCCCCAGGTGGGGTTGTGCACAGGGCTCTGATACTGTGGGAAGGGGCTTCTAGTTATGACGAGGCAGCGGTGAGGTGAACCTGAAGTGAGTATTGCATGTCAGGATATAAGAGTCTATCTTGTATGGGAATGACATCTATGAGAGTGCTGTTAGGGTAGAGGAGAAGTACAAACATGGCTGAGGCATGGGACCTTTCAGTCCCTTGGTATGGACCAACTATATCTGCTATAATGGGGCACATGAATACCACATACAAGGACTCAGGTTGTGGAAGACATGTGCCCTCATTCCTGAAAGCAGTGGCCTGGTCTGGGTGTCAACTGTATCTATGCTTGGGCAGTGGGGGATGGTGCTGGTGAGTGGTATGTCCTGTGGGGAGTGCTAGTCATGCCTTACCTTTACACTCATGTGAATTGCATGCTTAAATATGTGAATCCCCTGGAGAGAAGTTAGGTGATGAGGGGGTGGGAAGCCTGAAAAAGATGGAGAATTTATGAGCTGCTTTTGTCGGGAGACAGTCGTAATGAAGAAAATTCAATTTTCTGCAGCTCAGAGAGTCAATATGTTAAATCTTGGAGAAGCTGTGGATTGACAGAAGAATGGCAAAGTCAATGGGATGTGGGGGTGGGTGGGAGCCTCTCTCTGTGTCTGCAGTAAAGCTGCTTCCTCTCTGTACCCTTGAACTGTAGCTAGATATGTGTGTTCCTGGAACTGCCCCTCTCTCACTTCCTCCTCCATCTCAGTGGCCATCTTCTCTTGCCTCCTGCTTATAAGAAGGAAGGCTGCTCTTTCCCAGGCCCGATTCTACCCTAGCACATCCTCAGGAAGTCCTTCTTATAGTCTAACCAGCACTCACTCTTGCTGCAGTTACTAATTTCAGAGTGGCTATTTATAGCCCAATGTGATTAGTAGAAAAATTCTCTTTTCCTTATAACTTTTCCTTCCCACTTTCCCCTCAGTTACTCCATGACTGGTCTCCTGTTTCCCAGCAAATTTCAGCTTTTCCCCAACCAGTCTTTACCTCCTTCCAGCCTCCTGTACTATGAGGCAGGAGCATGTGTATGCCAGGGGGAGGGCAGTGTAGGGAGAGGGGAGATGGGGATTCCTCTGTGAGCCACAATGTCACTAGGAGCCATGATTAGCTGAGCTGCTGGCTGTGTAATTGGTGTGTGCCACATCCCAGGGGTCCGGTGTGTTAACAGCGGGTCCCTGTGGTGAGTAATGAGATTGTGCCCATGGCTGGTTGCACACGCTAATTAATTAGGGCTCCTTTGGTGTTGAGGAATGAGGAGGAGATGGGGGAGGTGCGGAAGGGGTGCCTCAAAGTTTGAGAACCCATCTCTTCAGAGCCCCGAGGTCACCTAAGGTTCTGCCAGAATGGGAGCATTTAGGCTGATGTGCAGGATTGGGATCAGAGATCTGGGAGTCCTAGCTGAAGAGAGGGTGCGTGGTGGGTACAGTGGCCTGGGCTCTTGGTGGTGGGTGGCCTGGGGGGCTAGGCTAGGTGGAGGTGAATGGTCTTTTAAGGAGGTCTCCAGGCTCAGGGCTTGTCTTATAACATCCTCTCTTTAGGAAGCCCAGAGAAGAAGGGAGTGGCATGGGGAGGAGGCATCCTGCCTCATTCCTGTCCCCTTTACCCTCCCTTATCTCACTAAATTAGCTTCTCAATCAGCTATTTCACAGTTATTACACACTCACTGTGCACATAGAGCTCAAAGTGCTCTCTGACCATTCTCACCTTAATAAGCACTGCCTTCCCCTTGCCACCCAAGCAGATACCCAGACCCCTCAGTTCTTGGGTTGATCTTGGAGCCCAGAAACCTCTTCTGAAGCCTGGGATCTGGAATCTAGATGTTTGGGAGAAATACCATGGAGGTAGAGGGAGAGAAGTTTGGGAGAGAGCCGCACAATCTCCCAGGACAGTATGATTACTTGTAGCAGCAAGGAAGATTAAGGTGAGAGGAGAGGAAGAAATTCCAACAGGCAGACAGCTCTCCTTGTTTATAAGCAGAAATTCTACGCTGGATATCAGGAAGGAATGGGGATGAAAAGGGACCCAAAGGAGAGGCTCTCCCCTTGGGTATTGGGATTCAGCAAGGTGTGGCAGGAGGCAGGGAAGACAGGCAGAAAAAGTGAGACTGTGGTGGAGAATCTTTGGCTTCCTTGTGGAGGCGCAAGTCCCGTTCCCACACCTGGTAATTGCTAAATTACCCGCCATCTGCTCAGCTCTCAAACATAAATTATCTGTGAGGAGAAAAGACGCAGAAACTGCAGGCTTTTCTTTCTCTTCCCCAAACCCGCACTAGGAGCTCTGGGGGAGTCTTCCTTTTAGGTAGGGGCAGAGGTGGTTGGACGACCAGTCGCCATTTTCCTCTGTCCTCTTCTAAGGGGGAGTGGCTTTGGGGTGACCAAGAAAGCAGGCCCTCCTGAGGTCCCAGCACTGCCAAGGGTCCCTTAGGACCGGGGTTGAGGCTCGGTGTGGGCTTGACGTTGGCACGAGTGGTGGGGCTTCCATCAAGTGTGACTGAATTGCCTAGCAGGTTTTTTCCAGGTCACCCTCTTCTTCACCTCGACTCCTACCCACCACTTTGCTTGTGGGCAGATGACTCAAGCTCTCCTTAACACCTGACCAGTCTGCCAGAAGGAAATGAGGGAGGAAGGCAGGCAGAGGGCATGAAGAGAGAGAAAGTGCAAGCCTCTTTCCTTTCGTTCTGTTCTGAACCCCTCCTTTTCCCCTAGGTTCTGAAGGATTGGGAGAGGGGTGAAAGCAGTTGTAGGAGGAAGCTTTGAAATGGGGCAAAATGGTAGGATGCAGCAGGTTGGAGAGACAGAAGTAATGGGCAAGTGGAACTTGCTTGGAGGTGGGCTTGTCTGGGGAGGTGGGCAAGAGAAGGAAGTGGCCAGGCTGGAGGGGAACAGAATCAGAGGTGGGCGGATGAGGGAGTTAGAGGAATGGAGTGAGGCAGGGTGGGGAGGTGGAGAGATGGAACACGTGGAGGAGAATGGAGTGATAGATGCGCCAGGTGGGGAGATGGAAGAAACAGGATGCGGCAATGCCACATAGAAACTCAGAGATGGTAAGGATAGTGAATTGTCTGGAGGGAGAGCTGTAGGGGGATCAGAGTGGGAAAGACGAAGGACTGACAGCAGTTCAGAAGCAGGTCAGGTCCTGGAAGCAATGTTAGGGACCAGAGACTGTATCAAAGAAAGCAAGAGTGTCTGTGGGTCCTTGAAGGATCCCAGAAAGATGAGGGTAAGACTCCTAGAGCCACTTCCCACTCTGAGGCTGAGGCTTGACTCTGAAAGGGAGCTGAGGAGGCCACCTAAGCAGCAGAGATGGTGGTGGGTACAATCTCTGATCCTGCCCCGCCCGCCCCCCCCCCCACCAGCTCAAGGCACCTGCAGGGTGTGCCCGCCAGGATGGGGGCAGCCTGGGCCGCTTCCCCGCTCTGAGTGCAGAAGCTTGTGGGGTTTCTTCCAAGCGATTGTTTAGTATTCATGGGGCGACGCAATCTCTCCCACATCTGCTTAGCACAGCAAGTCCTGTCATATAACTGTCTCCCGCACTGTCTGTCCATAAAGAATGTCTCGGAATTGGTGTAATTCAGAGAAATTAATGACGACTTTCCGCGAGACGGCTCCCTGGGGGATGATTAACACTTCATCGTCCATCTGATGCGCGGGGCCCAGCGCTCCATCGCGAACATTTGGGCCGTGGCCAGCCGCATTAAAGGTTATTACGGAAAACGCGACCTGCAAACGGGCAGGCGAGAGGCATGATGGACCAGGAGGGGCGGGGGCCAGGGTGGGAGCGGGAGTCGGGTGTAGCTGGCCATGTCAGAGATCAAGTTTCCCCGGGTGTGAGCACCTGCGGTCCGAGGCTGAAGGAGACTGAGTTTCTGTTTCCGCGACTGCAGGACTGGGAGGGCGTTGGGGAGACGCTTGCCTCAGGGGCTGGGGAAGGAAAGGGGGTCGCTTTCTCTATGTGGATACATTGCCCATGGAAATTTCCGTTTATTTTAATCCTCACAGAATTATTGGGTAAATTTTATTAACCTCACCTTACAGGTGATGAAACTGAGGCTCAGAGAGGTTATGTAAGGTGTCCAAGGTTACACAGCTTATAAAGAGGCACAGGCAGGACTTGAACTCAGATCCTAAATTCCTGAGCTCTTGCTTTTTCCACCAGGTCACTGAACAGAGTGTCTTACTCTTTTATATGTCTTCCTCAGCTTCAGGCATAGAAGAGGGGTGCAGGTTGGGGGTGTTGGCAGATAGGTGCTCAAAGATGTTTGTTATGTTAATTGTTTTTGCAGGTACCACATCCACGTGTGGGCCGGAGACCTAGAGACCCTGATTGCAGGAAGGGGAATATAGCAAAGGATTTCCACTCTGGGCCAGGAAACTGGAAAGAGGTTTCCTGTGGGTTTCCATGTCTCCTCCTGGACATTCTAGACCTCTAGAATCTAGAGGACTGGGCTCTTCCTCCTTAGTCAAAAGAAAGGAATAGAGATGTATTGTGTACATGTACAAGTATGCTTGGTGAGTGTATGAGTTTGTGTAAGTTTGTATATGCCTGTCTGTAAATGTATGTGTTTATGAGTATATGTCTTTGTATTGAATATGTGTGAAAATGTTTGCGATGTGTAGGTGTGTTCATATGTGTACGTATCTGCATGTGTGCAGGTGAATGTGTGCATATGTGTACATGTACATGTGTAGTGTCCCAGGGGGGCCTGAAGACTCATAGCCAAAGATGTTTTTGATTTGATTTGTCCAAATCTCTAGCACATTTTGGGCTGTGGTTTGAGGTAGGGCTGAGGTGGGAGGCCAAAAGAGGAAGGCTGTATCTACTTGGGGTGTGGGAGATTGCATAGCCTGAGTAGTGGGTGCCTCTGGCCTTCCAGGCACAGGAGAATGGTATCAGGGTCACAGGTCTGAGGCTGAGTGGAAACTGGGTCATGAAACCTTCATTCAGGGCTTGCATTGGGAGTGCTCATAGGCTCTGCTCTGATCAGGGAGAGTGAGGAAGAGGTGGGACCAGGGTGGGAAGGTGCCCAAACAGTGGAGGGGTGGGGCTTACTCTCTTCTCCTCTCCCCAAACTCCAAGTTTAGGGAATGGTCTTCTAACCAGGCTGCAATTCCTTCCTCTAGGCTCAACCTATTCTGCCCTAGGGTGGTAGAGTCCCTAACAGTCTTGGTGTGCAACATCTGACTCTGGGGGAACCATAACCACAGTGAAAATTTCTCTTTCTAGTCAACACTACCCAGACAGGTCCAAACCAATGTCCTTGTCTCTTGGAGGCCTCTGGCAAGGCCATGTATGCATTCTTATTGAACTTCACACAACCTGAGATTTTCAGACCCCTTGTGTTAGGAAGTTCTTCCACAGTCTAACCTTGAATCCTCTTGTATCTTGTGCACATAAGCCCAGGCTGGATAGGGGAGTGGTCTGGAGTATAGAGAAATGAGAGAATGTGGGGCTAAAGCCTGTTGAATCACAGATGAGCTGGACCATTCTTGGAAAGGAGGCTATGATCAACAGAAAGGTTTCAGAGAAGGGAGTTCAGAGACCATCAGTTCCAACCCTCTTACTTTATAGACAGAAGCCAGAGGCCTCAGAGGGGGAAAGTCTCACTCAATGTTCCCTGCTACATGGTGGCCACTTCTGGGAACCCAAGGCCCCTTACTCCTGGTCTAAGAGTCTTTCTTGTGCCCCATTTGGAGGACCTTAGACTATGTTCCTATCCTCTTGGCTTTATGATGCTGGGGAGACAGGAAGGATGACTTCAGCTGGAGTGGGGTGCTGTCCCTTCCTCTTCCTTAAGCCTATAGTAACTTCCAGCTGGGCTTCAAGGTCTCTCACCCACTGGATCTCTTCAGACTTGTTTTCTCTCTTAGGCTTCTTTTCCACCTTCCCTTTCCTTTGCTCATCCCAGTCCTCACCCAGACCACCTATCTCTAAAGCCTGAGTATTTTTCAGAAAGCCCTTCGTTTTCTGAGACCCTAAGGATTGATTCCTGCCTGGAGAGGTGGGGCTGGGATGAGTGGACATCTGGGTGGAGGAGAAGGTCCTGGCTCCAGTGAGGCACAAGGTCCAGCCCTGGCATTGGCCACCACCTTGTGGCAGATACTGAGAACTGCAGGGTTGGGATCCCAGTGCTGAGAACAGGACCTCCTGGAAAGGGAGAGGAGGATGCCTGCAGGAGTGTACACTATGAGGGTAGTGGGCCTCAGAATTCCTAATTGACATTGGAGGTTTCTTCAGGGAGCCTTTGTATTTCTAAATTACAAGGGACTAGGAACCTGTTAGGAAAGCTAAGTAGCAAGACATTTCTAGATGGAGAGAGAAAATTGAAACTCCATCCTAAAACCTGAAACCTACTATTCTAATTCTCTCTTCCCAAAGGAGTCCTAAAAGGGAAACAGCCTGAAACTGAAGCAGGAATTGAGGTCTGACCTGCAGAAGAACTTCCTATTAAATCCAAGTGTATTTAATGCCACTGCTTCTGATAGTTTCACAGCTTTTTTAAAGTCCCCACTCCTATACCTAGTGACTTGCCTCACCTTCTCCTTGATCTCATGATCAAGGTTCCTTGATCTCATGATCAACTCACTGGGCCTATTCAGAAAAGCCCAAGATCCTCAGCCTTCCCTACCCCAGTCTGTGTTGTTCCCATGACTAAGATGCCAATCTGAGAAGTCCCTTCTGTGGTCTAACTCAAGCCTTTCCTATAGCACTGGAAATGGACAGAACCACCATATGGCTAGCAGAGCTGCAGAAAGAAAGGTGACCTCTGGAAGGAACCTATAAGGAAGGTTCTGAGGGAAGGCAGTTCTACCTCAGTTTCTCCTTTCTTCCTCCTCTCAGCTGCCCCATTGGATCCTTGGAGATGAAGGGGAAGGAATAGAGTTGTCCATTTCACTGGAGAACTCTCTTGCTTGAGATTCAGGATTCATGGGTGTTGGGGGGCAGGATGAACCCCTAAATTCCAATCATGGCCCTTGTTATTTTCTTCTGTATAGTGGGTCTGTAGGGAGAGAATAAAGGGGGGTATTTGTCTCCATCAACCTGAGTCCTCTGGTCTCACCTAGAGTCCCTTTGAAGACTTTTCCTTTCTCCACACCCAGATACCAGTTCCTCAGAAGCCCTCCCAATGATATCTCCTTCTCCATCCCCTGAGGCCAGTCCTCTTTCTTGGAGGGCTGAGAGTCATGGAATCTCCCCTGCCATTTTCCCTCTGCTTCCCCGGGCACTGCCTGGAGATCTTGGCCAGAAGCCCTGGCTCTGCAGGCTCAGGGTGGGGGCTGTGCCCCGATGCCCTCTCTCAGAGGTACCATTCCTCCCCTGCCTCATTTGCTGCCACTGACCTTACTGAGTTAAATTAAAAAGCAATGTTCTGTGTGCAGCTCCAGCCCCATGGAGCTTGACTCTGGGAAGACGAAGACAATTACCGGTCCCTCCGTCTCCCTCTCGTCTTGCTGCCTTATAATTTTCCCCCCCGCTGCCTGGTATGCAACATTTATGTTTTTAATAACATCAGAATGGTTTTGACCTTGGGAATTCATAGCAGAATGGGCACCGTGAGAGGCACCAGTGTGATTGGCGTTTGTCTCAGTCCTTTGCAGGGAGGAGGCTGCATCTGGTGCTTCCTTGATACTAGGGAAGGTGTGTGTGTCGGGGGCTGTACCCAGAGTTCTAGGGAGAAATCTTGAAAGCCAGAGTGGACAGGAAGCAGATGGGGAAAGGAAAAAAAAAGGGGGGGGTCTTGTCTTTTCAGTTTTCTCCATGAGGATAAAAATTGGAATAAGGTTTTTGAGAGGCTGAGATATTTTTTTCCTCCTGTTTTATAAAGAAAGAGTCCTGGATGGGGGCAAGGCATGGAGTACATGTGTGTGTGGGCTATTTAGAAGGGGTGGTATGTGGCACACATATATGTGTACACAGCCTATCACCCCACGAATTGTATTTATTTTTATTTATTTATTTTTGGTGAGGCAACCCTTGGTTGACCTCACAGATTGCAAGGACCTTGTCAGCTTACAATCCCTTATTATTTTTTTTTATGCCTACAGCACCTACAGCATCTGATCTTCCTAGGTGGTTTCCCATCCAAGTATTAACCAGGTCCGACCCTGCTTAGCTTCCAAGATCAGATGGGCTCAAGCTTGTTCAGGATGGCATGGCCATAGACTCGACATTGATTTTTTTTAAACCAAGGATTGTGAGCTGGTTTTCCATTGGGGCTTATAAAGTATGCTTTTCTTTTGGAAACATCAGCCAGGACAATGGGAAGAACCCTGCATTGAGAATGGAGAAAACCTGGGTTCTAGTTCTGGCTCCAGTTATCAGCTAGGACTCTATGAAACATCACCTCTTTCTATGAGTTTGAGTGTCATTTGCTGTACAACTGTGAAGGAAAAGCCACAGGGCCTTTCTGTGGCAGCAGCCCCAGTGCTGAGGGACCAGAATGGAAGGAGGCTGGGGTGATGACGGTATTTCAGGGTCCTGAGAGCCTGAGAAGGGATGCTCAAATGGAGAGGACTTCAAGAAGGATTTATTGAATTCAGAAATTCACGGTTTCTTGCTGAAGCAACACTCCTACAGCCTGGGCAGCACAACCCCATGTTCGACAGTATCCAGGGCCGAGTTCTGGGTTCCGCAGGGAGCACCATTCTCTGCCGCCCTCCTGTGGCCGCCGAATCCTTCGCAGGTTGCTGCAGAGAAAGTTCCGCCCAAGTCTGCGTCCTTCGCCCCCTGGTGGAAATTTGGTATATTACAAGAAGTGATCTTTGGTTGTCAAATCGCATCTTTTTTCCCACAATAATTCTCTAGTTTCTGGAGGCATTCACGACCTCATTAAGGCTAGGATGGCCTTCTCGAGATTTAATCCTCCATACCATTGCCTGAAGTTTTTAGTTCTACTTTTGGGGATGTGCGGTGGAGACAAGGGGCTGAGACTAAGATATAGAGCAGAGAGGGCAATTTCTCTTCCTTCTTCGGTTCCATCTACAGCCCCAGCTTCCTAGGGTCGCCTGGAGTTTCAAATAAAAACGTCAGGGTCTAGTGACATTCCTGGAGAAAATGGGTCTGAAGCAGACCAGGCATTACACAATTTCAGTGAATTTGCACCTGAGCTCAGTCCGTCAGCGTCAGCAGGGAGATGGATTGGCAGAAGCCAGAAGGCAAGAGACAGGGATGATGGAGGGAGATGGCATATATGACAGATGCTGACAAGGCTCATTATTTGCTAGCTCTGGAATCCTCTCCCACCCACCAGGCTGCCCTTGGCCCTCCCCTTCTAGTTCTCAGTGCTTATTAGTAACTGACTGTCTTTGGGGAGGAACCCAGGTGGCCAGGCTGCATTGGGTGGGCACGGGAGGGAGAGGAGGAGGGAGGGTCACCAGGTAGATAGGTGATGGAGGTGGAGTGGTTGGAATGACTGGGATTTGGCACTGGGATATATTAACCACTGGGGTGCTTGGAAGACATGGCAGGGGAAACTGTTCAGAGGGCAGATACTGGATTGCTGCGAGTGGATAAGTGAGGGAAACGGGGAGGCATATTTAAAAGAAATGAGTTCCACTGACTTAGGCACTAATTATTGGAGAAATGGTGATATACGGGCCAATAATTTAATTGGAGACTTCCTATGTACAAGAAGGGTTATAGGTACTATAAGGGGACTAGAAGGGCATGCATATTTCTGTTCCCCTTTCTGTATTTTAAAACCTGCCGCTTCTTCTCCCTGGACTTGTTGCTCTCCATGTGCCTGTCTGAAGGGTGCAAGGAGCTGCTTGGCAATTTGTCATCAGGGATGCTGGGACAAAATTCCCAGGGACATTTTTGTTCTTCAAATGCCTCCCACCGTCCTGCCACCAGCAAAGCACCACCAGTCAGCCTCCCACCTCTCCTCATTCATTTTTTCTTACAATGCACAAGACATGGATACCTGGGTAAGAGAGGGGGTCCTTGACTGCCCTCCTAAAATATCTAGTTGGCTCCCAGTGGAGAAATTAGGACAGGGGGAGAGGTAAAGCACACGACCCTGAGACTGGTAGTAGGCAGGGAGGATACCAGCATTTGGAGTTATGGAGAATGTTCGGTGAGGAGAATGCTGCAGTCGGACTCTGTGCTGCATCCTAATCAGCGCTGCGGAGGCTGCGCGGTATGGCCGTCAATCTTCCACACAAAGGGCCACCCGCCCAGTCCCCCTTGGAAGCCCGCCGTGCCAGCCCACCCCACCATAACTACAGGGCAGTGCAAAAAGGCAGCGAAGGGGGGAGACAGGCACAGAGACAGGGGCAGAAATACCCAGTAAATTCAAGCCAAGACTGACAGAGCAGGACCAATAATGCAGAATGAGGTGCAGCACCCTGGAAATTAAAAGAGACTGAGACACAGAGAGAACAGAGACATTCACAGAGTGGAATGTGCGAGACAGAAGAGAGACAGGCCCAGAAGCAGGAGAGAGGAAAAAGAGAGGAGCATCTGGAGAGCAGAAAGACTGAAGACAGACACAAAGACAGAGCCAGAGGCTAGAAATAGCAGAGACAGACACAGACTCAGATGTGAGTTGGAACCAGGCTCAGGAAGAAACCAAAAGCCCTGAACCCAGAACCAAAGGCAGAGCAACCCGGGGCCAGGGCTGAGAAGATACTGAGACAAAAGTGCACAGAGACAGAAGGAGAGGGAGATAGACTAGGGAAGAGAGGAAATAGAAATCAGAGGAAGGGAGGGTAGGAGAAGGCAGTGAGAAGGGCCAGGCAGAGGTTGTAGAGGGTGGGATGGAGGCTCTGGATCAAAGGCTCTGCTGGCCTCTCAGGACCTGGGACTTGGGTAGGAGGAGAGGCTCCTAAATGTGTGTGTGTGTGTGTTGGGGAGGGTAGCAGGAACACAGCAATTCCAAGCTCCATCCAAAATGTCTGTCATCTGGTGCTGAACTAGACTTCTACACACACTCCCCGAGAAGTGACTGCTCTGAGCAATGGAGGTGGAAGGCGGGAGAGAGAACAGAAAAAAGATGGAAATTAGAGAAAGACTGAGATAGGAAAAGAAATGGCAGAGCCCCAACAAAAATCGGAGGCAGAGAAATTGATATTGAAAAAAGGAGAAGAGAAATCAACAGAAGACAGAGAAAGACAGAGGTGGAAAAATAAATATGATGGAGGCTCATTTGTAAATGAAAGACAGGGAGAGGGTGGGAGCCTCTATCTACAGGAGGGAAAGAGGAACATGGAGGGAAAGCTGACTGTTAAAACTAAGGGGAAAGATGGTGGTGGTGGTGGGGAAGCAGGCAGGGCTCTTATCTCCCCAAAGAGGTTGGGCTGGGATGAAACAACCCTGTGGTGAGTTAGGGAGGCAGTCAACAAATGAATTTTTAGGGCAATCTTGCTTTTTTTGTTTGTTTTTTAATACAAAGAACCTATTCCAATGCATGCCATCTTCTTCAAAGTAGCACTTTCAGGTGATGATGCTATAGCCAGGGTCATTCCTAGCATTCCCCTCTGGGGATTGCCTTTAGAGACCATAGCACAACTCTGAGCATCATCACCAGAGGCATATTTTTATCCTTTAGGGTGGATCTAATTTTTGAAAACAGCCAAATTTTCTCCTGGAGAATAAGATGAGGACCCAGCTCGAAAGCAATGTTTTCAGTTAGGAACAATTTGAACGTGGGAGGACACGGCGGAAGGTGTACCCCATCCAAAGTGGCTCTTGAAAGATTATTTTGAATGAGATATTTTCAGGATGTAACAGAAAGAGAACTTTCTAGTGACTGCTTGAGGCCTGGTTTCATTTTCCACCTGTTAAAACCAGGTAGTAGTGCTCCCAGGAGCATTCACAGCCTTGCCTCGAGGGGTGAGGCCTGGCATTTGACAGAAATACTTGGCTAAGTGGTCATGCCCTTGGGGAATGTACAGTCCTACTCTCCACCAAGATAACATGTAAAATAAACTGGTGAGGGTCACCATGACACATATCAACAAGTGCAAATGACTAGGGCAAACTCAGAATCAGAGCCAGTTCATCAGGGAAGACTGCCTGGAGGAGGGGAGTTATAAGTAGAGTACTGAAGGAGAAATGCAACACAGCATGGAAGAGTCAGAGAAGAGGAAAAGTATGAACAAATCACAATCCAGCCAGCTTTGCTGGCCTGGAATGAAGAGCTGATTGGGAACCATCATGAAGCGGAATGGAGGACAAATTCTGAAGGCCAGGCTGGGTGATTTGAATTTGCTGCCAGAGGAACTGGGGCCCGCTGGAGGGTACACTGACAAGAGTCAGGCAGTGATGCATGCACAATTGTATGGAGAAGAGTGTATTCAAGTTTGCGTGACTTCTGTGTATGTGTGGGTGGGGAGAAGCATGTACATCCAGGTGGCTTTGTGCCATGTGGCTTTGCACCTCAGGCTCTAGTCTTTCCTTCTGTGTGTGTGACTGGCATGTCACCATAAGCGCATTTGTTCATTTATGTTTCTATGTGGTCATGTGTAAATGTTATCTCCATTGCTTTTTGTCTATCTGGCTACATGTGGTGGAGGGCAGTGTGTGTGTGTATGAGTGTGTGCTGTGTATGTATGTGTGCGCGTGTCTGAAGGAAGAATGGGGCCTGCAGGGAGTCCTGGCTGCCCAAGCATCACCGTCTGTCTCTCCCCCTCCACTGGCTCCATCTGCCCTCGCTGAGGTCGTGACAAGAAGGCAAACAGCAAAAAGGCAAACTGCTGCGCCCAGAGAGACCAGAACACTGTAAGTTACACGCAGACTTCCCCTGCGGGGGAGAAAGAGGCATGAGCAGCCAGAGGGACTCACCAACAGACAGACATAGAGTCCTGCGCACACAGGCCACTTTGGGGACACCAGGAGCAGGTGCACTCACATGCACACACTCTCAGGAACACACAGGCCTAGTAGGCACAGGACACGTATCCTAGCTCTTGACTTTCTCTCTGCTCCCCCTTAGGAGCCCTGCGGCCCTGCCTTCTATCACCTCCAAACGCCTGCTATGTTTTTGGGCGATGGGGCTGCGGGTCACCCCTCGGACCTCGGCGCCAATCGCTGGATGTCTAATTGCTTCTCCGCCCGTGTAAGGGACCGCGCGCGCGCACGCGCGTGTGTGGTGGAGGGGGGATGCCCCCTCCTTCACTCCTTTTCTAGTCCCGCCACCTCCCGCCACCTCCCGCCCCGCTTTAGGCCCGCGGCAGTTTCCGAAATCGCCCGGCGGCCGAGAATTCATTAGCAGGGGGCGGATGTAAACGCAGCGCGGTGGAACGTTTTAATTAGGCCTGAACAATAAACAAGCTAAACGAGGCGCGCACGGCTCCCTGGCGGGCCCTCAGCATCCTCCGCGCCGCGCGGACTCATTACGGCTGCAGCCAATTTCACGCGAGCGCCGGGCGCGGGCTGGGCCGGGGAGGGCGGGGGAGGGCGGGGGCGCGCTCAGGGGCTGCGGGGCGCTGAACAGGGGCGTCTGGGGCTAGGGCAGCGCAACCGCGGGCGGCGCGGCTGGGCCGGAGCCCGCCTCGCCAGGGTCTCCTCTCTCCTGTTTTCCACCATCCATCTGCCTTTCTCAGTGTCCTTGAGATGAAGGTCTCTCCCCACACACCAGACGGCCGGAGTGAGCGTCTGGCTTTCTTTTTTCGGGTCGCTGTCTCTTCCTCCTTCGCTCTCCCCTCCCCTTGCTCCCTCTCTCACTGCGGCGGACTCCAGCTCTCCCTCTCCACGCTCTGCCTCTAACCCTCGCTTCCCCTTTTTGCCGCAGTCTACATATCTCTTGCACAGGGTCGCTCCTCCCGCCCTCCCGCTTTTCACACTTTCGCCTGGACTCTAGTTTTTTTTTTTTCTGTGCCGCAGCCATCAAAGTCCCCTTAGCATCGTAGACTCCTTGGCGTGGCGGCCTTTCAGCTCCGTCTGCACGCGCCTGGGCCTCCCCGTCCATGCTCTCCTTCAGTTCTCCCACGGTCTGCCTGCCGCTGCCGCAGCCCCCCAGTCGCTCTCTCGCTCTGCTTCTGTCGGGGTTCTTTCTCTGACTGGCCCTGTTCCTCACCATGTAGCTTCTAACCTGGTCTTACTTGTAAAATGTGGGAAGTAATTTTAGGTGCTTCAAGGAACTTGTGAGAATTAGCGCGGTGATTACCAATGTAACGACATACTTGGCACGTGGTATGTACTCAACATATATTAGCTCATATTATTATTCGCCCTTCCGCAGTCTGTCCTCCTGTCTCCTCAACTTGGAATTAAAATTATTTTTTTAGGGGAGAAGAACCAAGTTATAAACTTTATAGGCCAAAACCAATTGAATATCAGGAATTTCATAGGGTTCAATCTAATACTCTAAGCTTTGAGCACAGGAAATGCTTGTGAGTGTGGACAAGAAGAGAGGATGGAGATTGAATTTAACCACAGAACACCGGAAACCATGTAGACTGAGCACATTCACACCCAGGAAGTGTGGAAGCATGCCCACAGTCCAGCCTGGATTAGGCCCTCAGCAGCAGCCGCACCCTCTGTAGATGCAGTCATGGGACTGTGTCCACTAGGAGGCTGCAGTGAGTCTGGGAGTCCAGGTCCCCCAGTACTCCCGCCCTTTGAGCCTCACACCAGCTTCCTCCTCTAGCCTCCATGCTTATTTATGTTCGCCTTCTCCCCTCAAGGGGCTCTGAATTCCTAAAGGAAAGCAGTACTGCACTGGAGATCAATTCCCCCCAGCTGCTTGTCTTCTTGACACTAAATCTCACAGGGCGAAGTGTGGGCTCAGAATTCCAACCCTGCTTGGGTTTCTCTCTCAGTTCTCTCCTCTCTGCTGGAAAGTAGAATCAGTGAGTTACACACTCTACTGGTAAAGTAAGGGGAGATCCAGAGGGAGGAGCACAGGCCCAGCCCTGACCTGCAGGAGTTCCTAGACTGATAGTAAGATGAGGCTATTATCAAAGACCCAGAGGCACAGCACTGGGCACTCCTTCAGCAAATGCTTGTGAGTTGAGGGGGTCAAGAGCAACTGGACCAAGGCCATGACTCTAATGATGGGTGACTGGAAATAATTAAAGGAGAGAAGATAGAGGAAGACAGAGGAAGACCATAGGCTTTCTGGAAGACAAGGAGAATGGTATTCATTTAGTCAGGAAGAGCAGTAAAACTAATATAGCTCTCAGTAACTGCGTTATCTTGGGGTAGGGAATGTGAACCTTGGAGGCAGATGAGGAAGAAATGTGTAGGTGTGGATGTGTATGCATTGGGGAATGTGTGCTGGGGAGGGAGAGGGATGGAGGGGATGAGGTTTAGGGGGTCAGGTTTCCTGGAGAGAGTAGGCAGAGAGCTTGGGCTGTGATGTCCTAGAGGGCCAGCCCTCCAAGGGTGGGATGTAATGGGGTGGCAGTGGTGGTGGGGATGTGGGACAGAAATATAAAATGTCCCACGTTGTACTTCCATTGTGATCTTGGGCTGGGTGGGCAAGATGCTGGAAAGCTACGCTGACTTCCCTGGCCTTGATGTGCCCTCATAGGGTGTGAGGATGAATGATCCTTGACTTCAAGGGCTAGTGAGCCATGGCTGGGTGAAGAAAGCTGTTCAGACTGAAATGTGAGAAAAAGGCCTCTGGGGGTCAGTAAAGAGGGGAAGACAGGTATTGGGATGGGGATCAGAAATGGGAAGACTGAAGGCTTTGAAACCTTTATCCTGGCTTTCCCCTTTATTTACCCCTTTCACGGGTTGAATTATTGCATTTTAAAGCTTAAAAAGTTTTAAACAAATTATTTGTTTTAGCCTATCTTCACAGGGTAAGATATCACTTTCCCATTTTACATATGAGGCCTAGGCTAACTTGCCAGAATTCTGGGCAGAACATCCTGAAAAAGGCACCAGAAGGCAGGTCTTTTGTTCTCTGGACAGTGATCTCTCCCTCACACAACTAGGCCGCAAGCCTGGTTGCTTCCCAGTGCAGAACCTGTAGGAGTTAGCACCAGAATGCAGTAATTTGATTCCTCATTCTGCCACTTATCAGCTCTGTGACCTGAAGCAAGTTACTTAACCTCTCTGTGGCTTAGTTTCATTGTCTATAAAATGGCAATACCAATACCAGCTTCTGTGACTTGTTATTGATAAAATGAGATTTATGCAAAAGAACTGTGTACAGTTGTAAAGATTTATAAATTTCTATGTATTAGGCATTTTAAATCATCCTCATCTGTGGTATCTTCTGAGCTTATTCTCTTCATACCTGCTGAGCACATCACCCTCCTGCCTCCCAAGCCTTTTGCATCCATCCTCCATCCTCTAAAACTGGCATTTACTTCCCTCCAGTCTTGCTTTATACTCTCAGCCTCTATTCCCACTCTCCTTCCCAGAGGTCCCTCAGGTCTTGAAGGATTAGGCTGTAATGTTTTAACTTATATGCATTTTTTGGCTCTTCCTGGATGTCTTGTTTGGTGGGTATCTCTTCTCACATCCTAGAGAGCAGGGTTTTTTCTTTTCTCTTTGGACCTTTCCTTCCCTATACCCCTCCCCAGGATTTGGTTCACAGGGTAAGTCCAAAGAATGGACACTGAGAGGTGCAGAGAGGTTGAGATAAAACAGGAGAGGGAGGGCTTGGGGCATATGACTCCAAGCTAGGCGTCTGCATGTGGGGATCTTACTGACAAGCTGTGTAATCTTTCTGCAGTACATTTGCCATGACCTGGGGAGGGAAATAGTCATCTCCTTCCTGGAACTAAGGGTTAGAGGGCAATTATTTTCTTAATTTTCAGAGAGACTGTATTTTGCCCTGTAATGTGGGAGATATCATTTGGAGATCAATTGCATGTGAAAAGAAATAATCAAGAAATAGTCAATAGGGCTTTCGTATTTCTGTTTGTGTGTATGTGTGTGTGTGTGTGTGTGTGTGTGTGTGTGTGCATGTGTGTGTGCGTGTGTGCACGCGTGCTTCTCTTCTCATTTGTTCTAGCATTTACCAGCCCTAACTCTAAGGAAATCCTTTCCAAAGTGTATTTTAAATTCCTTTTGCCGAAGTTAAGCCCACCTCTTTAGTGGAGGTATTTTCCTGAAGTCCAGGATATGGTTCAATGTCTTTTATAAAAGATGTGCATATGTGGGGGAGGGGAAAAGTAAAGGGTAGCACATGGAGAAGAAACGTAATTACCTAGCTCCTGGATTTAATTACAAGTAAACCCTGGACATTCTGAACGTTATTAAACTCCTAAGTATTCATGGGGGTGGGATGGACCTGGTAGCTTTTTCTCCCTGATCTTTGTAGGGCTTCTCTGGAGAGTTCCCTCTCCATCCTCCCACCCCATCTCAGCCTTTGGCTACACACCCTTCCTCCAGGCTACAGGTGGCGCTATAAATCAGCTCTCCCAGAAAGGAGGCTATCACTTATCTAGTTCAGGAGTCCCACTGGCTCTTTATTTCCCCCCAAACCCCTGGTTCCTTCTCACCAAACTCAAATGCTCTCCTCTAACACCACAGATTTTGATAACCCATTTAGCTGTTTTGGAAGGAGGGGCTTGTTTTTCCGGGAGCTCCCTTTCCTTTCTAAGTGGCTTGGTAATTACAAACAGAGAAAGCCTGGTCCATGAGGTTAGCCTTTCCCCAGCTCCCTGACGTGGTGAGGGGAGCCAGGAGCTAGGGGATTTAAAGTGCAATTTCCTGTACCTTTTTCATTTCCTGCTGGGGGTTGTGGAGAGCAATAAGCAAGGTGGGTGGCAAGGGCCAGCATGACTGGGCCAGTGGGGGATGGGCTGGGGGATGCATCCCTCCATACACCCTTCTGACATCCATTTTTTTGGGTCTCAAAGTGAGTTTCCTGGGGATGGGGCACTTGATAAATCAGTACCTGGCACTCCTTCCTCCCTGAGGTAAAGAAACTGAGTAGAGAGACTGGGAGACATTCAGGTCCAATTATTAGCATAAAAGATGAGGGGACAGGAAGGAATCTTGGAAATCCTTTGGATCCCCTCAGGCTACAGACCAGGAAGGATACTGAGGCCTCGGAGAGAGCATAACCTGCCCAAGGTCACATATGTAGTGGTGGGCTGGTGTGGCTGGGATTGTCGTTCAGTGCTCTTTCCTCAGTCAGAGTGGGCTGTGAGTCAGTGATGTGTCTGCCTGCGTGCTGGGGTGGTGGCAGTAATGTTGGTGATGAGATGGGAGGAGGTGGGTTAAGGGGTAGGAGGGTGTGGAGAGGTGTCTAGACAGCTAGGGTCCAGGTCCTGAAATATTCACCCTTGGATGGGTCTTGTAGAGGAGCACAGGAAAGTCCAACCTTGGGGAAGGCTTTGTTAGTTGGTCCAGGAAACATGTGTGGATAAAAAGGAGAGGGAGTCACTGTGGCCCTTGGAAACGATTAGCCCCACATGTCTTCTTACCCTCCCCACAGTCAGAGGTGGATGGGGTGGTGGAGGGGGCACGGTAGAGGACAAAGGAGCCAATTATTGAGTGAGTGGATTAATTGATTAATTGTCCAAAAGGTTCCAATGCTCCTCCAACAATGACATACCCTCCCCCCACCCCCGACCCCGGTCAGGCATGGCCTCGGTTGGCCCGGATTATTAATTAGGGCTTGAAGTCATTTAACGATGATTTCATTATCGACGTGCTGTCTGTCTCGAGCTCAGCTCAGTTGCCAGGGCGACTCTGATCGATTGCCTTCTGGTCTTTGGTCTCCTTCACGTCAGCCGACTAGTGACTCTCCGGAGCCTGGCTGTTGGCGAGCACTTCCTAGCGGCCCCTTTTGGTACTGCAGAGCTTCTCAGTTACCAGTTTTGTGTGACCCTGCCCAGGAATTACAACTGTCTTGGGAGTTCTTCAGCTGGCCTGGAGCTGGACTGCCCAACCTTGGTCCCTATTCCAGATATACTAACCTATCTAGCTGTTGCCAGGGCCCCAGGGAATTGAGCTCTCCTTTTCCCTGGGGAGTCTCTCTGATCCCTCCTTTTCCCTGGGGCATCTCTCTTATCCTTTGTGAAGTCTCTCTGATCCTCTGGTGGCACCTACCCAAACCCCTTTGTGACGAGTGTAGGAAGAGGTAAAGGACCTCAATTGCAGCCTCTTGATTTAACTCTGGGAGGCCCAAATCAGCTGTGATAAGGTTCTTCTTGCTTCTCAAGAGACACCTTGGGTTCTAACAATAACATCTGGCCTCTGGGACCTTAAATGTTGCTGGCAGGGAAGGGAGAGAGGAGAACAATTCCTATTTAGATTGCTTCAGTTAATGTTCTTAGGGTCTTCCCTGGCCTTGAGGGTTGTTGGGGGAGCTAGTCTTTACAAATCTCAGCTGCTAGCTCAGCCTCAAGATAACCTTGGGGAAAAAAGGTAGAGTCTAGCTTGCCATACTATCTTAGATCTTCGGAAACTAGCCTGCTTACTCTATCACTGGTCCCTTAAAATCTAGTTTCACACACATACACTGGCCTCAGGATCTCTATTCTATCCCTCAGTTTCCTCTTTTGTGGGTTGGTGTGTATTTTTGTAGGGGCCTATTAGTGGAAAGTTGCTCGAAGGCATTGATCATGACTTCTCAGAAGGTGTCTGACCCCATAGTAATAGACAGTCACTAGTATCTTATTTTGCTTATATTCTGCATGCTACTTATTTAGCTCTCACACACAGACATCTTTCTAGTCCTTACCTCTTCTCACTCTTTTTCAGGTGATCCCTAACCAAAGTCTGTCCCTCCACACTTCCTCCAGAACTTGCCTCCCTTGCTCGTCTGCCTACCTTTTTTATTTTTTCTTCTTTGCCCCACTCCTCCTTGAATTGGTTGTGCCAGGCTGCATTAGCTCTGAAAAATTTAGGGCTGAGATTCAGGCCTCTTTTGATTTCATCATTTTTTGGGACAGAGTAGGGGAGATAGGCTGGGTTTTCATATCCATGTAGTAGTCTCTGAACATCCCCCAGGTTGGCACTGGGAGAGAGTGTGGGGGACAGCTATGGCAGCTGCTTCACCCTATCAGTTTTCTGGGCACATCCACTACAGAGCAGCACCTGAGAGGAGAACAGCCACAGCAGCAAGCCGAGTGAGATTGAAGAGGATCATAAAGAAAATATATATCCCCCTCCCCAGCCTCGCTCCCTCCTCTTGCTCTGCACTTGCCTCCTTCTCTCTCTCTTTGTCTTGCTCCCTCCCCGCTCCTCACTGCATCCCTGTGCTCTTTGTTCCTTCTTTGCCTCCTTCACCTTCATCTCTGTCAGGCAAATATGTCTGTCTGTGAGTCTATACGTCTGTCTCTCTGACTCCAGATTTTTTTTTTGGTCTGAGTTTTTCTAGAACTATATCTGCCATCAGCTCCCCTCTTTCCCTACCTCCCACCCTCCTTCCCTCCCTCAGTCTCTGAGGGTCTCATACCATTACATCTTTATGAGTTTCACCATGTGTGCCTTTTAGTCTCTCCATCTCATCTCCTCCCATCTATCTCCTTTTCCTGCCTCCCCTGTCACTATTCCCATCTCTTGTCCTCCCTTTCATCTCTCTTTTTTGACTCCCTTATCTCTGTCTCTTTCAGCCTCTTCCCCTGTCTGGTTTACACTCCTACCAACCTCTCCTTGTCCCTCCTCCTACCCCTCAAGGTTCAGATACCTCATGTGAAATCACCTGGATGGGCTCCAACTGTCAGGTCCCCCTATTTTTGTACCTCCTCCAAGAGAGATTTATGGCTTCAACTCTGCATCCTCTGCATTCCCCCCAGCCCTGGACCCGTTCTTTTCATTACCTGGTGATTATCTGGGGGCCCTGGCATGTCCCCCAGCCTCCCACCTCCTACCCAGCAGGCAGTGAATATCAAACACAGGAAGAGAGGGAAAGGGATTGCTCTTGGGACCAGATGCAAGGACATGGAGACCCTCCCCCTGCTCCCGCCCTTCTTTCCCTCAAACAGACACACATCTGGGAAAATCCCAGCTTGAGGCAAGGGAAGGCAGCCTAGTACTGTTGGAACAGACATAAATCAAACACCCAGATGCCCCTCCCCTGCTGTTCTGTCATTACAGCCATCTTTCCAACTCCTGCCTGTCTCCTTTGCCTCTAGGAATTTTGGCTCTGTAATCTTGGTTGGGGCCACTCATCCATTACCCAGTTTAGCGCTTGGAACAAAGGAGGTGTTCAATTAGTGCTTCATGCCTAATGGTGACACATTAGGGCAGGGTCGATGTGATTTTTATGTTTTCCTCAGTTGGAGGTTTTTTTCTGAGATCGAGAGCAATTCTTTCTGCTTCAATTGCAATGCTCTGTCTTAGTATAGTTAGTATAGTCTACCTTTTCAGGGTCCTGCCTTTATACTTCTTTTCCTCTCCCATCTCCACTCTAGTTGTGTGTGCATCTAATTTAGGGTTTAGAGGAATAGTGACACTATAAAGTAAAGGCCATGGTGCCCCATTTTCTTGAGACCAAAGGCTTCTCGAGCCGATCACTTGCCCATTCAGCACCCAGTCTTTAAGTTGGCCCCACCTTCTCCATCCCTGACATCACAGCCTTGCCTCTGAAGATTAACATGCTGGGATGGAGGAGAAACTTTCCTCTGGTCACTTTTTGGTTCTTGGAAGCCCTACTTTTTGAATGTCTGGAACAGGAAGCCCTCTAGGCAGGAACTATATCTTTTTCCATCTCTATTTTCTCCACCGCAATGCATATTCAGTTAAAATATACTATGAACGCTGAATGATTCTCTCAGGAAATCCCTTTTGATGAAGTTTAAACTAGTTCCTTTTTAGTTTTATCTCTGGCGTACTGGGAATTGTGGGTGAGGGGTCCGGGATAGGTGGTAGTAGCAGAGGAAACTAGGAGGAGTTTTCTGGAGAGACTGCCAAGTGCTTCTGCCTTTGTTGAAAAGACTCGTGAGTGGAGATTCTTTAGCTGGATCTGGGACTGGCTCCCAAATCGCCACGGGGAGGACCCCGCCCCCTCCGCAATCAGGACTCTGGAAATCGGGTTTACTTCTAGATCCACATCCTGCTGCCAGTCCCAGCTTAGCTCCGTTTAAGCCCCTCCTCACCCAGGCAGGGCCTCCCACTACCTTCAGCTCTCGTCGAGGATTTTGCGCTAAAACTGTTTCCCACTCCTTCCCAAAGGCCCGCCTCCTCGGGGCCCCGCCTCCCCTTGGTTCCACCTCCCCTTGGTTCTCTCTCCTCCGGCCCCGCCTGCTTGGGGGACAGACCTGCTCCCTGGTGCTGGTTGGCCAAGCCCTTTACCTATCCGTGGGTTTGGCTGGCATTTTTCTTCTCAGGTCTTTTTCCTCTGAGGTAGAAAAGATCATGGATAAGTGACTTCTCGTGGTTATAGACTTGGTAAGACAACAGAGCTAGAGAGGAAGGCTGGATCTGGAGTGCTGCTGGCACTAGAAGTCCTGTAGGGTTTGAGCAGAGGGTATTCCACGGGGCCAGGACAGAACTTCATATTGGAGGGTGTAGACCAGGGGCCTTGCGAGCTTGGGGAGGGCTGGTATGTTGCTAAGGCCAGAGTGATTTGGAGGCCTACACTACATTCTCTCCATAACCAGAAAAGTACTCAGCAGAGCTGGTCCTAGGAAATTACGACTTAGGAGACGTTATTCCTGGGCTCCTCTCTTCCGTGGTCCTTCCCTCCTCTCCGCCATGCCCTCTGTCCAGGATTGCTTTGTTCAGCTTTATCCTTCCCACAGGGCCTAACACATAGTATGCTTAGACAGGTTCTTTTAATGAATGAAGATTCTTCCACCTGGGTCTGATGCCTTCTTCATGGTTGCCACCCTTTCTCACTTGAGATTCTGAAAGTATCTTATCTTCTTAGGGAGGGCATTGATGTGGATTTTGCAGAAAATGAGCTCTAGTTCCATAAGGTGGTCCACGATAATAAGAGAGGATATGAGGGTCTTCTTCCTAACAGAAGAACACATTTAAAGGTGTGAAGGGAGATGTCCAGAGTGATAGTTGGCATTTCCTAAGCCACCTTGCATGTAGTACATTATTGTGGGTGTTGGGAGGAGGTACATGAAAGAAGAGGCCACAAGGCTCTGACCATTCACGACTGTTTGTCTAAAAGTAGAGACTGGATATAGTGATAGAGGGGACCACTGGGTGGAAAATAAAGTAGACAGACTACTGTTTTCTCCTGATGACTTTTATTCTGGGCTGATAGGATGCAGGGTTGAGAAAAAGGGAGTAGAGAATCTCAGGGCATAGGAGAGAAGAAACTGACTTGCACTGTTGACATCAATGTATTATGTCACTTTCTAATCCCTTAATTTCACACCTTTCCTGGCTTCTCCCACCTTTCATTGTAATTCCTGTTAGGAAATCTAATTTTGATTCTTCCTGGTAGCCCATCTAGTTTCTGAAGAGCTCTAGAAGCAGAAGTGTCTTCTTCTACTTTCTGATTTGTCAAATTAATAATCTTGTTTTGGTGTGATCGAAATGTTAATAATTTCAAAATCTGAATTCTGACTGAAATTAAACTTGCGAATGTGTCAAATCATGAATGAGGAATGTTGGATTTAGCTCTAATTGTCTTCTCAGAGGTTATCCCAAAGGAACTAAGAAAAGCTGCCTTCTTCACAACCATTCCAGAATGATACTAGATGATATGGAGTATATGTAGCTTCTAGAGAAGCTCTGGATATCTGATTGTTTACCCAAATAATGGTGTAATGATACTAATGTAGTGTTTGCATGTGGTATGGACTCCACAAACATTGAAGGAAGGAAGCAAAAATGTTTTGGTCCACATCTACATGAATTTTAGTCTACATTTAGGTAGATGGATTTTGTCTACATCATTTGGCAGTTAGTCTGTAGTGTTTTAGTCTACATTGGTTGGGTTTTCACCAACTTGGAATTTAGCCTCTGCCAGATTGGGATGGGATTTGAGAGGTATAGTGCTGGGGTGGTAGGAGTGAGTGGGGTGAGTTGGAGGTGGTTGCTATTTTTTCTCCTTCTAATGAGCAGACAGTTTAGGGGCTGCCATAGCTTTCAAGTTCAAGTCTTGGTTGCAGCTAGCAATATTTACTTGCAGAATTATGTTTTTTGGCTTCAGTGAGAGAATATGCAGCAGCTTCTACCCTAAGGAGTTTTTTTTTTTTAATTTTATTTTCAGGGAAACAAAGTATCCTCTCAAATAACATTTAAACAATACAAAGTAAGATAATAGATGGGGGAAGATGCCTGGTAAACTGTGAGTTTGGTGAGATGGCTCTTGGAAGACTCCTGGGAGATAAGCTGAATATTTATTTTTTTCAGTATAAACTGAATTAGGTTACTTCAGCTTTCTCTCTAGCCTTTCAGGGAAGTTATCTGAGCTTCACTTCTCTTTCCCCAGGGGAGAAGTAACACACTTATTACTACTAAAATGGTTTCTCTCTTTTCCTTTTCTGCATAGACCCAAGACTGAGAATTTTTATTATTATAATAGTACTTAGATCTATATTCGTATCTGAAGCAAATATTTCACTGGATCTGTATAGTTGGGCAAATGTGATTTACTGGTTCAGAGTATGGTAGTGTGTGTGTGTGTGTGTGTGGGGGGGACATGGAAGGAAGGTCTAAATGAGGTTCAGTTTATTAAATCATAGCCCAAGCTTTACACCAGCATGAAGAACTAGCTTAAACTGATGTTTCCCTGGGAAACACTTAGACAAAATGCCAAGATGAGGTAATTACCTCCTCTTCCATGCAGCCTTCTCAGATTAACCCAAGGTGCACAGAAGACATGCTCTAATCTTGCCAACACTGGAAATGAAGCCCTAACCACTCTTACTTTCCATCAGCTATGAAGTCATCTGGGATCTCGACATGCCCTTTCCTCTCATGTACCATACTGTTCATCTCTGATTTAAGAATACCCTTTCCATTCCATGGTTTATATATGTTTTACTTATTTTACGAGGCAGGGAAGAATTACAAAGAATTACAAATACCCTTAATACTAAGTTTCCAGAGCAAAGAATTCTCTATTTGCCACTGTTGTCTCACACTATATGTAAATGAGTCTGTGGTGATTTGGTGGTGATGGTGACAGTGTTTATAATTGTGTGTGGGGACATTGCTTTTGCTTGATTTCTTTTATGTAAAGAATCATTTTGGTGCCTGAATTTTCTAATTTGGAATTTGCCTTTGTCTGTACTTACACTTAGCTAAAATCTAATTTTTAATAGTTTGAATCCAGTCTTTTTCATTTGGAAACCTTTTGTATTTTCCACTTGAGGAAAACACTAAACCTTGTAAGGACTATCCAGTTTCTCACTTTACAACTAACCCAAACTAAACAGAATCCATCTGTGTACGTATTTACAGACAATACAGGTTAAATAGAACAAAAACAGAAAATTATCTTCTCTGGGAGCTTACAAAATAAGGGCATTATGTGGATACTTCCCTATTCTCCTAAGACAAGTAAAATCCTTTTTAAAATAACACCCAACCATTTGACTATTGGACCACTCCTCTTTTCTGTATTCTAAGCTTAAACTTAGTTATTGCAGATTATCATATCGTGTTGCCTAATACCAAAGCTTTAGATGACTTATTTTCCAAATTAAAAAAGCCATAAAAGTAATAAAACTCTGAGTTGTCTGTTCAGCCATTGGAGATCAAGGGGATGACGCTGGAGCAAATAATAAATGTCACAGAAAATGTACTTTGTCTCAGCCAATTTGAGTTACTTCCTTTGTACTTTCACTTTGTTGTGGTGAAAGAGATTTGGACCTGAGTTCTTGTTTCAAATCTCTGACATCGCCAAATTGGGCCGAAGATCCTGGAGTTCTTCCTTAGCTGTGGCCAGTTAACTCTGTACCTCAGGCTTCGCCAGGGTTGGAAAGGCAAGCTGAAATCTTCAGGCAGGAGCTGTGCATTTCAGCGACACCTCACCATTTAGTACTCCTACCCTCTTCACTAACTGGGCATTTTCCCAGTGCAAAGTTCTAGGCCAGTGAGTTCTACCACTGGGCATCAAAAAGGGGAGAGCAGAGGGAAAGGAGAGCATACTGGAGAAATCAGATATCTGGTGTGTGGTTAGAGAAGCTTCCTGAAGGAGGGCCATGTTGAACAGGAAAGAGAATATTCTAGGCAGAGGGACATTCCATGTGAAGGTCGAGGTGAATGAGAGCAAGAGGTTTATGTGTGACTAAAGATTAGCCCTGTTCAAACAGAGAGCCACAGAAAAGGTTAATAGTGGGAATAAGTGGCAGTGAAAAGAAAGCCCTGGAAGTATAATCAGAGCAGCTTGGATTTAACAGAAAGCAGGAAACTGCAGATCTGTTTGGGAGAAGAGGTGTGTGTGTGTGTGTGTGTGTGTGTGTGTGTGTGTGTGTGTGTGTGTGTGTTTAAGACTTGAGGAGAGTGTCATTTTCCACAAGGAGGGTAGAGGGCACTCACACTTCAGTTATCTACTGCAATGCAGCAGTCAGGGTGAATGTGATTTAGGGCTGTAGCTTGCTTCAAGAAAGGATAGTACTCTCTGATGGCTGCTAAGTGAATCTGAGTGGGATCTGAGAGGATCTCATTATTTAGAGTTATGTACCAGGAGGGTGGACCAAAGAATAGGGCAGGAGGCTGGCCCTGGATACAGTATTTGCAAACTGTAGGATTCTACTAGATAGAATTCTAGTGGGGACAAGGTGCTAAGGGACTTTATGTCAGCTGAATTGAATTGAGGGCTAGGATAGTATCCCCAAATATCCGAAACCAGTGATAGCAGTTGGAATTCCTTAGATTTAGACCAAAATTTGGTGCAATTTCTCTGAATAAAATCAGGATTCTTAGAGGCTTCTCTGTCAATCCCCTTGTTTTTGAACATATCTGGAGCTTTCTTCCTTTTGAAACTAAAATGGAAAAGCAATTTTTTATTTTCTGTTGATCTTCATATAATGATAGTATGTTCAGAATACTCATTCTTTATCTCAAGTCGATATTTCTTACTAACTTTTGTTGTAAAAGTAATGAGGAGATCCAAAAATAGAAAGACTAAGAGATCTTGGCTGGTGCCTGATGTCCACTGGTCTTTGTTTTCATGGATGATTAAGAAATACTAAAAGTGTTCTAGATGTTGTGAGCTTAGTGGTGGTAACAGACATGGGTCATAATGGGAAACACTATGCTCATTTTTGATGTTCTACCAGTCTCTGGGTTGACCAGACCAGAATGATGAACCTGATGTAGCTGAAGTCCCAGCATCTCAATGAATTTTTAGCTGTAGAATAGAATTAATCATGTTTTAGAGTGACTGACAAGCTGACATTTTTCTGGTACTGGCTTATCCTGGGTTAAGAATAAGGAGGAGATTACCATTCTCTGGCAAACATTCCCAGTCTGCTTCTGATTGGCAGCCAAGTCTAGGGAGCAAATGGCCAAGTGAATTAGGAAGCTTAAAAGATGTTTTGTTAAACCATCCTCATTAAACTGGCACCGTCTGCCTTCCTACGCTTTTTGTCCCACTTAGGTCTGTCCTTTGTGACAGATGTTTCCTAATGGTGTGTGTCAGCAGCATCTGGAAGTCTTGGGTGACAGCTGAGGTTTGGGAAGGCCAAATATGAAGGTATTTCTCTTGTTGGGGAAATTGCAAACATTTTCCTGCTATTGGGCTATCATCTTTAAAAATGTCTAAAAACCACCCCCCCCCTGGCTTTGGCCAACACGAATCAAGTTTTCATTTCCTTCTCTGACACTTCCTAACCTGCACTGAAGATTTTCTTTTTCCTCTCAAGAATGAGGTAGTAAATGGAAAAGATCTAGAATAGCATGATGAAAGAATAGCATGATGAAAGAAGTTTCAGACGAGTGACATAGTTGGTATCTAGAGATCTATTACCTTATATTTCTACTAAAAACCAAGGAAAAGAGATGGGTTAAAGTTGGAGGAGTAAGAATTATAATTAGACATAAAATCATATCTAGGAACTACTGGAGTAGCTACAGGGATGCTTTGGCTTCTCCTTTCCTGGCATCTAAAAAGATAATCTGAAGACATTTTGGCCCTAGATTGGATTGGACGTGGTTAAGATGGAACTTTCAGATTTAATGATCCCACTAACTCCAGTCCTGGCCTATCAGTATCCATTTGGAAGGAAAGAGAAGACATTGGCAGGGTGTGACCTGGGCACAGAATAAGTACTGGTTCATATTCTCCTTTAATAACTGTACCCTAGAATCTTTACTTTTTGTGGAGTTAGGGTGGTGTAGTAGAAAGAACATGGGCTTTGAAGGCACAAAGAACCAAGTTCAAGTTTCAGCTCTTCTTTTTACTGGCTATATGATCTTGGGAAAGTTATTTAACCTCTCAATCTGTAAAGTGGAATTATAATACTTATATCATTGGGTTGTTATGGAGGTTAAAAGAAATAATATATGTGCATGACTTGCAGCTCAACAAATTCTGCTTCTCTTTCACCCCTTTCTCCGTGTATCCTTAATTCTTAAATATATACTAGGTAACCCTATGTGCCAGATATTGTTTTTTTTTTTTTTTTTTTTCCTGCATGCAGCCTCTGTACATCTTCCCCAATGCCTCTTAGAGTTCCAGCCTAGGACCTTGATTTATTAATTTGTTAGTCCTACAAAATGACAATAACAGTATGTGTTTTTTTAATAACCATACTAACACGAGCCAAGGTTGTGGTTTCTTTTGACGTATTTTCACTTGCTGACAATTTTGGTTGTAAATCAAAGACAAAGGCATTCTGTCTTCCGATATACCCCTCTAATCTAAAGTTCCTGATTTGGGACTAGATAATTCTGGATGAGATTTTGTTCTTAACAAAAGCAACTGGCAAACTTGGTTTTAAAGGCCAATCACAATAGGAGAGTCCATAACCTTGTTTTCCTCCCAAATTTTTAGTTTGAAAAATACCAAACCTAAAGAAAAGTTGTAAGAATAGTATAATTAACACCCACCTATCTTTCACCAGGATTGACCAGTTATTACTATTTTGCTGCATTTACATTCTCTCTCTCTAATATACATACACACACGATATTGTCCATATTCAAATTTTGCTAATTGTCCAATAATATTTTTTTATAATAAAATATTTTTTCCTGATCCAGGTCCAGTTCATGGTTACACACTGCATTTCATTGTCATGTTTCTTTATTCTCCTTTGATCTGGAATAGTTCCTCAGCCTGTCATACCTGACCTTGAGAGTTTTGAAGAGTACAGATCAGTTGTTTTGCAGGAAGTTAACTCTCTGTAGAAAGTTGTTTTTCATTATTATATTCAGGAATCTTAGATAAGAACATTATTAAAGACAGTGAGTGCCACATAGGCAAGAAACATGCCTTTTTCCTCCCTGTTGTGTTTGTAGCACCAAGCACAATGACTGGCATTTAGAAGAAGCTTAATATTTATTGAATGATTGAATGAATGACCTAAAACTCTCACTACCATTTAAGTCCATTATTTTTCTACTTGAGGAGAGAAGGAAAAAGGATATAGAAAGAAGTCTCCTATATCCTAGTCCCATTTTTATTATAAATGTTTGGAGGCTTAAAAAAAGGTAACCTCTGTAATGAGACAACAGAGAAGGAAAATGAGATAGGGACCCTGAGGTGAGGCAAGCTGTGGAAACTATCGCGGGTGTGGCGGCCGTGATCATACTTTGTGGAGAATGGAAGGCGAATAAGGTCCTCAGGTGGAAAGAAAAACAGCACACAGAACCTGGGAGTACTTGGCCTGTTTTATTACTGAGAGAAATTAGTGTTTTAGGTTTCCAGATTTTGCCATACTTCCCTCCCCTAACCCTCATTTGAATCCTAAGAATTGCATAGTGAAAATTGATTTCTGTCCCTCCTCCTTTTCCAGAGAGGACAATGCCATAACTCTCTCCTTCTCTACCCTTTATCTCTCCCACCCACACACCCACACACAAGTGTATATTTTCTAACATTTATAAATGTTGGCTGGGCGGCCATTCTCTCTAGATTATTTATTGTTGAGAAAATCTATAACTCCTCGAACTTCTCAATTTGATGTAGAAGCTTTCATCCCTGTCGCCTGGGGGAAGTGAGGTTATAAGAGGTACTCTTTGCTTTTCAAAAATGTGTTTTCAGGCTTCCCTTTGGGGCCCTTTCTCTCCCCAGCTCTGATCATCTCAGACATTTCTAACAATCCTTCCTGAGGCATCTGGGGCTTGGGACTGAATTCATCTATTTTATTCTGCAAGGCTTGTGAGTGCCTGATTCACATTGTTGCTGCCCTTTTTCTGAGAATCTGCCTACTCCTCCTGTCTTTGCAGTCCTTAATTTCACCAGTTTCCAGGAAGAGTGCTCTTTATCTCCATGTCAGCTCTTGATTATCAGCAATAAAGGAGGGGATAATCTAAAATTGTGAATGATACCATGATCATGTTTGTCTGATTTTTAAATTATTGAATCCTGGCTAAAGATAATCCATAAAGTGAAGAACTTCGATGAAAGCAATCCTCATGTTCATCTCTCATGGGTGGATGTATGGCATCTCTTCTTTGGTATCTCAAGATGGAGGCAGATAGAAAATGGCTCAGCTTGTTCAGCCTTCATTTTATTGTCAGAAGCAACAGACATCTATTGAGAGCTTTGCAGAATTAGTCTCCATACTTCGTTTTCAAACTCTGGAGGAGGCCTATTCCTCAGTTTGAGAAGCAAATATTTAGTTCAAAGAACATGAAACCAGCAGCCAATGTATGAAACAAGTTAGCTAGGGTTCCCATGGCACCCAGTTAAAGTTAAAGTCCTCACAGTGACTCTCAAGCCTTATATTCATCACCTAGCCTCCTGCTTTCTTTCTGGCCTCACCCCCTAACTGCTTCCCCCTCACTCATTCTGCTCTGGCCCCACAGGCCTCCTTATTATTCCTCAAAAATGGCCAGGTACCATTTCAAACCCAATAGGATGGCTTTTATTAAAAATAAAACAAAACAAAACGAAATAGAAAATAGTGAGTGTTGGCAAGGATGGAGAGAAATTGGAACTCTTGTGTACTACTGGTGAGATTCTAAAATGGTACGGCTTCTGTAAAAAATGGTATTGGGTTTTTCAAAAAAATTAAATATATATTTACCATATGATCCAGCAATTTTATTTCTGGGCATATATCAAAAAGAATTGAAAACAGGAGCTCAAAAAGATATTTGTACACCAGCGTTCAGAGCAGCATTATTCACAACAGCCAAAAATTAAAATGACCTAAATGTCAATCAAAAGATGAATGGATAAACAAAATGTAGTCTGTACCTACAATGGAATGCAGCCTTAAAAAGGATAGACATTCTGATATTTGCTACAACATGGATGAACCTTGAAGACATTATGCTAAATGAAATAAGTCAGTCAAAAATAGACAATACTGTATGAATCCACTTATAATGGATACCCAGAGTAATCAAATTTAGAGACATAAAGTTGAATGGTGGTTATCAGGGGATAGGGGGAGTGGGAAAAGAGAATTGATGTTTAATGGGCACAGAGTTTCAGTTTTGCAAGATGAAAAGTTCTGGAGATGGGTGGTGGTGATGGTTGCAAAAGAATGTGAATGTGTTTAATGCCACCGAACTATACACTTAAAAATGGCTAAAATGGTGAATTTTATGTTATATATATTTTACTACAATAAAAAAATGTCATTAAAAAAATGGCAAGGGTCTTTGTACTTGCTCTTCTCAGAAATCTGCGTCATGGCTTGTTCCCTCCCCTGCTTCTGATTGTTGGGGAAATGTCATCTTCTCAGTGAGGCCTTCTTGGACCACCCATTTTTAAATGGCAATTCCTAACTAAGCCCAACCTAGCCTTCTCTTGCTTTACTTTTCTCTGCTGCACTGGTTGTAATCCAACGTAATATATATTCTTCTTATTTGTTTATTGTCTGCTTCTTCTTGCAGGAATGTAAACAACTTGAGTAGAAGAATTTTTGTGTTTTTTCTTTGCTGTGTCTGTAGTGTTGAGCAGTTGGGGACCAGTAAATATTTGTTGAATGAATGACCATGACTGGACATAGACTTCATGGAAGGCACACACAGAAAGAGAAAATGAGAAAATTCCATTTTTTCATTTGGCTTTTTTAACTAACTTCTTCTCGACCTTGGATATATGACTCAGACCCAGTTTTCATGGTGGCTTTTGTTCTGTTTACTTTCTCATATGTATTCTGAACTGTTTCCAATTTGGAAGTGTTGGCATACTACATACATCACAGTTATTATTTGAAGCTCTCACCCTGAACTCAAAGCTTCTACTCTATTCCTGACTGTCTCTTACCAGGCAAAGGTGCTTGAGTTAGGACTTCGGAAGCTCTGGGAAGGATCAGAGATCCAGAAAACTTTATACTTGTTTGTTTGGGAGACAGTGGTTTGATTGGCTCCTGAGTTCTCATTCTCTGGAAATTTTAAGGACCACGAGGGATTGGAAAAGGACTTATACATGCATACAAAGGGATTGGTATAATCTCTGGAAATGTTTCATTTAAAGTCCACTTCTTTGAAATGTCGAGACCTGAAAATAATTATTTGACAGTCTTATTAGCCTTCCTCTCTCAAGTCTTTACCAAACTTACAGCAGGGCAACTTGTATCCAAACTGTATTTGAAGGTATTCAGCAAGAGCCACAAGGCCAAACTTCCTGACTGGCAGGCTTGGTAATACCCAGCCAAGGGAATCAGTGGAACTTACTTCCTTCAAAAATGTTTTGAAAAGGAAAGGTCCAGAGTGAGGGCACTACCCTACTTAGAGGCAGAGGAATGAACACAATGACCTCTAAGACAAAGGAGAGTGGGTGGGGTTGGCTGGGAAAGCAAGACAGCCTGCAATTTAGTGGGTGGATTGTTGGATTTGACTGGAGTTTTTGGCTACTTGGGATGGAACTTTTGTTTTGGAGTTTAGAATGAGCTCAGAGACTAAGAGAAACACTGGGAGGAGGAAGGAGAGATGGAGGGAGCCAGGGGCATAACGAAATTCATGTAAGCTGGCTTCTAGTTCCCTGGCCTCTTTCTGCATTTCTTTAAGCACCTCCCCTGCCCAAGCACCTCCTTTGTGAGAGACTGTTTCCTAATTAAACTGAGATTCACAGACCCAAGGCCCTCATTAGGAAATGTCCTCAAGAAATGCTTTTTAAATAGGTGATTGTACATGTTCTTGTCTCCTGTGTCCATCTCTGTAGGGCCTTTTCTCTCTCCTCACATCCCCTCCCCACCCCAATTTCTACTTTTAGGAATCTTAAAATATAATGGTCAATCAATACATCTGTATATTCATTTTCTCTGTCCTAAATGCCTGTTTTGGTTGCTTGGTACAATGATGAGCTGATCCTTATTCTGGGTAGTAAGGGTTGGGGGTGGGTATGTGGAATTCAGAAGGAGGGGGTACATGGATCCTGGCCCTGCCCTCTAGAAGCTTTTAGACTATAAAGGAATTTAAGGAACATACCCAGGACACCAACAGACAGAAAGGGAAAATTAGAGCTGTATGTGCTGTTGGGGTGGGGAGGACAGTGGAAGATGAGAGAATCCATTCAGGATGGTTTGTAAAAGGCTTCGTAGATGTGCAGGGAGAGGTTGTAGAAAAGGGTTGAGAAGAGCTAGAAGGTCAAGACTAGACAGCGAGGAGTGAGAAAGGCATCTTGGCAGAGCAAGTAACTTACACAGGCTAAAGGCTCATCGCATGGAGGGAAAACCAGGGTGTGAGGAGCTGAGTTAGGAATGAATTGATGGGCCTGAGGGTAAGGGGAGGTAGAATTGGGACTGATTATAAACTATTGAAATAGTTGAAGATTATTGCACAGGAAAAGAGTGTTTCTGCACATTGCATTTAAGGATGATGTTTCCTTTCATTATTATAGACTGGTTTGCAGGTAGGCTTTCTCAGGATTCCCAGTCATGTGTTTGCTTTTTCTTCTGTAGGTTGGTTGTTTATTTATTTGTTCTGCCTACTTTTGTTTGAGTCATAAAATACGATTATTTAAATACTCTATGTTTCGTTCTTTGGGTTTTTTCCCTGGTGTCTTCATACTTTGTCTATAGGTTTACTTTTACTCATCTTTAGTAAAAGTGGGAAGGGCCTAAGGACCACCCTGTGTAACTAAATTTAGAAAAACAAATTATCAAAGGCATTACTCATCTCCCACCCTGCTCTTCAGACTGTCCTCATCTGGGGTTGATGCTCAGTGTTCACGGATGGACTTCAGAGGGGTGTATGACACTTTTTATTTTCGAGGTGAGTGACCTCAAAGAGGTCTGTGATTCAGAAAATGTTAAGAACCACTGTTCTACTCTTTGTTGAAAGGTAGGTAGGTGGCTGAGGACTGTTCCCCAGTCAGAAAACGGGATACAAGCATACTTAGCACCAACTACAGGAGCCTCCAAAGACAGTTGAAGAAGATGAAGGAGAAGGAGGAACTGGGAAAAGGGAAATGGGCTCTGAGGGAACTAGCAGGAGTGCTGCTCTGTCTTCCCTAGTTCTTCCTCTAATTCTAGCTGGTATGCCTTCTTTTTATACTCTATATCCTGACAATTACAGGATTCCAGTTCCTCTTCAATTTAAATCTATTTTGTGCCTACCATTTTTCAGGTTCTGTACCAGGTACTCTCACAACATTATCTCATGCAATTCCTTTGTTGAACCTCAAATGCACAGAATTAAGTCACCTCCCTCACCTCATGGCATGTCAACTTTGTGTATGGCCCCTTTTCAATTTATTTTATTTTTTCTTTTTATTCCTCACTTCTATTCTCATATCTCCTCCTTTCTAGAATCACCTGCTTTTGTATATTTAATAACGCTCTTCCGATCCACTTTCTATGTTTATTTAGGTATATTTATCAATTCAACAGGTATTCAGTGCCAACTGTGTGTCAGGTACAGTTGTAGGTGCTAGGAATGTAGTCAGGAACAAAACGACAAAAAATTCCTACACTTGTGGAGCTTACATTCTAGTGGAGATAAATCAAGAACAAACAAACAAACAAATAAATAAAACATATAGTACCTTAAGCAGTGATAAGTGCTATTGAAAAAAAAAGGGTAGGGGGTAAGGTGTGTTGTGGGTGGTTTGCAGTTTTACACAGGATGACTTAGGAAGGACTTGCTAAAAAGGTGCTGTTTCACCAAATGTGGGTAAGGGAGCAACTGTACAGATATCTGAGGTAGGAGTATCCAGGTATGGGGACAGCAAGTACAAAGGCCCTGAGGTAGGATCTTGCCTGGAATGTTAGGTGCCAGAATGGTTACATGGCCAGTGGCTAGAGAAAAACGAGTGAGAAGAGAACTAGAAGGTAGCTAGCTATGTCAGTGGCAAATGCTGTAGCTTGGACTTTGCAGGCCATTGAAATACTGACTTTGGCTTATTTATGCTCTGAATAAAAAGAGAAACCATTGGATAGTTTTGAGCAGAGGAATAACATGACATTTAAACAGATCTATGTGTATCCTTGAAAAATAAACAGTGTTTTGGGGCTTTTTTTTTTTACATGTACATAAATGGCAGTGTGCTATACACCTCATCCTGCTTTTACTTTTCTCAATTAACATCGTTTCTGAGATCTACCTATGCTCCTATACGTAAATCTACTTCATCATTTCTGACCGTTGTGCACATGTAGCACATTTTACTTACATATTCCTCTAGTAATAGATGCTTGGGTAGTCTCCAACTTTCTTACTACCATTAACAGTACTGTGATGAATGAACTCACAGGGGCCTCCTATAGAATCAGGAGAGTTTCCTTGAGGTATATACCTAGCAGTTCGATTGCTGGGTTGGAGATGTGTGAACACTTAATTCCATTAAGACAGTGCTTCAGGATGGTGGCCCCAGTTACACTCCCACCAACAGCATGTGATAGTTTGTATCTTCTCACTTAATTCTCATATTGATCCAGTAAGGTAAGTATTATTATTACCATTTTATGGATTGGATAAGAAAACTGAAGTTTAGAGAGATTAAGTAAATTACCAATGTTTATACAGTCAAGTGGGAGAGCCATGGCTCAAATCCAGAATTTTTTACTTAATGTTCTTTGTTCTTAACTGCTATAGTACCCAGTACTCCCTGTTCCAGAAATAAAATGAGGTATCTATAGGCAAAGGCATTATTATTATTATTATTATTATTATTATTATTATTAACATTTGTGCTATCTCCTTTTCTAATCATTTCCTCCCTTCAGGATCAATTGGACAGAAGATATAATCTTGAAGCTCAAGTAACCACTAAAGGAAACCTGTGGCCTCCCTCTCAATCTCTGACCATTTTAGGAATTTGGGTGTTGAATGAAAGCTGTGTACAGTCCCAATAGAGCCATGAGGAAGGAGGGCAGTATGTCATAGTAGTTCACTTTGAATTTTGGCATGAGTTTGGTTCAGCTTCTGGTGCCATCATTTACTATTTCTGTTTTTATGCACAAGTTTCTTAACTCATCTAAGCCTTAGTTTCCTAATATGTAAAATGGAGACAATAATAAGGCTGTCTCTTAGGATTACTATGAGGAAGTACTGATAAAATACTTAACATAGTGTACATAGTACATGTTCAATGAATATCAGCTATTATTATTATTTATTGTTATTATTATATTGGAGCCTTGCATTTTTCAGTGCCAGGTTTAACTCAATAGGCCTAGGACCCCAAAGTGTTTAGCACAAGCATGTATGAGGGTTCTAATTAGAGTCCTTGGAGCATAGAGGCAAATTATGTGGAATAAAACTGTTTGCATTTTCTCATGAGAACTAGCTAACAGGCTCAGGTTTTAGTGGATGATTTTGTGGCCAGACATTTATGAAGACTAATTGATATTCAAAGTTTTGAGACTTTGAATCAAATTTTAATATTAAACATTAGGTAGATTATATTGAAAGTACATTGTTTGCTAGTCACTGAATTAAGTGCTTTATAAGCATTATTTCACTTAATCCTCACAACAACTCTAGGTATTGAAATTTTTCTCTCATTTGACAGTTGTAGAAACTAAAGCACAGAGATGTTGAATAATTTGTCCAGAGTCACCTGGCTATGAGATTGAGTAGAGATTTGAATTTAAGCAATCTACTTGCAGAACTTTTACTCTTAACTACTAAATTATGCAGTCTTTCTATGAAGGAAGCTTTTAGACTCTCTTCTCTTTTAAATTTAGAACAATTCCTTGTCAGTTAGGGTGGTTTAGAACAATCATGGGAAGGAAGGGGTGTAAACTGGAAAAGAATCTCCAATGGGTGAGGCTATGATGCTTAAAGATGTTCCTCAGGTGTCTTGATTATGCCTCCCTCTGTCTCCTGAAGTGAGAACCTGTGACTTAGGGGATGTCCTACCTAGATTATAGGGGTTGAGTGTGATACTCTCAAAAAAGTAGGGATTCTCTAACTGGATGTGGGTGGGTGTTTGGCTATAATTCAAGGCAGCCTTATAGTTCTAAAACAAGTATCCTCAAAAGCAAACAATTTTTTATCCTCCGTGTGTGGCTTATACTTACCATGAATTATCTGCGGTCAAGGTTTTATCACAGTTGCTCTTCCCTTCACACTTTTCATTTTGATTGCCTTTTATAAGGAATGTAATACCATTTATATATTTGCCTGAGTCATATTTATAAAGATTGCTTGTCTACAAAGTAGGTATCTCAAAGTCAAATAGATAGAAATTCTGGATTATGTGCTTTTTCAGGCTTTTCTTCTCTGTACATTTGTTCAGCAAATATTTATTGAGCACCTAAATCAGTCTAGAGGAGGAGAGAGCTGAACTAGAATTTTGATACATTATAATGAGTGGCAAATGGGGTGAGCATAGGTGCTATATGAGTACATAGGAAGGGCAGCTTCCTGAGGAAGCAATGTCTGAGCTGGGAATTGAAAGATAAGTAGGAGTTAGCTAAGTGAAGGGAGCCAAGAGGGCATTAGAGGCAAGAGAACAGAGTGAGTTCAGAATTATGTGGTTGGTGCGTGAACTGGGAAGGAGATGAGGCTGGAGAAATAGGCATAGGTTAGATTATGAGGAACAGATGCCCAGGTCTAAGAAATTTAGGTTTTATCCCTAGGGCAGTGGGGGTTTTAAGCCTGCTGGGGGAGGGGGACAGCTCAATCATATTTATGGTGTAGAAAAATTTTATTGGTGAAGAATTTACTCTCCCTATCTCCCTTGTGAGTAAATCATAACATTGGAAGTGGTGAGTGGCAAATAAGGGAGTCTAGATGGATTTGTTGAGGGAAGGCCTGACCCCATAACCCAAGGGTTCCTTTTGATAATCTATAGAGAAGATAATCTATGAAAGATTATCTAGAGAAGATCATTTGACCTTTCTATCTTTGAAAACCTCTGACAACACTTCCTGAAATTCTCTCAAAACCAAAGCCTGAGAGTAGGGAGGAGAGGGTGGGCTGCATAACTTTGTTCTCTCTCTGCTCTCCAGTACTCATTTCCAGGGCATTGCTGTGAATTGTTCTTCAGAAGTCTGCTCCCATGAGGAGGGGACCATTTGAATAGCAGCAGGGGAGCAGGAAGAAGGAAGAAAGACACACTAGGCTCCTTCATTAAGAAAATATATTTGGCATATTCAGACAATGGTTTGAGTGAGTTAAAAATAACTTCTCATGAAAAATTAATAGGGAGTTATAAGTGAGTGTTTTAATACAAGCTCACAGAGCAGGGCAGATTCTCCAGGCGGCTGGTGTCTGACATCACAGGTGGCGCAGGGTGCTTATAAAGCACGGTGTGGCCAGGGAAGAGAGTCATTTAAAGAAATGAGCTCACCCTCTCTCCCAGAACCCTGGGGAGACAGGAGACAGAAGGAATTGTGTTTGGTTGTGATCTACGGAGCCAGGTGACATTCCTTTTCTCCCTACCCATCATACTCTCCTAACTCTAGACATAAAAATTGTAGTGAATTTTGCCTGGTCGCTTTGGGTGAGGTTTATTGAATGTCAGAATTCATAAAATTTCTTTCTGGCTCTTCTCTCTTCTTAGTAATGGACCCTCAGTTGGCTGCTGCATCCATTTCTCCTGTATTTTCTTACCCAACAGCCAGTTTGCTTGGTTCTTGCAGGTAGTTATGAAGTCCCTAGCCCTGTCTCTCTTTTCATAGCACCCCTGTGGTTCTAGGTGAGTAAAGTTAAGGGTTGGACTGTGCATTCTCTGCCATCAGTACAGCTAAATAGGTAAATGCAGAATGAGAAGAAAGGGGATCAAAGTGGCATCTGACCTTGGCTAGCTGCATTTTGGGAGTAAGGGTTTTAAGACTGGCGGGACCAATACTTGTATTTTAAACCCAGATGATATTTAAAAAAATGGTTCTGTAATTGCAATGGGGCCCTCTATGCCGTGAATTAATGTGTCATAACTCACGCCCAAGCACTGCGCAAACATCCCGCGTGTGAATTATTGCACAATAAATTCATGCCCTGTTGTGTCTTACGGCTTAATTAGTACATGAAGCTACATGAGTTAGACGAACCCAAATGGGATTATGTCATGTGGTGCGTAAAAAAGCAGAATGTTGGAAGGTATTTGGTGCTTTTTCTTGGGGAGAAAGCAGGGTTGATTTTTCTATCATGTCCTCTCATGGCAATTTCTTTGGTATTTGGGCTGCAACAGGTGACATGTGACTTCTGAGCTTTGGTTAGTTGGTTGAATAATGGGCTCAGTAAGTATTATGCACTACGTCTTAAGCATCATGGAGGGATAGCACCTATAAGATGAAATATGACCTCTGTCCTTAAGGAGCTTATATTCTAATACAAGGGGTAAAGCATAGCTGTAACATGAGGTAGAAAGTGATAAGTGCCATAGGTAATATACAAATAAAGTGTTTCGGGAATTCAGAGTGGAGGATAATTTTTGGCTGGCACAGTTGCGAGGATTGATTAGTGAAATCAGAAAAGACTTTGTAGAGGAATGGCATTTGAATTGGCTCTCCTCAAGAACAGAGTGGGTTTCACTACACATGGGGGTGCGGAGAGGGATGCTAGGCAGAGAGAATAACACTAGGAAAAGCACAGAAAAACAAGGCAGTGCTCAGAGCATGCTGAGCATGCTGTGTTAGCTTGAGCCTTGGCTGTGAGAAGGGACAACATGCACAGGTGGATCGAAGCCACAGCTTTTCTATGAGCACAAAGCAACCTGCTTTGAACCTATTACCCATGCTGAAAATCCCTCAGGTTGGTTATTCTGTTGGTAATATCTGTATTTTTGGACTTTCCAATTTCTCTACTATTGTCTGTTTTGGTTCACCTGCTCAGAAGGTACACACCTGAGAATCAAATATATTAAGTTCTAGTCTTGTTTCCACCCCTAACTAGCAATGTGACCTTGAGCAAGCTTCTCAGTTCCTTCAATGCTTTGCCTTTTTTAATGTGTGACATGTGAGGTGAGAACTGATTGTTTTTAAAGTTCCATTTAGTTAAAACAAACAAACAAACAAACAAAAAACCCTCTAGGATTTCTTTTGGTTCTTCTGTCCTCTTATTCTGTCAACTACATCTCTCCACTACAAGCAATCTGAACCCGTATCCTGTCCTTTTCACTTTTACCCATTATTGGAGTTTTTGGAGTAAAATGAATAACACTCTCTTTTTTCTTTTTCTATGTTTGGAATCATTTGATAATCAAGACATAGAGACAGACAGATGATTAAACCACCACTTTAGATCTGCAGCCTAATTCCATTGCTAGTACCGTACCACTAAATTATTCCTCCTTACAGGTAGTGCTGAACACTCTCTCGCCTTCCACCACAAGACGGAGCTTGTTTTCAGATTTTCTCAGGTATCAGAATGTTGGAATGCATGTGTTCTGTGGGCAGGCTGGCTCTGGAAAAAATAAGAGAACGAAAACCAACAAGAAATTGGAAGGTGCTGAGCTGTCCCTTCAACTCACTAATCAAAGAAGTCACAGGGAGAAAAAGGGTGGTGGAAAGAGGCTGGAAGTATTAATCTGTTCAGTGGTTCTCAGACTGTATCAGTATCACCTGGAGGGCTTGTGGAAACAACTGCTGGGCCCCACCTCCAGGATTTGAAATTCAGCAGATCTATATTGGGCCCAGAATTTGTATTTCTAACAAGGTCTCAGGTGATGCTGGTCCAGGGACTACACACTTTGAAAACCAAAGGTCCAGCTGAATCTCTTTCACATGCAAAGATGAAATGAGGGAAAACACTAACACTTCATTTAACAAAACATCTGGATTAAAATACTACGGTTAATCCTTTAACAATGGGAAAGTCACAGGGAATCCTTTCACAATGTATATGTGTATCAAATCACCATGATGTACACTTTAAATATCTTACAATTTTATATGTCAATTATACCTCAATAAAGCTGAATTAAAAAATAAAATACCATAGTTATCTGTGTCTTTATTTTCTTAACATTGTTCCCTAGATTGTAGATTATAGGTAATGAGTGTACCTTGTTCACTCCCCCACAGCATCCAGCTTGGTGCCAGGCACATAATGAGCATTTAGTGAATACCTCTTTCATTGACTTGAACCTTATGCATTTCTTTGATACAGAAGATTCTCCTTCCTTTCAAGCTCGCTCTGTCTTACAACTTTAAAACTATCTTCTGGGGGCACTTCTTTGACAAACAGTATTTTACCCCATCGTCCCAGCATCTAGAACTATACCCAGTTGCTTCTAATGTTGCTTTTGCTGGGCTATGCCTGAGTCCTGGTAACAATCCTATCTATTCCATCATAGTGGACTCTTGTTCAGGGACTAAGTTTTCTCCTTCCTCTAAATCCAGCTGTGAGAATAGTGTTGTTTATTTCCCTGGGGCAGGAGAATGCCTGAAATGACCTCCCTGGGTCCCTTGCTATCTATTCCCATGGAATTTGGGGAGGAGCAGGAAGTAGCCAAATTGATAAAAGGTTCAACCCATTCTACCTGACTCCAGGGAATCACTGAAGACTAGTCTGGCTCCAGCGTGGGCACAACAGGAACCTTTCTTAAATCAGTCAGTCTTTTACTCTTTGGCATAAAAGGGCCAGTGTTTTTCTACTGTACCTATGTATGGCGCCTGCTCTGGGGGGGCGGGGGAGGGATGGGGAAGCTATTCTCTTACAGGATTTTTGATATTACCAACAAGGAGTCAGTGACATCAGGGAAGCCTGCTAGAGGCAGAATTATCCATATACTTGCCAGCTCCTTTAGATGTTTTTTTTTTTTTTTTAAGAGACTGGTGCAAAAACGTTGTGAGAACATCTAAAATCTTTGGGGAGAAAGACTGAGACTGAAATAGTTCCTAGGGATTGAGACATCATTACTTTGGAAAGGGAAGGTATGAATAGGAACCAAGAAAGAGATGTTGGTCAAGAGGCAGTTCCCGGAGGAGGATGCCTATGGAGTAATTTGGGAAATTAATAAGAGGGATAGGCAAGTTGGAAAAGATATGGGATGATAATTTTAGGCTATATGAACCTTTAGAGTTATGAAAGAATGAGACTCTTGTGAGGGATGTGTTTTTTTTCACATTTAAAGTGGAGCTGGGTTTGTATTGTGTATTGTGCCATAGAGGAAAGTTTCTGAATTAGAAAGACATGAGATGATTTTCATTGCCATCTGGAGGAGAGATAGGCAGATGGAGTTGGCTATATGAACTCTTCCTGGGAGATTCTTGTAGAAACTGCTATAGTCACATAAACCCTTGCTCTTTAAAACATGGTCCATGGACCAGTAGCGTGGGTGTCACTTGGGAGCTTGTTAGAAATGTAGAACCTTAGGCTGCAACCCAGACCTATTGAATCAAAATCTACATTTTTAACAAGCTTCAATGTGATCTGTATGCTCTTTTAAGTTTGAGAAGTACTGGCCTGAGATGATAGGCAATAGGTGTCTGGTCTCAGGTGAGCACTATGGAAGGATCTGAGAACTTTGAAACTGGGAGTGCAGAGGAGGGGCCTAGGCTGGGGAAATTGAATTTGGGGAAGAGGGAGAAGTGTGGGCCCCAGCTCACCTCTCACAGACCTCCCATACCAGTCACTGTGACAGGGTTTGACACTCGGCCCACTTTGAGAAAATACCTATCACGCCCACGCTGGAGTCAGCCTGGTCCTCAAGGGCTCCCTTGGGTCAAGCATTAGGTGGCTTGGGACTCTGCCAAGTTTGTTTCCCCTACTTCATATGAATGTACTGAAAGGGACTTGGGAGGTCATATTAGTCATGTCCCAGCCACAGGGTTGTATTATCCCTGATCAAATGAGTAATAATTTGATGATACTAATTGAGGAAGCTATAGGGGTTGGGGGGATTGAGATAGGAGTTCTTAACCATCTGTAATGAAAATTAGGATATTTTTATCTTTTAAAAACGTTAAGAAGAGACCAGATGATTGGATAAGGGATTATACCATGGCAGGAATCAAATTAATGCATTTTAAAGTATCTTTTAATGATTTTTAATGGGCTAATGACAAAATATAGGAGACAGAAAGTTCCAGATATCTGGGGTGATTGGCAATGAAAAAATTTACTGGGTGGGCAAATGAGATCTTTTCTTAAGCTTTTGAGAGTTTGTGTACTTCATTCTCGATAAGAATGAGTGATTAGGAGAGGCCAATATTCAAGGAAAACAGTTTGAGATTAAACATAAGGATGTTTAGAAGGTTAGAAAGATGATTGAGAGAGATGAGAGGATGAAGACTCTCTGGCCACGCACATGGGCATATGAGTTTAATTTGAAATGCCTGAGAAGGGCTTGTGCTTTGAAGCAGGGAAATGTACAAAATGAACTCTCAAAATATCTTCTATTCCAAGAATTTTCCCGTCATCTCCTTAAATGAAAGGCTGTGGTGAATGTGTGGTATATGTAGGGCTAGTGAGGTATGGAGATGATGAATGATAGAAGAAAAAAACAATTTTATTAGAGCATTAAAATCATTGCTAAAAATTTCAAAACAGGGCTTAGATTTAGAAGAATAAGTTGCATTTTCGGGCTCAACTATGAGTTTTAGGTTTCAATGTCCTTTCACTCTCCATGTATTTATCTTGTCACATCAACAAGATTTTAAAAACTCCTAAGAGAAAAGAACACCTCTTTTACTTATTACTTCTTTATACCTCTAATGTCTAAAATAATAATAATAGCTACCATTTGTTGAGTACTATGCTCTATTCTTGATGTTAAGCACTTTATGTAATCATCTAATCTAATACAACAGTTCTATGAAATGAGTACTGTTATTCTCATTCTGCAGAAGATGAAACTAAGGCTCAGAGAAGTTCAGTAATTTGTGCAAAGTAAGTAGTGAAGCTAGGGTTTATGCCAAGCTTAAGCAGAGCTTCTGCCACTAACCCCTGAGCTATACTCTGCACAGAGTAGTGGCTCAGTAAGGGATGGATGATCATTGAAATATAATGGTATATTTAGAGATAACAGTGGGTAATTCCAAATAGTGAACTATGAAAAAAAATTTCTATTTGTTTTTTGGAATGTAGTCAGAGATATACTTAGTGACACATGCTAGCTTATACTCAGACATTCCCTCATTCACTTTCACTGTGCCCCACCCTATAGTCAGGAGCTTGGGAAGGGGGAGAGGCTGGGTATATATTTATAAAGCAACTCATTGAAAGTCATGTGTGTATGTATATTATATATGGACATATGTGTTTGCATTTGACCAGAAAAATGAACCTAAGAGTGGGGCACACTTATCTCAGTAGATCTATAAATATGAGTATATTTGTTAGACTTACGGGGCATGGTTGTGTGTGTGTGTGTGTGTGTGTGTGTGTGCGCGCGCGCGCGCGCGTGTGTGTGTGTGTGTGTGTGTGTGTGCGCGCGCGCGCGCGCGTGTGTGTGTGTGTGTGTGTGTGTGTGTGTACGTACAGAACCTGAAGGAGTTAAACCAGCTATAGGGAACTGGCTGCCTTCCACCCCTAGCCCTGGGTGATGTGTTTGTACCAAACTCTGATATTTATTTTTCACCACCTCTCAAGGGAACCTCAATGAGTTTTCTTTCTGGGAAGTTTATGACTAAGATGCTGGCTGCTTTGGGGCCCCTATAAATCTGCTATAATCAGCAGAGGTTTGCAGAGAAAGAGAAAGAGCAGCCACAAGGCAAACCTCTCCTGTCTTTTATTTCTAGCCTCATACACAGTCACCCTTGTATATACATCACCTATGTAACTGCCTACACTCTCCTAGATCCCCCTGATAAAAGGTGCTAAGAGAAGCCATGTCACTACTTTTTTGCTTCTAAGTGGGACTCTATACTTTAGCCATTCCAGAAAGAAGAGAATTAAAGATTATATTGATTAAGAAATCTAGAGTAGAGATTGTGAGAAATTGGTCTTTTATGAAACTGATTTCATAAAAAATCAGAATGAACTTTCAAGAGTGGAAAGAGGAGTTGAATGTTTCTGTTTACTTCTTCAGAAAACTTTAAGAAAAGGTTGTCTGAGGTGCTCCTGGAAGCAGAAGGTGGGATGACCTGAACATTATTTAGAGGCAAATACAGTATAGGAACTCCACTCTTCCTTTTCCAGTACCAGTAGTTGGGAGTTCTTTTTTTTTTTATAAGGGATTTTTATGACAAGCTTTACTTTACATTTGACATTTAACAGCATCTCTTGTCCAAGAAAGGAGGAAATATAGATATTTATTGACATATGGTGTCAAAAGATCAAGGAAAATTGACAATAGAGATGGGGGAGATGGGGTTTCTCCTTTTCCCCAGGTATGCAAATTATGTGAATTAATTTGTGTAGCATATGATTTTCTGTGCTTTGTGATCTCAGTAATGAGATTAAGAAATTGTTTCATTGTTAATAAAGAACTCAGTGTAGGGAGAGAGGAGACAAGAGACATATAGATGGAGGCATAATGGTTACTCTGCCCTATTTGAACCTGGTCTCTGTCTTCCTTATTCAAATCCTCAAGCTTCTGCAGTTTTATCTTGACTTTCATTGGTCTTTGCATTTTATTCTTTAATGATGAACAAAATTTCAATATCAAATGATGTTCCAAGTCAAGAAATCCTCCCAGTAGCTATGTCTTTTCCTTGAAATTCCCTCTTCCCAGTTTCTGACTCCTGAAATCCTACACAATCATCATAGTCTAGCTTAGATATTGCCTCCTGTCTGAGCTTTCCAGGATAACCTCAGCCAGAAGCAGTTTATTTCCTTTAAACTCCTATATTCCTTTGACTGTGTCAGTCTTATCATACGGTGTCTTACTGTGCACCGTCTTTAGCTGTAGTTATTGTATATGTTCCCTTTGTCTCTTACTCTACTGTAAGTTTCTGTACTAAAGAGATTGTGCCCTGTCTATTTTTATATTCTCTCCACAGTGCTTAGCACAGCTAAAAAATTGTTGAATAACTTTAATAAATGGTATATAGCTATAAGGATACAGATATTGGGTAGAGATGTAGAAGTAAGGGCATTATATACATATATACATATATGTATATATTGATTAAGGATATTATTGTTAATAAAAGCCTGGATATGGTACTTTCAGATATTGATCATATTATTAGAAAATTTTTATACTACCAGTAGATTTATTCCCACATAATTTATTTATTCATCATTTATGCTTTCTTTCATTTAAATATAGAGCTGTTGCTAGTGGGAAATAGACAATAAATGAGAAACAAGTGCTCAAATAATTACAGATCGTGATAAATACCTGAAGGAGATAAACAAGGTCTCATGATAAAGAATACGGGAGCATTCTTTAGATAGGGAGGTTAGGAAAGTTATTTCTGGTCACTGTAATATATTCATCTTTCTATAATTATGAGTTAATTCAATTTCTACCCAAACAACAAAAATAACAAAATCAGTAACAGAATAAGAATAACAGCCTTCCCACCAGGGGGCGTTTTTGTCAACCCAACCTTAGGTTTGGTTCTTGCCTTGGTTCTACCTCCCAGCCTCCCTTCTGTCTTGGGAAGAGGAGAAGAGGGGAAGAAGGGAAGTCGGGCCCTCCCCTTGCCTCAGGATGGTCCTTGCCCCCTCTTCTGTTGCCTAAAAGTTAGCAACAAAACAGGTATTAAAAGCTTTGATCTTGCTAGAGACTTGGAGACAGATCAAGGTAGAGGCCTCTGAAATAATGCCCCAGGATGTAAGAAGTTGGGGAAGAAATGGAGACAAAGTAGGCAGAGAGAGGCAAATTGCTGTCACAGAGATTACCTTTTACCTTCTATTTCAGTCTCAGTGGGTTCTGAGTTCTCTATTTCTTGGGAAAGCTGGTTAGGGCTTTTGGGCCTTTGGGGAGGGGGAAGATGTTCCCTGAATAACTTTTAGAGACCCACTTGGTCATTTCTGGATCCCTGCTCCAAAGCTAAAGACAATCCAGGTTGTGAGGAGCATGCAATCTGCCAATATCCCAGAAGCTTCAGGTAGTTCTTTCATAATCAGGGTATTCCTTTGACCACCTTCCTGCCCTCCTACTTCTGGCACAAGTTGGTAGCATTAGTTTCTGCCTCTTGTGGAACACTGGTCACATAGAGAAAGACTTGGGAGTGGGTAAGTAGAATTTAAGACTGCTATCTGGAGATTTGACACCCACCAACCCTTTATCAACTCCTGCTTCTTGTTGGAGTAACACATTTCAATTGCTAACCCAAGACTAATGGTTTCCCTTCTCACAGAAGCTTTGAATTCCTTGGGCATGCTGAAGGACACCTCAGACTGTTGAGAAGGTCTTATTTAGGTTAACATAAGTTTTTCAAATTGAAGTTGTAGCCTTCACTTGTCTTAAGCCTTCTCCTACCCCTTTGAGACCAGCTTCTCTGCAACTGGTATCCTGCAGAAGGATAAAGGCCCTTACTTCAAGATGAACACTACCTCTTTTCTGCATAGTCCAGAAATGTACCTAGATAACTCATATTGGTTTGTTTTGAAGAGACACTTGTTGGAAGAGAGAGAATTATGATTCCTTTTAGCTGCTAAGGCATATACAAGACAGACTTCTGATTATCAGAGATAGAGCAGGTATACCTACACAATCCTTGAAGTCAAACAACCAAGTTCTTATCCAAGCTGGGCCATTTGCTGTGCCTGATGCAGTAAGCATGCAGGAAGAGTCACATATCTTCTTCCATCCAAACTGGGGCCAGAACCTGAGATAAGCTGGAATTAGTTTTAGATCTGGAAAGGGACTTTATGCTATGGGTGCAGGGTAAATGAGGTAGAACAGCAATAACTGCTTGGAAAAGGAAAAGAAAGAGTGAGACAAGAACATACAGGGAGGTAGAGGAATGATTAAGCTGGTTTCTGAACTCAGGGAGCCCAGATGTATACAGGGGACAGGGTTAATAATCTCTTGGATGTACTAATATTCTAATTCTAAGCTAAAAGTCCTTTCTGGAGTCTGTTCCTCAGTGGGTAGCAGCAGTATTGGTTCCCTTCTTAGGCAAACAGGGTAGGGCATGCAGCTTGGGGCAGGCCAGGGCAGATTCTGGGTGCCAGGACTACCATTAATATAGATGAATATGGGCAGATTTTCCCAAGAGCTTTGTTCAAAAGATGGTAGAGGGAAGAAGACAGGATGGGAGATAGAGAAAGAAAGAGGATCCAATGATCCTCTCTGTGTTCATTGGATTAGGGATGAGGGACAAGAGGAGACTTTGGTCAAAATCATGGTCTCTATGAAGTGCTTTACTTTCATACTTTATCCTTTTTCAATATTTTTTTTTAAAAAGAAGGAAAACCAGATTACTAATAACTTTCCTAATCCTCCATTTCACTCCTTGTGAGTTTATCTTGTCAAATCTTTTTTGAGCAGATAGTCCTATGACCATCTCAGTCAGGGGAACAACTTGAAGAACAAGTCTCTTCCAGAAAAGACTGCAACACCAAAGCATATTGAGAATTTCTTCCTTAGATCTAAACTCATTTCCTTTTCAGACTGAAAATTATCTATCTCTCTATTTCTCTCTCCTCTTCCTATTTCCCCCCTTTCCAGGTCTATTTCTTTCTATACCACTTAGTGGATTTTGGGAGAATGTTCTATTTATTTTATTTACTCTACTCTTGATTCTTCAGCATTTTGCTTCACCCCCTGCAACCTCTTCCCTCTTTATTTCCTGCCCTCTTAATTTCTTTCCCACTGCCTGGTCAGTTCTTCTTGCTTCCTTTCTTTCTCATTTCCATTTCTTTTTTTTTCCCTCTGAACCTTCTTCCTCTATAATTCCAACTTTGAAGAAATGGTAAAATAGATTTGAGGAACAGCATCTGTGAGGGAGTAGGCTTTGTGTACAGCAAGAGGCATGTGGTCAGAAAGCACTAACATGGGTGGTCTAAAAGGCAATTTCCTCCTGAGCCCATCCTTTCTAATAGATGGGGGTGAGGTACAGGTGACAGATATTTAAACAAAATGTGGTTGGGTGAAGGGGTCAGTGCAAAGGGGACTCCCTGGTCCTATAGAACAATATTACTTCACCCATTCTTTCTTTTCAATTTCTTAACTCAGACTTTGTTTCATGGGCTTATAGTATAATTGGTGATCCTCAAGAAGATAGTATAGACCAAAGTTATGGCCTACACTCTAGCTCTATACCAGCTTCAGTGGAGTTCACCTTCTTTGGTCCATGTTATTTCTTAGAACAACAACCTAAGCCTCCTAGCTTCACTTCATTGATAATTAGCTCACATTTGGAAGTTGGGAGGCCGCAAAAACAGGTTTTTTTTTTTTTTTTTTTTGTGGGTGGGTCCCTGTTTTGGTTTATTCACTTGCTTAATTCTGAGTAGACCAGGGATAATAATGATGATGATAATGGCAGCAACCATTTATCAAGCACTTATGTTAAGACACTGTACATACTTCAATTCTATTAGAATTCCATGGAATAGATGACATTCTCATTTTACAGATGAGAAAATGAAGCTTAGAGAAATGACGTTTTTTGCTCAAGGAATTATGTCTTTCTTACTCTACAGCTTTGCTTTTATCCACCATTGTGGTATATTGTACAACTATCTTTTGGAGAGCTTTAGATGAAAAGATGCCTTATCCTTGGTGCTGCTGTTTGATTTGAAGCAGCATCAGGAAAATATAAGATGCATTGACTCTCAGGAATGGAAAACTCTGGTATATTCTGAAGGAGACTGTGTAATATGCTTTTCTCAGTAATGAGAAAAGAGTGACTGAGAGACACTTTGACCAAACAGGAACCCTTTGGGTGGTACTGAGAACAATACCTGGCATAAAATAGAAACTGTGGGTCTAGTGAAAAGAATACCCTCAGTCAATTTAGGGATGGGGATACTTGTGAGAGCCTAGGGTAATACATACCTAACCCGCTCTAAACTAGCCTCAGAGAGATGGTGACTCTGGGGTTATCTGAGATTATTAGTAGAAGACTATATATCTGCTTTCTGGATTATTTGTGGCAGAGTTGAATTCTAGACTTGCTTTCCTAAATGACACTCTCTGCCCATGCCCTTTTTTTCCTGCTACATGCTCCCCCTACTACCTCTGAACAAATGTGAACTTCAATATTTATTTGAGTCAAATGAAATTAATAAGGTAACTTTTTTGTAAAAAAATTATGTAGTGCTTTCTGGAATCTCTGCATTAATTGAGGGAGCAGTCATAGATTAGCAGATAATCCAAATTTTAAACAATTAAAATACCATTTTAGTTTGGAATTGATCCTGACTTAGGACCAGAATATATCTTCTCTTCACAAAATTTCTTGTCAAATAATGGAGCTTCCCTGAGGGGATTCAAATTTTCTTAGAGAGATGGACACAGTCTACTCTCTACCTGGCTCCTATGTCCACCCTCTGAACTCAGACTACTACAAATAACCTGCCTATGCAGACAGGATCTTTCTTTTTGTTAATTAAGTTATAACATTTTAGAAATTTGTTTTTAATTGTGCCATCTGAAAGACAGATGGGTGCCCATGATGACCAGCCTCAGTTTAGGAATGTGAGATTCTGTTGCCGGAATCTGCAGCCCTCCACCAGAAGGGCTGAGGAAATAACTGCATCTGGTGAAGGTGACAGAACCAAGCTGCTTTATAGACCTGAGAGAACTTCAGTGAGGGGAGGATGTGGAAGCGGGGGTAGGTTGGAATAAGCAGGCAGCTTGGGATGCTCCTTGGTACTGGTTTCTTGGCAACGGTTACTTAGCAACCCTCATTCACCTCTCTTGGCTGCTTTCTCTTTCCTCCTCCTCTCCGCACTACTCCCTCCCTTAGCTGCTGCAAGGAGCTAGAGAGCTTGGAATGAATGACAATTTGGAGAAACAGCCGCAGCCTGAAGATCTAAGAGGCTCTAAAGAAGATGGATAAGAAAATCGATGCATAATAAAAACTGCAGGCAAAGCCACCTTGAAGGAGGGTGGGTGGCTCTCTCCTCCCGCCCTTGTTAGTCTCTCTGGACTCAAGGCTTCCATCTTAGCCCGTATCCTCTTCTTCCTTTTTTTTTTTTTTTTTAAATCCACCTTGTACTGGTTTAGGAAGGGTTGTTTGCCTTTGGAGTAGAAAAAGGGAGCAAGGAACCCAGAGGAGAAGAAAACAAAGTATGTACGAGGTGTGTGTAAGGGTGCTAGGATAAGGGAGAGAGAGGGATAAGATAAAGGTTATAAAAGGGAAGCTTTGAATGGAAATGAGTTTAAATTGCATCATAAAATAATGCTCTAGTCAAAAGAAAAACCTTAACTATGAATGTGTAAATTTACCATCTCTGCAGGATATTAAAGAAAAAGGTATAAGAAATCTTTCTGAAAGAGCTAGATTGGGATGTAGCTTACATAAATGAAATAATGTATGTATAAGTCCCTACTACTAGTACATAATAGGGATATAACAAGCATCATTTTCCTTTCTATCTTAGAAGTTAGGGTTAGAGGAAAAGACATTTTAGAGATGTCGGCCTAAGAAATTATAAAACAATTCTGTTGCTAGTAATAGTTTTAGCTCTTACTGTCTTCCTATCCACATAGTAGAAAGTCCTTTCTGATATCAAACTTTATCCTATTCTGCTGAGATTAAACCAATTTGATCAATTAATCAACGCTTTATTCTTTGGTATTTACTGAGCACCAGCTTTGTGCCAGGCACTGTGAAATAGGTACTAGGAGCATCGTGTCTATTTGTGATGTAGGGTTTAAATATTATGCTCAGAGTGGAACAAGAATTCAGTAGAGAGTGGGGGTCTCAAATGAGAACAGATATATGAAATTGCTTTGAAAGATGTCAAGTATGCAACAGATGTAAGGGCTATTGATGAGGAGATTTATTTCAGGATTTGAAGTTTTGCACTCTAGTAGTGGGTACATGGGGTCTTGTGGGGGTGAGGGGGTGGAACTCATACAAAACAGGCCAGCCCTGTTGGCAACAGTGCTCTGTTCCAGAGAGCTCTGCCATTATAGTGCCGCCTGGTTAGAGGACTGAGATTGTTGCAGAACACTTCCCCTGCCTGGCTCAGGTTTATCAGATCTCTTTCTACTTGTTTGCTTTCTACTTTCTCTCAAAGGGGATATGCTCTTTAGCAAGCCTTCTCTTTCCCAACCTTCAAAGCATTCCAAACGTTCTTTCATTTCAAGGATGCCTTCTTGGGTTAGAGGAGAGCTGGTGACTTCCCTTGTCTCACTATGACTGGACTTAGATCCCCTGTCCCAGGCTAGTCCTATATTCCTCCCCGACTCTACTGTTTCAAAACCTGTCCTCCCTCTCATTTTGCACACATCGTACTCTTTATTCTCAATTACACATACTTCTGGTTTCTGAGGGCTATAATTATTCATTTTTCAGCCTATAGTCTTCAGATTTTTCCTTTTTGATTTTTTAAAGTTCATTTGTCCTTTATTATATCATTGTGACTATATTATGAGACTCTAACATGCAGAAAGCCCATTCGTGTAATTTCTTTCTGTATAACCTAGCTCAGAAATATGTGAAGATAAACAATGAAGAAAACTGATTGTATCCTTTTGTCCTCCTGCCTCTTATAGCAATTCTACATCCCACATTCCCACCTTTGTGATTTTCTACCTATCACTACCTACTTCCTCCCTCCTTAGGTTGCTCACTCCATTTTTTTATTACTCTGTAGCTTGTACTCTTTTTATGCCTGATTCTGAACATAAAACTCTCAAAAAATTATTGAAAGGGAGAAGGAGCATCAGGCTAGGCAAGTTAGAGTCTGACAGATACAAACACATGAAATTGTAAATTGTATTAGTACTAGGAGTACATGGTGTAAAAGAGGGCTTGGCTTACTTAGGGAAGATTTCCTGGGGGAGGAAAATACTGAGTAGGGCTTGAAAGAAAGGAAAGGATAGATCTAGGTGAAAAAGAGAAAAGAATATGCCAGACAGAGGTCTGTGTGAAGGTTTGGAAGCAGAGAGAATAGAAATAGGTTTGCTTTGCTTAAGGCAGAGAGTGAGCATTGTGGAATTGCAGCATGAAGCTTAAGCTCTTGCAGATTAAGTGGAGGAATAATGATTTGAAATTAAAGATAACTGTGAGCCACCACTGGGAAAAGATCAGGATAATAGTGAAAATTATAGTTGTTGAGCGGGAAATGGCTAGATAGAAGCCAGAGGCTCTTAAGAAGCTTCTGGTTGTTCTGATTCTAACCAGAGACCTGGTCAATGACCTGGCTGGGGTATGGGGAGAGAAAAAAGGTGAAGGAGAGGGGATGAAAATACAGGAAGCACACTGTTTTCCCAGAGCTTGCATCACAGACTTTTTCCCCTTGAGCAAAATCCTCTGTTTTCAGCTCTTATCGACTCATCCCTCCCCTTACCCCTTCTCCCCATTAGAAGAGCTCCCACAGCCCTGGTGGAGCACTGCAGCTGCTGTTAGTGGTAGCAGTGATGGGAGAGGATGACTCCACTGGGCAGGACTCCTGGGGTTTACCCTTTTGTTTCTTTACTTGTCTGTTTTTAGACCCTTACCTGAATCTAAAGAAAAATTTAAAGAACCTTTTGATCACTGCCCTTCCTTCCAGGATAGATGACCCTTAACTTATTTCAGTTAAACAGAGGTTTTAGACTTTCCTAAGCCTTATCTGGCCACTTCATTGCTCAGGTTACTGTCCCAAGCATCTTCACAATATCTATGAGTTGCTGAGAAAGGTGGTAGTTGAGGTTGATGAGGAGAATGGGCTCATGAAGGGATGTTGAGAACCTAAGACCTAATACTCTAGAAGCCTTCAGCATCTTCAGGAGGGGTTAATAAGATGATGTTGAGTCTAGGAAATGGGAAGATGGAGAAAATCAATGCTCTAGACTTGGAGTTCTGGGACTAGTTGGGGAATCCTGGGTGAAAGTCAAGTGAGAAGCTTCCTAGAAAGGGGGAGTTGGGATATAACAAATGTAATAACAAAAAATAACCCACGTGCTGAAGATTTCAAGACTAAAGATGAAGAAAGAGACAGCAGTGTTTGAATAGGTTAGTGCTTCTCTTTTGATTGTGTTTTCATGACCTGCATGAGCTGAAACTGGAAGGTCCCCAAAGGAGGCCTGCCTTCTTACCAGAACCAAATAGCAATGAAGAAAATAAATATTTATTGAGCATTGTATTAGGTCTTTCTATATGTTTTCTCATAAAATTAAATTCTCATAAAACCTTGAACACTAGGCTCAGAATTTAAAGTCTCAGCTAATAACTGGTGGAGTTGGGAGGAAAACATATCTTCTGACTTTGGAACCATTGTTTTTTCCATGGCACTACATAGTATTTCCATTCTGGAAATTTGCTTCTTCATTTAGACAGTATGGCATCTCCAATTATATTACATACACAATCATATTAAGGTATTGAGCTAAATATTTTAGGGGTGACAAAAGAAAGGCAGAGTCCCTAGTCTCCAAGTGCCTGAAATCATTTAGGGAGATTATATAATAATATAGTGTATATTTAAGTGTAGCATTGGGAACTGTAAGTCATTACAGTGAGGCAATGACCAGTGAGTGATACAGACAATTAAGTGTCATTGGAATTCTGAGAAAGGTGGTAGAATTGTGATGGGATGGCTAGAGAAAGCTTCATGGAGGTGGTAGGATTTTAAGGAAAAATTTAAAACTAGACGGAGAGGAGGACATTCTACATGAGTGGAATGGCACAGAATGGCATAGAAGCAAGAAAGTAAAAGATATAGTGTAGGGATACTAAACAGGGCTTTATTTGAGTTTCTTAAGATCAAGGGTGATATATAGTCAAACTGCTTTCTCAACATGTCAAAGATATAGTAGCTAGATATTAAATGCATATTTGTTGAATAAATGCATGACTGACTGACCCATTTATTTATCTGGCACAGAGAGTTCATGTGAGGATCTCGAAAGAGATAGAACAGCAGTTTCTAGTGGAGGGAATGAAATGACATGCAAAAACTGTTTAAATAAAATTATTCTTGAGGCAGTTGGAAGATAACTTGGAAAAGAGACAGAGGCAGGGAGATCAGTTAGGATGCTAGTGTAAAAATTTAGATGAGAGACTAAAAGACTAAATTAGGACAATGGCCTGGGAATGGACATGAAAGGTTGGAGGTTCCAACAATTTGGAAGCATTGATGAACAGAATCTGGTCAATAATGAACTTTGATAGGATAGTGGTGGGGAGGGTGGGTAAGATGGGAGAAAAGGGAAAAAGAAAGAAGGGTCAAAGATGAAGCTGGGGATTCTCAGCTTTGGTGATTAGCAGAACAATGGTACCTCTAACAGAAAAAAGAGAAGTTAGAAGAGACTGGTTTTGGAGAGAATATGAATTACATTTTAGATTAAGTTGGTTTAAGGTTCTGGTAGAGTCCCCACTAGAAAAATTAATCATACATTTGAAGCAGAAGACTAAGGAGAATATGGTTAAGTCTGAAGGGATAGATTCAGAATTCACTTACATAGAAATAATAATTGAAGCTATGAAAATGGATAAGATAATTGAGTAAAAAGTTTTGTTTATCTTGTTTTCACAAAAATAGAGGTATTACTAGAACATTAGAGGTATCTTTGGGAAGAAGAGAGTACATTACAGGGCCACTGTTAATGTCATCTGGTGTTGTTGCCAGATGTTTACGTGTCTTATTCTTGAGAAGTGAGGTTAAATAACTCTCTGGAAACATAAAAGACCCTATGCTCATCCCTGTAAGTCTTCTCTTCTCCACTGAAGTTCGAATCTTGACCAGTACAGTAACAGGATGGGCTTTCATGGACAATTTTTAGCTCATCTGGCTGAAACAGATGGAATTTATTCTAAATGAAAGTGTCTGTCTTCTCAATTTTCAACTCCCTAGAGAAGAAGTAAATACTTGGGCAGTTCTGTTCAGGCTAGCTTAAAGTGCCCATGCTTCAATGCAAACCTGCTTGCACTCATTTACAAAAGACTAAGAGCCTCAGTCTGGGAAGTGGGTGGGTGGGGTGGACAGTGATTTGCTCATGAGCCCCAGATGCTTCACCTGACTTTTTCACCACTCCCCACCCTTTTTTACTTTTCATCCAGAGATCTCAAAGCTCTAAACAAGCCTTGATCCTCCCTGACCCCTTGAGTCATCTTCTGCTTCCAGTTTCCCAGATGTGGGGAGCAATAGGACACCATGCTTGGGGATGCATGCTTGGGGGTGGGTGGGGTGGTAGCCATGGGGATCCAGGCCCCCCTTCCCAATCATGGGACCAAGATGAGGGGCAAGCATTAAGTTGGCTCTATGTAATTTGATTTTAACTCGTCCCTTTGTGGTGTTTTTTTTTTTTTTTTGTGACTGTAGAAATGCAGGTAAAGAGTCTGAGCTGGAAAAACTGAAGAACAAACAAAGCCGTAAAAGATGCCAATAAAATTCCTCCTTGCTCAAAACAGTCTTTGGAGCCTCTCTCAAGAATCTCAGAGTAATCTGGAAAGGCTAATGAAGTCTCACAGGCCCCAGTGAGGATCAGGACTGGACCAGGGCAGGAACAAGTTAGGAGAAGGGAGCATTGAGAGATTTCCCCTTTATTCCTCTTCTCGCAAGGGGCCCAGGGGTTTAAACATCTAATTTGGAGGTTGAATTAAGACTGAGAAAGAGAAAAAGGAATGGATAATGGGAAATATTAAAATTTTATAAGACCCCTTTTTATTAAAGAGTGTTTGAGATTCTGGGGGCAGGGTATGTGATGAGAACCCTGAATTGTAGAATGTTAAGAACTGGCTGGGGACGAGAGGCTCTGTGACTGTGAAAATAGTGCATATGTGTGGGGGTGGTATGAAGAATGGATCTAGACGGGGATGAAGGCATTCAGAGGATGGCAGTCCGAGGGTGAATGGGTCTGAATTGGGAGCTTATGAAGTTAAAAGATCCATATTTGGGGACCAACAAATCAGGAGTTCTGTCTGGAGATGACTGTATGAGAATAAGGAGAAGGGATCAGAGGGGACATGAGACTGGAAGGTAGAGGGTAGGAGGAGTCTGTGTGAGGGAAGAAGAGGTGTGATGATCTGGGAGGTGAGTGCTTAGAAAGCCAGGGTCAGCCTTTCCCAGCTATTATGTTTTTGTTCTTTGTTCCAGATAAATTAGTGTACTGGACACAAAGAGAAATCTTATGAGCTGATATGACTTAGAGGTGGGAGGGAAAGAGTTAATGGACTGTGTGTGAGGGGGAGCCTTAGAGACTGCTGGTTTCCATGGTGATGGCTGAAATCTTCATTTCTATTCTCCTGATTTCTGCAGCAGGTGAGGATCAGCTGTAAGGAGCCAGATCTGGGTAGGATGGGGAGGTTGGTGATAGTAGGGGGTCTTTGGCAGGAGTAGTCTTTAGTTCCAAGATTAATTATCTCCCCCTGATGCTTCTAGATACATTAAGAAGTCTGTGGATGGAAACAAACAGCAGAAGTTAGAGTCCCTTTTTACCATTGGGGTGATCTGGAGCTTTAGGAAGTGCCTTCAAGCAGTGTCATCCTAATCTGAGCATAGACAAATAAAACTCTCCTCTGAAGCCAGAGACTAAGTTTAGGTACCCATAGTTTAATGATCCTTTCTGAAATTTCTCTCCACACATGGACCTATTTCTCACACATGGAGTCTCTCCAGCTATTCAAGGAGCTTCAACACAGTCTGGCTGCTGTTGGGGATGGAATTGGGGGAAAGGAGTTTAATGATGATGGGTGAGGAGGAAAGGTCAGGGAAGAAGCTGTTGCTTCTACTGTATTCAAGTGTCAAGTGTGTAGGGCCTGGACCTTATAAAAATCCTAGCTTTAAAATTTTATCTACTTTTCCTATGAGGGCCAAAGAGATTGAGTGACTTTATTACTAAAGACAGCTGTCTCATAGAGGATTCAAACTTGCTTCCTATCCCAGGGTATCATGACTTTTGCCCTAGTCATACCCCCATTGTAATCAGCTGTGAGCTGAGGTGGGCGCCCAGATGCCCAGCATAATGAGATCATGTCTTATGCACAGTAGCTTCTATGTGCTCTCAAAATTCCTTCCACCTGCCTGACTTGTCTAGTGACTTTAAAGTAAGGCAGCTGCCAAAGCTGGCTCCTCTATCCTTGAGATTTGCTATGGGACGTTTACTGTCTCTTGCTTGTCTGTGCTGTGCTCAGTTCTTCTTAGCCATCACGTCCTTAGCACCTGACTTACAGGATCCCGGAGAAGGTACCTCCTCTGTTAGGAAGCACCAGCTGTGGAGATATAAGGGAATTCCCCAAACCCTTCTTTATTCCCCAAACCCTTCTTTATTCTCTGTGACCCTGCCTCCATTCTGGTTCCACTGATGTCCTGGTAGCCCTAGTTCTTTTGTTCCTGTGCCCCGCAATGCCCATTTCTCCCCCTTCTGTTTACCCTAGCTCATGTGCCTTTCCCTGTGTCCTCTTAGCTCTTGTCTCCTTCCCCCAGTTTCCTCTCAGTCTCTGCTTATCTACCTAAACACTGACTACCATCCTTTTCCTTTTCTCCCTCCCTCTTCTTTTATCAAATATTTATTGATTACTTAGTACTTGCCAGGCCCTGTGGTTGATTCCGAGAGCACACAGGCTCTGAGCAATTTGAAGAAGCATGAAGTACTTGAGACACAAGTACTTGAGCAATTCTAATCTAATGGGACAAGTCCCTTGGCCTTCTTCTTCCGAAGTCCTCCTTTTGCAGTGACAAGCTGGATTGACTCAGATCTCTTAGTAGTGCATTTCAGTGTTTCACAATTCCTACAGACTGTGGGTTCTTCTCAATGCCAACCTCAGTTACTCCTGTAGCTAAGGTCATTCCCTGGGCTTCAGTTTACTCACCTATACTTTTTTTTTTTTAATGAGCATCATAATTATAATGCCTCTTTTCACCATATCCTGGGATGTTTGTGAAAATTGGTTGAAATAATGGGTGTAAAAGTTCTCTAAAACTCTGTAAATGTTACATAATGACTCCCTCTTAATTTCTCAGTGGAAATGGAGGAGGGCATTTTTCTCCTATACATAGAACAGCTTAAAAGACAATTTTAAATAATTATGAAGTGCATCAACCTTTATTCTCTTTTTTATTTACTCATTATTTGTAGACGGCAATTCTTTGATCTTTGTAGTCAGTGAGATCCATGTCCCTTAAAAAAATTTTTCCTTGAAGAAAAAAAATGCTTTTTGTTGTAGTAATAGGGTTTAAGGGCGGACTTCAGATGGAAGTCCTTAACTACCTAGGTATGAGAACACAAATAATAGGAGAAATCCCCCCAGTCACAATGCGGCTCCTTGCATTATCGTTGGAGACAGGAGAATTGCTATGATGACCCAGGAGGAGCCCGGGGATTACATGGGAGAGCGGTAGTGACGCTTGATCCCAGATGATGGATTTCCAAATAGAAATTAAGAGTTTGACTAGTCTGTTCTGAGTCAGAAAATATTATCAAGCTCTGCTCCTGTTAATGACTTAAGAGCAGCTGCTGGATTCACCCCATTACCTACGGAGGGTGGAGGCAGAGAGCGGGGGCAGAAGCTGCTCAGGGGCAGAGAACTTTCCGGGATGGGAAGCCAGCCTCTTCTTCGCTCATTGGAACCCTTGCTGTCTGAGCTCACCCTGATAAATAGGTCCCACTGGGGTATCCAGGCTGGTGCTTTCCCAATTGATGGGTTAGCATAACAGGTTTTAGGGCAACTGCTGACTTTTTTTCTCTACCTGCTTCCAGACTGACCCAAAGAAATGTTTTTGGCTTCTCAAACTTCCTTCTCAGCCCTCCACAATTTTGTCAGGAATTTCCTCTAGTTGTCTGTCTTGAGGCTAATCCTTTATTTGGGGGTCAGGCTACTTCTTCACAGCCTGTGCTTGGTGGAAACCCCTACACATGTGCTGGTATTCTGATGTATGCAGCCCCTTCTCTAGCCCAAGCATATGCTTTTTATTTTTTCTTAGCCTTTTTAGTCTGTGACTTCCATGCTTCTGACTTTAGGCAGAACCATTTTTTTGCTTCTCTGGCCCCTTAGGGTAGCTACTATTTTCTTCTTGGGACTATTTCCAACTTTGATGGTTGGTAGGTTCTTTTCACAGTTTGTTTTCTTTCTCTACTGGTTCAACTCATCTATTTTCTCTGTAGTTCTCTTGTGGAGCCAGAAAAAAGCTGCATGTCCCCAAGGACTCTACACCTGGGCATTTTAAGAGCTCACCTTTCCTCAACTATCCTTAGCCTGGTTCTTTCATCTTCTGGCTGCTGATCAGGGAGATTCATGCATGGCACCCGCAGAACAGCTCCTAATGACTCAAGATGAGCAGGTCAGGCTAAAAGGCACAACAGAAACCCATTTGTAATGTGGTTGTTTTTCTTTCAAATCCTTAAGAACATAAGTGACCTATATCATGGTAGAAGAGCGAGGTTGAGGAGGGTGGGGTTGGGTTGAGAGGTAGTTCAGATTTTATTTTGACTTTGGGAGGCCCGTTTTTCAGCATCTCCTCTACCTAGGGTGGGCTTGGATCTTAGTTGTATTTAGATAGTAGTGCCATCTTCTATGGCCTCTGCCTCCATTATTTTTTTTTATTGTGGTAAAATATATATAACATAAAATTGATCACTTTAACCATTTTTGGGTGTGCAGTTCAGTGGTATTAATTACATTCACATTTTTGTGCAACTATCATTACCATCCATCTCCAGAATTTTTTTTATCCTAAATTAAAACTCTGTGCCCATTAAACAATAACACCCCATTGCTCTCTGCCCCTACCCCTGGCATGTCTCCACTAGGATTTGGCTCAGCTTCTTAAAGCGCCATTCTGAATTAAAAGGCTCTATTTCTCTCAGCTCCTCAGAATGAATTTCAAGACCCTTTTTCACTGGCCCCTACAGACTCACCACAAAGATCTCCTATCATCGCTTGGCTCAAGAGTCCCACTCTGAGGGTCAATTCTGAGCCCATGCCCTTATAAGAGTGTCCTTCTTTCCCACCTAATCCTTTACCTGTGTTGCCATTCTCCTTTCTTCCCTTCAGTGCAGTTGGCCTTTACTGTCATATTCTGTTCCATAGTTCTGCTTTAAGACATCCCCTTACCCCCCGATGTCCTGAGATGCCCAGTCTCTATCATTGGCCCTCCTTCCCGAACTCCATGGTATTCTGCCTCGTTCCTCTTATCCTTTTCTTGCCTCTTTATTTTTATGTCTTAGTTTCCTCTGAGACTGAAAGCAACTTCAAGGCAGGAGTCTCTCACTGAAATCCATTCTGGGTTCATGTACTCCATTCAGATCAATACTCACAGTGTGGTCTGGGCTCTAGCGGCATTAGCATCACTCAGGAACTTGTTAGACATGCAGAATCTCAGGCTCCACCTCAGACCTAGGGAATCAGAATTTTAACAAGACCCCCAGATTACTGACATGCTCATTTAAGCAAGAGAAGCACTGCTCTAGGAGGGGCAATAGACTGCAGGTGTGCATAAACAAACCCAACACAGTTAGACTAGAGTCAAATTGTGGATATCTTTTGAGAAGAGGGAAGAAAGAAACCTGTGTCTTTTGAATTTATGAGCTCCTACCAGAATTGCCTCGAAAACTGGGAACTGACTCTCCGAGGCTGAGAAGGAAGAGTGTTCTCAAAAGGAAGGCATGGGAACCTCCCTAGCTCTCTGTTCCGCAGTTAGGCGGGACAGGGGCAAAATTCCCTAAAATTTATTTTGAGGTCAGCTGATGATGTTTCCCCAGAATTAAGCACTCATCCTCAAACAGACAGTTGTCACTGAAATCCTGGGAGAAGCAGAACTACAGGTCTCAAAATAACCTCTGGTTTCTGTCTCCATGGCTGGTGCTGATTCATATTTTGTAGGAGGTTTGACTCTAGCTGGGAATGGAGAGCTGGTGTGATTCTCTCCTTCTTCCTCACCCCACTGGGAGGGAATGAGGAGAGGCACGAAGATTGGAGACAGGGTGTGGGAGTCAAACCTGTTCTTAACATAGCAATCTCCTCGTCTCACTCTTTGCTCTCACTCCACAGTTGGGAAAGCTAGGAGCCAGTCTCTGAGTCTGCTTGGCTCATATCCAGCCTCCCTCTTTTTTTGTTCCCTTTCCCTTTGGAACCAAAGGGACTGAGTGAAATCTCCCCCAGCTTTCCCTTCTCCAGATGAAGGAGAACTACGATGTATGATGTATGAAAGCACAGGCTGGAGGGGGATGTTTAAAATTATTTGGGTTAGCACCTTGCCTTTCTTGGTTATCTCAAAAAAAGCTTGCTAGGAAACACTGCTTTTTAGAGCTTGAAGGGATTATAAAGTGACTGGAGGGCAAAGTAGTTTGGGGTGCACTGGGAAGAAGAGGTGGCCTGTTGAGTTGAAAAATAATGTAAATGAAAGGGTTTTCCCCAGAAACATGGGAAAAGATTACTCCAAGTCTTCCCCATGTTTTTCAGGGCCCCTGTGTCTCTGGAGTTTGCTCTGTTGGTGGAGAAATGTGTTTCTCAGTCTCCTAGTGGTGATTTCTAGAGCAGAGGCCTTGAGTAAGTACATCTTGAGTCAAAGGCTTCATGTGTATCTCTTATCATCTCCAAAAGTATTTACCTTTTGAAGCAGTACACTTTGAATTTTACCACAAGCTATAACCTAATCCTTGAGAGTTATTGCATGACTGTAAGTGGCAGGATGAGCCCTGGTGGTCAGGACCAGGAGTAGGAGTGCTACCCAAGCTTTTCAGAATGTAGTTAGTGAGTTTCCAGCATTTTAGTCATTCAGAGTAAATAATAATGCCTTTTCTCTTTTCTCTTCTCTGAGGCGAGGCATGGGCTTGGCCATTTCATCTACTAGCAGGATATCTCACTCATTTTGTGCCAGCTCTGGGTCCCTGAGTACCACTGCTCTAGCATTTGGGTTCAGTATCTCTGAGTCCTAAACATGCCTGTTTTCTTCATCAGACTGAAAGCTCCCTGTAGGCGTGGACTGGCACCACCTTTTTTCTGGATCTCATCTCATACCAGTGTCAGTACAGATTGGCTGATGAGGAGAGAATTTAAGGGGATCCCACCTTTCTACTTCAAAAAGTATCTAAGATGTTAACTTATATGCACATAGTTGCTTTATGAGAGAAGTTGTAGGCATTGTTTTGAACTCCTCAACTTTCAGGTCAGGTTGTGTTGGTTCAGTTGAGCAAAACTTCTGATGAAGCTGTAGCTTTGAGTCTGTATTCTGTCTCCAGCTTCTTTCTTGAGAAGACTCAATGTTTTGGGCACTTGGAGCCGGGGAGATATTGACGCTGACTGGGACATAGAGAAAACATTCAATTTCAGCCAGGAGAAGCTATCTCAGGAATCTGTAATGAGTGCGTGTGTGTGTTGTTATTTCTTTTCCAACAGGCTGCATAATTTTTACGACCAATTATTCCATTTGTAATGACGCTAAGATAACAAAGATTTCATCTCACGCTCCATGGCACACGCCAGGCACTCATGAGAGCTAGAAGACACAATCCCTTGTACAAAAGTTGGATGGCTATAGTGTTTCAACCAAGATTCAGTCCTAGCAGGAGAGATAGATGTAAATGCTAAAGAAAACTCTGTGAATAGGGAAGGGAGTAAGGTACTGAAGGGTCATGGAGAGAACTGTAGTTTTAAAATGAGAGATTTATTGGGGATAGATAAAAGACCTCTCTTTCATCCTGAGAATTCTGTTATCCAACATATTTCCTGATGATGTTATTTACCGGTTTCTTTGGCTGTGGAGGTAACGTTACCCAAGACACAAGGAGCCAGTCTCTTTCCACAAAGGATTTGGAAAGCTTATTTGGAAGAGATTGGCTTTAGGAGGTTTAAAAGGGAAAGACTGGGCCCAGACTGGGGGAAGAATGCTCCTCTTGGGGGTGTTCTCTTTCCCCTTACACTCAACTTTCAAATCAGGATAGGGCTAATGATCGCCCTGACAGATCTGGTAATTGGTCCATCAGGTATGAAGGCAGGCAGCTTAAGATGGACATTACTTGTTCTCACTGATTGGTCTGAAATACTTAACCTTCTCTTGCTTCCACAATTTTCTCCAGGGCATCTATTTGCCCATTTACCATATTTCTGTCTGTTTTTTTTTCTCTTTTTTTGCTCATTAACTGTTAAAGGTTGGATATTCAAAGCCATCAGGTCTGGGTTTGAATCCTGGTTCTGATGCTTTGTATTGTATTACTTAGACTTTTTGATCTTGTTTTCCCATCTGTAAAATGGGGATAATAAGATCTACCTCTCAGACTAATTTTAAGACTTAAATAAGAGACAGTTAGATGAGGGCTTGATACTGAGCAGATGTCTAGTAAAAGGTACTTAACAATTTTATTTAGAATTCCCTCTTTCTGCTCCCTGGTCACCTTTTGATAGAGTAGAGAAAATCAGGGGGGAAAAGAGTGATGCTCAAATAGCTGGATGTAAGAGGTTGACTGTAAGAAAAATGGAAGGATAACAAGAGAGACAGATATCATAGGGACAGAGACACAAGAATACTTATAGTTAGAGGAATAGATAGTGAAAACTAGGCAAAAGCAGAGAGAAAGTGAAAGCTACAAAGATGGACAAGAAAGAGAGGAACGGTGAAAGGTAAGTGAAAAAAAGAAGAGAAAAAAAGTCAGATGGAAAGACAGAGACAAGAGTGAAAGCCAGACAAAGACTGTCAGAAGACAGATATGAAGAACTCATTTGTGGAAGCTGGCATAAGATCCCTTGGGCAAGAACTTTCCTGCTTTCTTCTTAACCCTTGTTATTGTGGGACTTAAATGCTAAGTCCCTGGTCCCACTTCTATTCCTCCCTACAATCCAGTCATTTCACTCTCAACCCAGTCATCTCATGGATCTGCCTCTACCCTGGAACTTGAACAGCCCTGCCTCCTTCTCTTTTACTTACCTCATCCCACAGCATCTTAGTTACCCAAGTCCATAGGGATTTTTTATTTCAAACAAAACTGTTTGGAGTGCAAAAGCATCGTGGTGTCAGCCAGTCAGTGCAATAACCAGGTGTAGTTTTACAGTTGCTCTCCCCTCCCCAACTGTAACAGCACTTTCATATATCTCTGGCTGCGACAGGCAATTTTCTTTCAAAGATTGTTTTTTCTGGAGCCTGTGATTTCTACTCTTGCCTCCAACCTCTGGGATATTAAAACAGGGTCAGTGGCTTTTGGCAGGCTGACCGATTTGTGGTCATTCCTCAGCTCACTGTCCCTTGTTGCTATGTCACCAGTCTTGGCATCCCTCCGCCTCTGCACCCTATCTACTTAGGCTGGAGGAAAATGGCTTCTATGGTTCTCTGTACTGAGACGTTTTATCCTGTGTCTAACCTTAGGAGATGAGGCTGAGAGGAGATGGGCTGGGGATCCAGGAGGGGATTCAGCTTCTAAGCCTTTCTGCTGTTCTCCATGGCCCTCTTCTCCTCATGTGGTTCTGGGGTGGAGCTGTCAGTTCTTTTCCATAAAAATATCATAGTTTATTTTCTAAGAGGAACATTTTGAAGATATGGATGAATGAAAATAAGATTTAACATTAAGGAATTTGTCTCTGCTAGAAACTGGAGGTGGGGTGGAAAAACTAGTGTAATCTTTTTTTTAATGGAAAATTTGGCGAATAGGAGAAATTCTCATATAGATTAAGGTCTGGGTTAGAGGGGCGCTGACATATGGGGAAGGGATATGACAACATTTGGATCCCTCCTTCCCTGAGGAGATACTCTCTGAGTCTGCTTTTGCTGCTCAAAGTAGTCTCTTCCATTGTCTGCATGTATGGTATTTGCCAGCCAGCAAAATCCCTCCCATCTCATTCAGGAAGGGTTCTTTTCTTGGAGGAAAGAGCTGTATCTGCCTTTGAGGTGGCCCATTGTAGGATTTCTCTATTCCCTCTGTTGGCCAATGGCCTGATGCAAAATCCTTCCTGAAGTCTAACTCCTATTACTCTTGCTTTGCCAACAGATTGAATCCTCTTGAAAAACAACATGACACAACGCATTCCCCCTCCTCACTCAGCATCCGTTGTTTTATTAAATAAAAGTAAGCGGAGCTATAAGATGTGACTGGCCTGGATCCCAGCTTCATAAAACAAAACTAACACCCTCTTTATCAAGGGGCCGAGGCATCCAGAGAAGATTTCTTAGGCCATTTTGCTGTCACATAAATGGGAATCAATATTCAATAAGCCCTTGATGCACTACACTAGCAGTTCACTTAATACCAGCTTCCAGTACAGTAAGTGGCGTTGATATAGGAAGGGCTTGTTTATAAAATAACACTGCAGCCCTCATCTTTTGGATATTGGATCTGGCTTTCCCTAGGAGAGAAGATTCAAGCAAGACTCTGAGTGAGCATGAGAGTCATTTTGCCAATTCTGCTGCCTCAGGACAGACTCTCTTATGATCTAGCTTGAATAAAAGAACAGATTCGATGCTTTTAAAGCCAACCAGTCTAAGAGATCCTAGAGGTTAATAGGCCCACATCGCTATTAGGAAGTTTTCTACTGTGCCTGGCCTGATTGCCTTCCCACTCCAATAAATTAGTCAAATTGAAAACCAATTGAAGGATAGCATTGATTTCACTACTGACATATGAAAGTAGACTCTCCTGTGCCCTCAGCGCCTGCGGTGGTTAACAGTAATACCTCATTTCCCCTGGCCCCTGTGTGTGCTGTAGGGAAACAGCTCACCATCTGGCCCCCTGGTGGATGCATGGTGGATGATGCATGGTGGGTCTGGGTTTCTCAGTGTATAGTGACTGTTAAAAAGAGTTTTGTAGGAAACAGACCGGTTAAATACGGTCAATTATTTAGTTTCCATTCTAGGTCATCTTTGCAGGGAATTTGTAACCTTAGGTTTGCTTCCCTTACTCAGAGTTACTAAGAAAAATCAACCTTAGTAACTTTATCTGCCCAAAAAACAGATAAACATTGTACAAAAACTCCATGTAATATATTTCAGAGCTATGTGGATTCTCAAAAATTTATCAAATGTTTTTGGATTGTCTATGTTGTTTTCTGTTCACAAAGTAGAGGAATTCACAATTAGGAGTGGAAGAGGGAAACTTACAGAGAGATTTATCCTGCAGTATAGTCTTGGCTCTTTCTTATCCCATTTAGAGGGGTTTGCAATTTGGAGGAAACTGGGGATAGAAGGCTTTCCATTTACTACTGTTTGGGGTATACCCATGTTATGCAGTGACCTTGAGATTGTCCCTAGGAGTGATGTCCTGGCTTAATCTCCTAGAGCCATTTTAGACCAGATCTTTAGAAAGTTTCCATCCTGTTGCAGATAAAACGTGAGTGAGTCGAAAGCAGGAGGCTGGTATTTGGCCTCTCTGCTTTGGTGTGAAGAGCAGGTGAGAGTGGTCCTGCAGTGTTTGCTTGTATTAAGTTGTTTTTGAGGCTGAGCCCTCCAAGGATATTGCGTAATGGGTGCATGTTTTGAAGGAGAGTTATAAATAAACTCGGCAGGTTTCTCATCTTCAGACTTCCTCATTTGCGCAGCCTAGTATTCTTGGGGAGAGATCAGCAGAGAGTACCTGGACTGCTGAGTTTAGAGGGAGCTTGGACTTGATCGCCTGGCTCGGGGCTTTTACGACCAGTTTCCATAGTACCTAAATGAAGGAGAAAGATTCTTGCTAATCTCCTTTACCAAATAAGATGAAAAGTGACCATTTGAAGCTGGAGGTGCTGAGGTTAAACTTAATAAATGGCTTCCTGACAGTAAGCACAACATGACCAACTCATTCAGTGGAATCCCTTCTGTTCTCTTCTCAGGCTTTGTTTTCTGCTGCTCTGTTTTGGGTATAAGGGCCAAGTGTGGTTCTGACATCCCTCACTTCATCAGTTTCCAGGTTTGACTGGATGGAAATCTCTACTTCCTTCTCCTTTCCATGTATATTCCTCTTGGCGTTACCTATTAAAAAAAAAAAAACAAAAACCCAAACCAAGAAGTGCTTTTCTTTTGTTAGAAGTGCTTTCTTTGGTTAGTTTTCCCTGTTAAGCCTCCAAACAAGCTCCCTTGTTTTAGTGAGGTCTGCACAGGAGATGAGACCAGACCAAGAAGTCTATTAGGAGTGTAGAACCAAGATTTCAGGAGATAGAACTCCTAAGGGATAGTGGTATTCCAAATTACTTTGCTAGGGAAAGAGGTCAGACATGGGTGAAACTTAAAGCTTTTACCACTCTCTGAGGTAGCAAAGGGATACATGGTGAAATATCGTCTTGAGGAATTCTACCATGACATATGCTAACCTTCTTCTTTGCAGTCTCATTTATTCTGGGAATGGACCAGTCGTCATGGAGCAATAGCATCTCAACACAGGTTATTACTGATGACCAAGCCCCTCTTCCCTTTTGGTTAAACTCCCAATCATTCAGTACCTCTTATGGTTCATTCTTGCTACAACTTGTGTTCTGGCATCAGTGTTCCCCCACGCAACAGCTGATGACATCTCTTGGCCTCCCCCATCCATTCAGCAACGCCTCTCCCCGCAAGCCGCCTCCTCTGCCTGCTGTCCCAGCCTGTAATCCTGATCTCATTTCCTCCTACCTCTCACACCATTCTAAGACCTCTTGCCTCAACCTGTGCCTGGGCTCCTTTTTTTGGAGCCCCCTCATTCCTTTGGAGAGTTCACTCTTCTCTGATCTAGGATTTCCCCTGAACATTTGTACCTTCTCTAAGATTTTCAGGAACCAGAGGACTACCCAGAAAAGAGAGTGGCTTCTATCCCCAAAGTTGCCCCCAGCTCCTCAGTGAGGTGGATTTCATGCCTGGGTTGTGTATTGTTTGTCTGTCTCAGACTTTGCAGCCCCTGAGGCAATGGCTCTGTCTTTGCAGGCTCAGGGAAACCTTGGCAGCCAACAAATAATAAATAATACCCTGGTAACACCACCTGCAACTTGCTAATGAGTGTCTTTCTCCTGTCTCCCTCACATCTTAGAGAATGGGGGTATGAACCCCCAAATTCTGGGCAAATGGATACTTTCTCCTTTTTCTTGTCTAGTAGAGTTATGGTTGTAGGGTGGGGACAGGTTCTTTTTAGGGGCAGAGGAATACAGAAATAACCTTGAGGAGTATACTCATTAAAAACAGACTATACTTCTAGTATTTCTTCTGATTGCGGAGTTTTGAAGAGATGGAAATTTTAGAAGTGGAATAACAGGTCTTGGGATCTTTGGATTTCTTAGGGGTCCTCTGGGCTTTTGCTTCCAGCAGCAAGCTGGGGAGGTATCACCTGACTCCATCTTTTCTCTCAAGGAATGTCTCCATAAGTCATAGGTTTCCTAAGTCTGATAGTCAAGGAGTCATCTTCCTTTAGCTCTATAGGTTAGGATACTCATTTACTCTACTGTCTTCTCTTAGTTTGGGGAATATTAAGATTAGCACACCATAGGCCATTTTCTTTAAGGCACCTGTACCTGAGATTCCAGCAGTTGCCACTGGGTGAACCAGTGGTGATTTGGCTTTGGGTCATCTAAAGAGAGCAGAACAGATATGCAAACTTGTCCATTTATGCATTTTCAAATTATTACCCCAAATACCATTATTTTAAAGTATATTTTTGATGTAGGCTTAATTCTATTAAAAAACACATATGCTATTAGACAAATCCCTATAGACCTTTGTTGTGATGGTTGTAGAAGCAAAAGGGAGTGAGCAGATAATATGATTTTCTGAGACTGTCTAATGCCCCATCTGAATGGTCCATGGAATTAGTTTATGGTCCATTTTACTAAATGCAGGCTTTGTGGTCTGTTTCAGAAGAGACATTCAGAATGATTTTGGATTTACTCCAGTGTAGTGACTCTCTGTGGTACTGAGGGTGGCAGGTTGGGAAGTTTGCATTCATCTGATCCATGTAACTCTGTATTATGGAGGCTCTAAAATGGGACAAGACAGCAGGGTCAGTGGTAAATAGAATCACATTCTGATCTACATACTATTGGTGCAGGGTGCAGTAGATGACAACTCCCTCTGTGCAGTCTGCATCGAGGCTTTGTATAGAGGCCACTTCTGTAGAAAAATTGATTTAGCCTATTTTAATACCCAGGAAAATGAAGGCCAGATTGTCACTGCTTTGCCACCCAGGGTCATTCCTGAGTTTTCCACAACTGACCTCCTCAGCCCTGCTCTTGATTCAGGGAGTGTTTTCTTTTATCCATTTCTTTTAAGAGGAGATGTTTCCCTAATTTCTTCTCTCTCCAAAATTACCCTTGCCCTTGCCTACTCCTTCATGCCTCCCACAAGTTCTTGGGGTGTAAACAGTCCTGTCTGGTATTTGGAGTAGATAAGCTCTGTGTTGAATTAATTCTACATGACCCTGCTTGTAGACTGCTGGGGGAGGAGCTAGTCTCCTTTTCATTCTCCTGGAGTTGGTACCCAGACCTGGGCCAAGGAGGCTCATTTTCCCACATGTAGGAAGCTGGTGGGCCCCCCTGCTCTGCAACATTTGGCTCCCTAGGTTCTCTGAGTCACCCCCTGACCCTGACGGTCTATAGCAAGGGCTAGACTCATCAGGCCAACCTAATCCAAGATGGCTTAATGAGCACCTGGCAGCTAAGTGCTTTGAGATCTTTCAGATGAAAAGGGCTGTCAGTGGTTTGGGGGTTATTATTGTGAGGATGGTGGTGGCGGTGGTAATTACTCTAGATGATCAGGGCACCCAGCTCCCTTTGTCCCTCAAGGGAGTGCCAGGCTCTTGGAGGAATGGCAAACTCTGCTTTGATTCATCTGCCTTGGATTCCGTTGGGGTATTAACAAAATTCCTTTTACTATCTGACATCTTCCCCTTGTAACTGGACATGTAGCACTGCAAAATCTCAGGAAACTCTGAAATGCTGCTTCTCTAGGAAGTAAAGTGACCTGAGGAGTGCAGAGCAACAGAAACCTCCTTTCCAGCTTCTGTGTCTTAAGAGGGACTGGATGTGGAGGAGCATTTGGAACTTAAGAATAGAGGATAGCCACCTCATTTGACCTCTGTCTCTGGGCTGAAAGGATATGAGAGTGACTGATTCAGGGGAGGCTGAGAAAACCAATTGTACTGGGTAGGCATGAGAAGAAAAGGAAATGAGTTCTGACTAAAGCTGGTCAAGAGTAATGTTAAGTTTATAAAAGAGAGATGAAATGTGTCAAACAAGAGAAGTGACAGAGAGGCACCTTCTCTGAAGCATTTCAGATGCAGAAAATTTTTGTCTCTGACTTGGATGGTTGAAGTTGAGGAGTACTGCTTAGATGGAAAGATTCTGGGGATAACTTTAAGAGATATGCGCTCCCAAGTGAATAAATCCACATGCCACAACCACGTTCCACTTTTCTTCTTGAGAGGGATGGGGTTAATGTTTTTGACTTTAGTCTCTCATAATAGCGGGTGATGGCAGAGTGTTTTGAGAGCTAACTCAAATAGGGTTGTTGCTCAGTTGCAACCACCTGGATGGGGTGGAAGACAGAGGAAATCAGGGCCTCAAAACCTGATTTCCCACCTTGTCCTCATCCTTTGCACCTTTACTCTGAGCATGAGCACTATTCCTTCACCATTTTCACAAACCAAACTGTCTTCTTTGGGAAGAAAGGAAAGTTACAGATTTTCCTTCAGAAGTCATTTTGTCCCATCTTCCCAGGAAGATATTTTTACCTCCTGAAAAAAAAAATCTAACTCAACTAGAAGAGACGCTTTTTTGTGTTTAAAAGCCTGAAATGAAGTTTTGATACACTCTAGCCTCTTATAACTCTTACCTTAACCACAGATTGTCATCTTTTCTCTTGATTTTAAAGCCACAAATTGTGAATAGTGCTGTCTTCTTCGCTCATATCTCTACTGGATCAGGTACAACTCTTCCAGTCTCCAGGCTCTTGGGGCTTGGCCAATACTCTGCATTGTTAGCTGCTAAAGTGACTATTGCTCAAGTAATATATTTTACCTACTCTAAATTAAGGGATAGTCATTTCAATTATTAGGAGTTCTGGAAAAGTATTTTTAAAATGTCACATGACTTTGCAAAAAGGATATACATAAGTAAATCGTAGTTAATATGAAGAAAAAGGTCAGGAATGGAGGGGAAGAAAGAGGAAGTAAGGAGGAGAGAAAATGCTGACCAGTGGATTTAAAGTATTGAAAGCTCAAGAAAAAGAGAATGCTGGCCTTTCCTGAGGCCAGAGCAGAAACAACTGGGACTCTAAACATGAGAGATTAGGATTAGACTAAAGGAAGCACTGCCATAGTGGGAAGTTGGATGAGGCTACTTCTGAGCAAGACTGTGGAATCTACTGTTCTTAGAAATCCTGTGCCAAGAAACAGTGAAAGTGTGTGGGGAGCCAGTGTAGAAAGAGAGCATTGACTAAAATAATCTCTTGCCACCCTCTTCCCAAGCTGTTTTCTGTCCTCCTTATCAGTCAGGATTGTCCAATCCTGCTGTCTGAAATAGATTTGATGACTCAACAATGACCAATTAGGCGTTAACATATTTATCTCTGGAGCTATCTAGCCATCTTTATGGAGAACAGGATCTTAAATCTCTGTTCCTCAGGCAGCCAGAGCCTTTGCCTAAACAGTAGAAAGAGCTGTAGACATTTTTTATAATTATAATGACTTTTTACAGGGAGAGCCATAACTCCTGCTCCATAACTCCAGTGTGAGAGAAGAGCGCATTGCAGACTCTGTGATGCAGGGAATGGAGCCATCTGATGGCTGTCTTCTTTAGGCAGTTCTGTGCTTTCTTACTATGAACAATTTTTGGGAGCAAAATCCACACAGGAGAATAAGACAATTTCTATTCTGGGAGCCCTTCTACTGAGATGATACAGATTGGAATGTCCAGTGGTAGACAGTGAGTGACAAGAGGTCAGGAAATGAATGAGTAGAACATAGCCTGACCAAGCTACAATGCGTGTGTGTGTGTGTGTGTGTGTGTGTGTAAGAGCATTTTGGGAATTTATTAGTTATGGAAGGCTTCCTGGAGGAGGCAAACATGGAGTTGAAAAGAAGGAGATCATTCTTAGAGGAAATGACATTTGTGTAGAGATGGGTAAGGTGGAGAGGCAGAGCAACTTAGGAGCATAGATCCCATTAGAGATCATCAAGAATCTCGTCATCTTAGTTTTTCAGTTGATTAATTAATTAGCTCATATTTCTATCAATTTCTCCTAGTGATCCCCTATATTAAACTTCCAGCTTTTAAAAGAATTTCATTACACTCTGGAAACAAGCCTGAGGTCTTTCTATTTTAATATGACTTTCCTTGGCCCAACTTGTTTAATGACTTTTTGGTCTACCTCTTCTTTTCCTATAAGATATATATAAGAATTTGGACATTTTTTTCATATTGCACTTCTGGCTTTGATTTCCCTCAAACTACTAGGTCATCTTTTTCTCATCCTTCTAGCAATCTGTGCTTTGCTCACTACACCTAAGAAACTCTCCTGGGCAATAAGAAGACAGCTTGTCAAAATGTGAATGATCAGCTATCTCTGCTCATTTCCCAAGCCAAGAGCTTTACCTTGTTTGTTGCCTTTCTTTGGCTAATTGTATAGCACTAATCGTCTTCAGCTTTCTTATGTTCATCCTTACTGATATGCTTCAGTCTGTGCATCCCTGACGACAGAGACTGTGTTTGCATTTTTGCTCCATTCCCCATAGTGCAATTTAGAGCCTAAATTCATAATACTCTAAAAGGCTAGCAGAGAATAGTTACCTAGATAATTTGATCTGTGTAGACAACTTTTGTTTTTCTGAAGCATGTTTAGAGAATTAAGATACCCATATGATTTCTTCTGTAAACCTCTCCTTTGGTCAAGTAGAAACAATGTTATGGGCGTATCTTTTATCATGGAGATTGACCTTTGATATTTTCCTAAAAGAGTCTTTCTTTGGTCATAACACTAAAAAGATAAGCTACTGTGTTTTTTAGATTCAGTCAACAAATTACCTTACTTGTGATAGCTACTGCTTTGGATAAGGGATGCAAAAATGAATAAGACCAGGTCTCTACCTTTTAGGTGCTTTCAAGTTGGTGGGAACCTAGACAAGTAAGCCAGCATTTACAATAGAGCATGATCAGAGCTGTGATAGAGGTGCGCATGGGGTTCTGGGATGCAAGGGGGTGTGATTTCCTGGCCTAGTGGCAAAAGAGGGTGCGTGGTTGTGGTAGCATAAGACTAAGGCTAGACACTAGAAAGTCTTTCTCAATTAGGTTATAATTTCTTCATCTATGCATTTATGCATTGAACAATTATTCAGACACAAGTACCAACTATGTGCTAGTCTCTATGCTAGGTCTTATTTAAAGATGAAGATTAAATTCCTGCCAACAGGAATCTTCCCGTCTAGAGCAGTGGACAGAAAAATAAACATTTAAAATAAAATATGATAAGGACTGAGGTAGAAGCATGGGAAAGCTGATACTTCCTCAATTGAAGCCAGTTGAAATATTATACTGCTTAGAATGCTTAGAAGGGGAAAAAAAGAAGACAATTTCAATGACTTACCCTTTTAGTCCTTTCAAGGCTGCAAATAGGTTGATTCAAATCCACTGTGCAGTTTATTTATCATCTGGAATCCCAGCAGTTTAAGGATCTGGAATATATCAAACTTCCTAGGTCTCTGTCTGGACACCCTTCCTAGTTCAGGAAGCAATTAGTCTGAGAGAGACAGAAGTGAAAGTGTAGGAGCAGAATATATATTCTTTTAAAATAATTTAGTAACAACCCTAGGTAAGTGACCAATAATTTATAGAGTCTATTCTTTTTATAGAGATATTTTCTTGCTGCTCAACCAGCAAGCTTGCCAGGTTTAGAGGATTAATCTTTGACGTAGTAAATATGCTCAAGTTGTAATTCAGTCACAGGGATAAAGGGAACTTAAACTTGTCTTGTATAAGGGAAAAATATTAAGTGGATTTGCTGAGGAACCGCCGTGGGGGTCCTGATGGTCTCTTGCACCTTAGCTTTGGAAGTTTTAGAACTCCCAAAGCAAGGGATCCTGTAGGTCCTCTAATCCAATGACCTCATTTTACAGATGCATAGACTGAGACCTACAGTATAAGAGATGGTAGCAGGTTCAGGACAGGAACCCATGTCTCTTGACTGACACTTTAAGACTTTTAATACTACGCCATGCAACTACCTGTCACATTCAAACTCTAGCTTTACATGCAAGACTCCTCTATCACCTTCTTCCCACTCATTTCTTTTCTGTCCCTCCCTATCGTCTATGTTAGCCTGTCCAAGCTGCTTTCTGACCTATATATGTGACGTGTTTTCTGGCCTATGAAGGCTGGAATTCCTTAAGCATGTCTTCTCCCCAGGCAGGGATACCTTTACATTTCTGTCCTTTTTGCCCCTTTCTTTGCCAAACCAGCTTCATACCCCCTCTTCCAGGAAGCCTTCCCTGTATACCATCTTCTGTCTTTGAATGCTTCTTGGCTCTTCATCTTTTTGGCCTAGCTATTGGTTTGCACTTGCTGCTTGGTTGCTTAAGCATTTTGAAGTCAGTTTCTAGATAGTTATGTTCTATTGATTTCCTAGATTAGGAGCTTCCTAATGGTGAGGCCTGGCATGCACAGAAGGATCTTATATTGTTGCCTGACTATAGCTGGGATTGGACATTCTGAGAAAGTTAAAATTACTTCTGTAATTGGGGAAAGGAAATTAAAAAAGAAGACTGACTTAGAAGTGGGTGGGTACGGTGATGCTTTATAGAGGCAGGGGGAGGTATTTGAAATGACTACCTAAGGTCTATTCCAGTCCTGGGATTCTATAACCTTGTGAACAAACTTGAATATGCCATAGACTTAAACTTACACTTACCAATTTGTGGCCTGTGTTAAATAATAAGACATCCTGCAACTAGGAGGTGGCAGATTGGTATGTCCACTGCATGTTATAAAAAAAAAATAAACAGCTTGGTGAAAGGAGCTTCTTATGTGAGATGCATTGTTAGGTGGAGTACCTGGCTGCCCAGTGGATAGCCTCAGTTGCTGCCTGGAGAACTCTACCTCAGGGAAGGGAGGCCCTGAGAGCCATTTTGACCTGAGTTCAAATTCCTTAAAACAAACAAGCTGATCTCTTGCTCCAAGGCCTAGTCAGAGAGGCTCCAGTGTGTTTATTGACTCTTGCATGTCCCTGCCCTGGAGAACAAACAAACAGCTCAACCTGACTCATTCCTTCCATCAACTGTACTCAGTTCTATTGCTTGGGTTTGCCAGGAAAAATCCCTCAGACCCTATGGAAATAAAAGAGCCAAATGGTTACAGGTCTTTGGTCAAATATTCCTATTCCTTTTACTCATAGAGCATTAATTCTCCCTGGAGGTATAGAAGACTAGCAGTAACTTCAGATTCACTTGGCTTGGGCTCTCTCATTGCTTGAGGCAAATCAACTTGTTTCATTGATTCATTCATTCAACAAATATTTATTGAATGCCTACTATGTGAGGATCTCCCCTCTCATGATTGGGGCTTGCCAACTCTTGTTATGGATAATGCTGCTGTTTTCATCTTTTAACTAAATGATTTGAAATCCTTCTTTTCTAGTATATTGTACTACTACTACTACTACTACTACTACTACTACTACTACTACTACTACTATTTTCTCTCCTTTTCTACCATTGGGAGAACTTGGCTTCTGAATCCTAACCATCTCCTTCCCTTAAGCCTTTGCACAATCATTTCTATCTCTTGGGATATTCCCTCCTTGCTTTTCATCAAACCCTGCTTCTCATTTTTCTCCATAGAAAAGGAGGCAGTCTTATGCTCATCTTTGTGCTCAATTCATTCCCTTTCTGTTTTAGAAGAAATCCGATTCAGACCCTCTCCCTTGTTGTGTATCCTAAACTGTGTAATCCTCAAAATGCTCATGTCCTATCTGAGGTTAACAGGGGTATCTAAAAAGTATTATATGACCAGGTCAGTTTAGGAAACACTGGGCTAGACAAAACTAAAATCTTAATTTGTAGGACTTCTCAGAACCTTTAACATATTAGTGTTCATTTTGAATCACCAAGAGGAAACAAAATATACAATATTATTAAGCCATAGAACCTCTTTTAAAGAAAAACCTCATAAGTGTTTGGGACATTAGTGTTTTAAAAATTCAATTTGTGTTGATATAGTTGAAGGAATATTGAATTGAATTAAGAGACAGCAACCTGGAATTGCATTCCTCTTTGCCACTTATATTTCTAGGTAACTCTTTATGTTTCTGGACCTCAGTTTCTTTACTTGGAAAATGAAAAGTCTGAATTAAATTCTCTTCTTGTTCTGACATCATAGATTTTCCCCCCTTATTATTCTGTTTCTTTCTTAATGTTTGTTTCTACTATCAGTCTGAGACCCCCTAAGATGGTGTTACATCTTTTTTACTCTGTGTATCTTTCTGAGACACCTAAGACAGGGTCCCTCCAAAGACAGAGCAGGGATAGTGTTAGCTACTATACAAAAGCATCCCTAGTAAGTCTCAATTCCCTAAGAATTAGAAATTTAAAATCTAAGATAGATATCTTGACATACCCATAAAGACGTACAAAAAATGAAATAAAACATTAAACCTATAAGTGATTAAAAAGAACTTGCATAAGTGCATTTGAGACACTGCAGTAAAATAAAGCTATTTATGGAAAGAACACATAGTTGTTCTATATTCAGCTTAATGTCTTAAAGGAAAGATCTGAGGAGTCTCCTTGGAAGAAAGGAGCACTGATACCAAGAGAGTAGAGAGGATATTCTCTGCTCGTGGGATGGGTGAGGAGAAGGGAGTACCCCTGGTTAATGGGGCAAACCACTTGACTGAAAATTCAGAGAGAATGGAAGAATGTTCATGGGAGGAAGTATGATGAAATGGACCACATTCTGGGAGTCAATGAGGGTAAAGAGAAGCTTTTTCTGGAGCACCTGGAAAAGTAGGTCAATACACATTTCACTCCCAATGATGAGAGTGAAATCCTAGGGTACTGGGACAAGACATTTACTTGTGTGAGTGATCTCAGATACTGACAGATTCCCTACTGGGTGGCTCAAATCTTTTGCCCTCTTTTGCATTAAGTGTGATGGGCTAGAGCCCCAGATTAAGTTTATGCCTCTGGGTACTGTCATTTAGAGAAGATAAGAATGATAAGCAGAGCAGCTTATCTTTATAGTTGTTCTTATTTGATTTATGTTGTACATGTATAGTCTGTATGCATATGTCTATGTATATGGATGTATGTTTATGTGAGTATGCACTTGCTCATATATGTGGAATGTGTATATGGTTTTGCAAAGTGCTGTATGTATATCTATGGCTGTCGGTTGTAAAAGGGTGAAGTTTAATTTTATGTGTATGTGTGTAAAATAGTGTGTATATCACATGTGTTTATGGGTAGTGGTTTGTTTTATATACCTGAGGCATGTAGTCATATATATTTTTACATATGAATGTTTATACATGCCTATATCTTAGGTTGAATCTATTTGAGTTACTTATTATTTAAATTTTCTTGTCTTTAGGGGTGGGTTTGTTTCATTAATTCACTAAGTATTTATTGAGAGCCTACTATGTATGTGGTACATGTATACATGTCTATGTATGTATGTGGGGTGTGTCTGTGTTTATATACATGCATGGAGCGTGCACATGCACTTACGTGTATGTCAAGTTTATGAAATATCTGTGTATCTAATCTTCTCTCTTTGTAATGTTTAAATTTTGCCTGGTAGATTATTGTAAGTTCTCCCAAATCTTTTTGGAAAAATCAGGGATAATTAAGTAGATTTCATGTAAGTGTCTAATGTGGGCATATCCACATAAAATGCTCTAGTCATTTTCCATTTGTGATCTCCTCCTAGGCCTTTGTGCCATCTCACCCTTCAATCTTCTTGCTCTGATAAAGCTTGGAAAACTACCTAAAACACTCATTCACCACTGTGAATAAATAGCCTGTTTTCTTTCCTGGTACGTGCAACCAGAAAGAAAGGCTGGGAAATAGTCAACAACAGATATTATGCTCTAGCAGTTTGAGAGGATTTTTCTTTTCTTTTTACCTCTCCCTGGCCTCATCTTTTCTATCCTTTAACCAGTTCTCCTCATCCCTCGAAAGAGAGGCACAGTGTTTCCTTTTTCCCAAAGAAACCAGAGATAGAGCAAAAGAGATTTTGCTCCAAGGGAATCTGCTCCCATTTTATGGGGTTTGTCCATAATGTTTCTTCATTAAGATAGCATCTCAACAGAATGAAAGAGGCCTCTGCTCTTCTGGAAGAGAGTTTTTTTTTCTTGGTGGTGTGTGAGGGGGGCATTAAATAAACCTGTTTTTTAAAAAAGTACCTCCACAGCAAGGAAATGTGTTATTATTATAATTGTCTAATGCTAATTATACTTATTACTATAATAACCATTTTGTTGTAACAAATGATGTAATCTTCTTTATTTCTGTCACTGCCAGAGGTGAGTGGTATGCAAGAGGGAATTGGGGAGTGTTCTTGGTAGGGAAGTGCACTCCATCCAGTGACAGTGGGGAAGCTTGTGCTGGTGAATGGCTTTGTGCTCAAGGGGTGGGAAACACAGAGCAGAAGATATCCAGATTGTTTTATTCCCCAACTTCGCTTCTCTTTGGAATTTTCCATCTTAGGCCCTTTTCTGAAAGTATTTAATCATTCAGTCAGGCCTTCATTTATTCATTCAACAAACATTTATTTAGTATCTGCTATGTTCCATATGTTAGAGTTAGCCCTAGTGATATCAAGTAAATAAGATAGAATCTTTACAGTTGAGAAGCCCACAGTTTAGTGGTATAGACAGATATGCAAACATTATTTTCAATGAAGTAGGATAAATGAGAGATTTGGATGTATATTTAAAATGTTATGAGAACATTTATAGAAGAGATTATTTGTTCTGTGTATGTAAGCCTAAAAAGCTGGGTTTTTTGAGGAGCACTAGGAGTTTGCAGCACAGAGAAGGGGAGTTGGTCATTCCAGAGAGAGGAAACTACAAAAGATATAAAGAAACAATAGTGCCTGTTTGTGTTATAATATTAATATTAGTAATAATAATGGCAAATATTACTTTATATCAGGCATGATTCTAGGCACTTGCATATGTTGATTCACTTAATCTTCACAACAATGCTATGAGGTAGTACATTGTGAAGATTAAGTGAATCATTGGGTGGAAAGTGCTCAGAACCGTGCTTGATATGGAGTAATAATAGCTATTTTCATTATTGTTTCATTATTGTTATTCCTATTTAACTGATGCAAAAACCGAGGCTTAGGTTGTAAAACTTGCCCCATTTCACATATAAAGTAAACAACAAATATTGGATTTAAAGTCCAATTCTGAATAGAGCCCAAGTTTTACTCTTATAATTAAGGTGCATGCTAGTGAGGGGTAATTATTTGTAATGCGACTGCCAAATAGTTTGGGGCTACAGTGTGAATGGCCTTGTGTACCATTAAAGGTTTCCAAATAAGGGAAGTAACAAAATCAGACAATTCAAGAAAGGTGGGACTATGTGGACAACTGGCCTCTAAGATGACTAGTTCTTACTTTTAACATGATCAGATTAGCAACTGATGCAGCCACTGTGAGCTGCATTACTGCCTTAGTTGGCTGGCTGTGAGACATGGAAGAAAGAGGAGTTTGGGGAACTGTCAGATTAATAAGATCTGGGGAGAGAGCCAAACCAAATTTCTAAGACCCCAGAATTTTGTTATGTAAATGAGTCACAGTAATATACTATTAATAGGCCTTCACTTCCCTCAGTGTTAGCAGACACTTCAGAACTTCCCTACTTTGGAGCTTGGGCCCTTGTCTGACTTGTTCACCACTCTATCTCCAGTACCCAATGGAGGGCCTGGAAATAGTATATGTTAATAAATCTATCATATGAATGATCATTTACTCTTATTAGAGCTCTGGGTACCCCACGCTTGGCCTAATGCTCCACAATTGAATTTTTCATTAGCAATCAAAAAAGTTATTCCTCTTGTTATCATTGCCCTTCTCTGCATCTCCATACCCAAACATATATTCCTATTCCTATTCATCTTCTGTCACCTTAAGTTCAGCCATTTCTCCTTAGTGGGATTTATGGAATGCATCAAAGAGAATAGTAATAATGGCTAACATTTACTGCATACTCATCAGGTGCCGGGCACAATTCTAAGCACTTTACATGTGTTAACTAAAGTTTCATAACAACTGTATGAGAAAAAACTATTATTATCCCAAATTTACAGATAAGGAAATTGAGGTATAAAGAAGTCAAATAACTTGCCCAAGGTCATACAGGTATTAAGTAGCAGAATCTCATCGAATATACCATTGCCTTTTTTTTTCTCTCTTAATCCTTAATAAGCATACAGATCGCCTGGAGTCTGGTTAAAATGCACATTTTGATTCAGTGAATCTGTGATGGGATCCTAAGTTCTGCACTTTTAATAAGCCCCTCATTGATGCTGATGCTGTTGGTCCATGGACCATGCATTGAGCAATGAGTTTCTACACCTTATTTACAAACTCCCCATATCAACTATTTTTTAACTCACTTTGTCATCAGCTGCCAGAGTTATACTCTGAATAGACAGGACGTTTATTCAAAACAGTTCTATGAGCCATAGGAGTCAGCTTCTTCTGAAAAGAGAAGTTGGCAATTGGTCAATTGTATTGACACATCTTTGTGATACTGTGCGAAGAACTGAGCCTAAGAGAAGGGAGGGTGGCTCTAGACTTACTGGGTGCAGGCCCTGCTTCCTGTAGGCTCTGTGTACATCTACTGGTTGATGGCTACCGGGAGGCAGCTCTACTCCTATTCCATTGCAGTCACTAGTTGAATTAGACTTAGGTATTCAGGGTGAAGGTGTCCTAACCTTAAGGCTTCTGCTGTAGTTTATTGAGTAACTATGCCTCTGGAAGTTCCCTAGCTCGGATGTCTGGAATTCTCCTTTCTTGGCCCCTTCCAAATGCAGAAATTAATAAGAGAAGACAGGAAGGTATAGGAGAACAAAGCTTCTTGAAAAGAGTACATCAATAAATTTATTAATAAGTACTTATTGAGACTCTGATATTAAAATACAATGATTTTGTACTAACTTCCAGCTTCAGATTAGCTGCAGAAATAGTGTTGTCAACTCTCATCCAATATTTTTCTCTAATCAAGGCTGCCTTCTCCTTTATTTCCCAGCAAGACATAATTCCTATGATAATTCTGAAGGCAAAGATACATTTTTGAAAAATAAAAAATGCTGCTTTAAGAAGTCCAAAAGAATTTAATTTTTTCTACTGACTTGGTAAAGCTGTGTCACAGCTCTTGTGCCTTAGCTCACATAACTGAAAGTTGACTCTAGCCACCTAGGTGGGACCTGAACCTCTAAGTCCCTCCTAGTTTTAAGATTCTCTGATTTTATTCCAGTCAAGCCTGGAGACCCCTGATTCAAGTGAAGCAGTTAATGCCCCCATGGACAGTTATAGCTCCCAGACAATTTGGGTTTTCTTTTTGGAAAAAATCTTATGCAGTTCTTCCCTTGGAGAGATGGAATTCCCAGTGAGGGAAGCAGTGACCTTAGTGTTGTGGGTTTCTCTCATCTTTTCCATTTCTTTCTATCCCCATGGCTATCCTTGTAGTCCAGAATAGCACCAGCCATCCGATTGCATGTTCAGCATTCAGACCCCTCTTCACTTTTTCTATTTGAATAAAAATTAAAACTAGGTTATTAATTCATTCAACAAACATTTTAAAGTGCCTATTGTGATTAACACATTAAACTAGTTGCTATGGAATATAAAAAAATGAATGAGAGATAATCATTGTCGTCAAGAATAATCTAGTAGAGTAATAAGTTCTGAATTGGAGTTTGTACCATAAGAGAGGTACTGATAATGTCTAACAGGGATCCAAAAAAAAGAGAACAAATAAAATAATGTGTATGAAAAGAATTTTATATGTATAAATTCTCCATACATATAAGTTTTTAACTTTCTAAAGCAAGGAAAAGAGAACAAGATTGGGAATCAGGAGACATGACCCTAGAGATTGGCAAACTATGAACCAAGGCTTGTTTTTGTACAGTTCTCAAGCTAAGAATGTTTTTTCTTTACATTTTTAAAGGGCTGTATTAAAAAAAAGAAGAAGAAGAATGTGCAGCAGAGACCATATGCAGCTTGCAAAGCCTAAAATATTTATTGTTTGGTCCTTTACAGAAAAGTTTGCTGACCTCCTAATTTAGACAAATTTTGTCATAACTATATGAAAATGAACAAACCCGCTAAGGGGTTGGAGCTTATCCTGTAAATAATGAAAAGCTATTCATTGAATAAATAAGATGACTAGATTTGGTAGCAGTAGGAAGATGAATTGGAATGGAGGTAGTAAATAAAGATGTCCAGGAAGCAATTTAAATTCTAATCTAGCATCTAAAAAAACAGTGGGAAATGTAGATCTGGGGGTCATCAGCGTTCAAAAATTTCATTCAAAAATTGAAAATAGAGTGGATGGAAGTACTCAAAGAGAAGACCAGGGATAGAAACTCGGGACTAGCTACTGAAAGGAAAGGATGAAGGAACAAGAAAAGAGTGAAGGAGATTGAGGAAAAGTGGCTCAAGGGGTAGGAGGAGAACAAGAGTTGAATCGTTTCACAGATAAAGTAGGCTGTCAAAAATGTCAAGTGCCAAAGAGAATTCAAGTGGAACAAAGAATGAAAAGAAGCCATTGAATATGTCACTGGTGACTGTGTGAGAACATTTTCAGAGTGGTAGAGTTGGGGTGGGACGCAGTGTAATGCCTTTCAGGATATTGGTGGTAGAGGAAAGGATGGAGACCAGCTAGTAGGCTTACGGGAGCAGATAACATCCATTTTGTCTACCATGCAGGGTAGACTAAGGCCATCATCTCCCTAGTTTTGACTTCCCAGTATGAAACTGTCTGTACCAACTAGGCAAACATATTTCTTGTCCTCCTTGTGAACCTTGTTTTCTTTCACATGGGAAACTTCACCCATGCCATTTGCCTTGCTTTGAGGTTTAAGAGTTGCTTTCTTTAAGGGGTGACAGGATAACAATTAAATCTGAATTTCAGATATACACTGATTAATTTTTAGCATATGTCACATGCAATATTTGGACACAGGCATCCTGTATTTTATTTGGCAATCCCACTTCCCCAGCTCTCTTAGTTTAGCCATATGTGTTTCTTTCTTTAGAATTCAATTCAAAGCTCATCTCTTCTCCTTGGCATGGTGATTTCATAAAATAGAATGTAGCCTTTTGTAGACAAACAGATCTGGATTCAAACCCTGGCACTCTAACATGTTGTGTGACCTTGATTAAATCTCTTTATTTCTCTGGATCTATAATTATGTTTCAAGGCTCTTGTAAGGATTAAAGTAAACAATGTTTGGTTTGTTTGCTTAAGACTTACATATTTATATAAACCTTCCCTATCCCACAGATAATTTCTTTGCTCTGCATGTTTTCTCTGCTTAGATACTCAGTTTGTACTTCCTTCATTTGTATTGCTGCTTAAATTTTCAGTCTTTCAGAGTCCTGGGAGCGGTTCTTATCTGGATCATTCCTTATAGCACCTAAGGCAGGGATTTACCCACAGGGGCCTCAGGGTAGGAATAGACTGATGGGTGTGTGCTGTTTTCCTCTGGATCACTTTGAAAGAGCTCAAGGTCAAGACCTTAGTGAGCTCAAGGGTGAGTCTTCCAGCCCACGTTCTCTTGCCACTGCTATGCTACCTCTGCATAGGGTTTCTGAGTGGGTTGATGGTGAAGAGGGGTGTGGTAAGCCCTTTGGGGTAAGAGGTGGGGGAAGCCAAAGTAATCATTATTATTAATGTTCTTCTCTGTGACTCAGATTAATTATGAATACTGGGATTCAGAAATGAAAATTGTGGTGATAGAATATAGGTAGAAAGGCAAAGGTCTTCAGTGGATTTTCTCTTTAATCCCCAATTCCCAGCCAGAGGACTTAATTTCCTTTGCCCAGTTTGGTTTCTCTGGCTGCCCCCAATACTGGTTAAGTGGCAGGTGCAGGTAGAATCTGATGCTTCCTCTTGCCTGAAGCATATCTGAAACACCCTTATTGTAATACTATCCACTTCCTCTCACCCTAGCTGCTGGGGATATGGGTAAGCAGCCAGGTTATCTAGATCTCCCAGCTTTGATTTTTATCTTAAGCCCAGGGTGGGGGAAAAACCTACACCTGACCAAACTCAGTAATAGAAGGCGGTTTTTCACCTCCCCCCACCTCTTCTCTAGTCCCCTGAAGCTTATTTCGCTGGAAGAGAACACAGGTTGATGTATTTTTAAATGGCTTTGATTTTATCACCTTGCTTAATGATTTGGCACTGTTATTTATAGGATGGGGAGCTTCCCAGAGGGGCCTGGCCCATTAACGTATAAATAATGTGGCAAATAGTTCAATAGAGCCATAAAAAAGGTGATTTAGAAATAAATTGACCTCTGTTTGTTACATGTAAACGAAGGCCCAGGGTCATAATGTATTTTGTGCCCTTAAGCTGAGATGGTAGGGTTAGGGTGGGAAAGGATGAGTAGGGGGCTAGTGCAGACATTAGATTTTCTGTTACAAAAGCTTTTTGTCACAGTTCTTTTTTCTCCACCATGGTTGAAGATATGGCAGACCCAATGTGGGCTGCATTGGTATGCGTAGCAGTGTGGATAGATACCAGGGCAGCCATCTGATTGATAAGGATAGAGAGGTGGTTTAAAGTGGAGCTTTCTTTCTGGACATAAATCTCTATTTGTTATTTTTGTCATTATTGAGACATTAACATTTAACCACATTATGTGGAAAGAGAAATTGAAGGGTTTGGGGAGCAGGAGCTTATCTTTCTTGGTGTATTCAGGTCACCGTAGTGAGCACCTTAGATGGGGACACTGTCTGATTCATCTTGTGCTGGCTGGAAAATACTGCTTGGCTATAGCCCATGGGAACATAGCCCATGGGAGCATAACATTCTAACAATAAGCTTTCTGCTTCTGTACCCCGCTGCTTGTACAACCGACCTGTGGGTTGACAGTAAATAGAAGAAAAATAGACTTTTGTGTCAGACAGAATGAAGAATGGGGTTTAGAGCTTAAAAACCCTGTACCTCTACATTTCAGGGCTGCTTAATTTGGGGTCTGCGTACCCCTGGCAGACCCAGCTGGCTGAATAAAGAGTGTGTTTCCTATAACTCACTGGTTTCTGGTGGTCTATGTGCTTATCGGAGGCTGGTGGCTACAACATTTGGAGGCCCCAGAGAGATCTCAGGTTGTCGCCCTGAGATCTAAGACTGGACCAGCTTCCAAAGCGGTTGCTGTCCTTGTTATGGATTCAAAGGAGTGGCCAACCTGAGACGTTCCAGGGCCCTTGAATGCCTTGATGGGGTCAATGCAATCATCAAGGATGCAACCTTTAGGATATACTCTTTGTTCCTCATCCCGATGGGAATCTTCAAGGCCTCGACATCTGGATAAAAGGTACCTTTCTGTTTCTGTTGACCGGTCATTGGGGGTCCGCATAGAGACTGGACGCAGTCATATCTCCTGAACCGTGGCCAGGCCACAGGACGCCACCTCCTGTGCCCTGTTATCAGGTTCTGTCTATTGTCTTTGGTCTTGTCTAGGTTGTAGGTGGCAGACTTCTCTGGGTCCACCTACATCCCAGTAATTGTTCTTATTTGAGTGTCTGTTTTGTGTTTTCTGCAAAAGCAATGGAGAGGGGGAGGCCCAAGACACCCTAAGGGTGTCTCCTGTGACATTTCAAAGAAGGGTTTGTAGAGGGAGCTGACTATGGCAAACTAAGGACATTGTGTGAAGTTGAATGGCTGACTTTTGGTGTAAACTGGCCTCTGGAGGGTTCTTTTGACAGAGGTTTAGTGAGGAATGTTTGGAAGATTATCACGGGAGACCTGGGACATCCCGATCAGTTGCCCTACATTGTTCTGACCCCCTTCTTTGGCTCTGCTTGTGTGCCCTTTCTCTAGGGGCATGAGTCTTAGTTGTGGGCACCCCGAAACATACAGTAACCGAATCTCCAAGACAGCCTAGTCCCTTAATCCTCCAATCTCCACCAGAGGACAGTGACCTTCTCCTACCCTATAATCCAGGACAACAGAGGCCAAATAGCACCACCTCACCTCCTCTGACGTGGGCAGGTAACCCCTATGGGCCTCTTGCTCCAGGTCCAGGTGGGGTACCAGTCGACACCACCACCTGGGCCAGCCTCCCCTTGCGAGAAGCACCACCTCAGGGACATCACACAGACAGGCCCTTTATGGTTTAGAGACCTGTACAACTGGAAGGCACAGAATCCATCTTTCTCTGAGAAACCCCAGACATTAATGGGACTCTTAGAAAGTGTCTTTCAGACTCACTGTCCCACCTGGGACGATTGCCAACAGCTTTGAATTACCCCCTTGACCTCAGAAGAACACGGACACGTTCAGGACTGAAACACAAAAGATAGCTGTGGGAGGGAGGAGAGTTGAGGAAGCAGGGGAACAGATTGAGGAGGAATTTCCCTCCACCAACCCAGACTGGGGACACAATTCTCAGGCAGGGAGAATGGCATTAAATCGGTACCACTCAATTCTAATTGGGGGAATTAGGATGGCTGCTCATCAGCCAACTAACCTTTTTAAAGTAACTGAAGTTACACAGGAAGGGACCTCAGGAATCCCCTAGAGTGTTTCTTGAACAAGGCGTACTGGGTATACACACCCTCATTGATCCTGAGGCCCCTGAGAACCAGCGGGCAATTAATATAGCCTTTGCTACTCAGGCAGCCCCTGATATCCAGTGTAAATTACAAAAATTAGAAGGTTTTGCAGGGATGAACCTAGCCCAGAAGGTGTTCAGCAAGAGGGAGGCACCAGATGACCCCAAACATATGGCTAAAATCCAAAACTACTGTCATCAACCCAGCCAATCTGTTGCCAGACCTAGATCCCACAACCCCGGCCCTGACTGCACAGATTTCACTGACGCTGTGTGTTCCTTGTGACCAGACCTGAAAGACTCCCCTCTGCCTGAGGCTGATGAAGTTCTGTTCACGGATGGGAGCAGCTTCATGCAGGAAGGAAGAAGCTATGCTGGGACAGTGGTTGTAACTCTAACTGGCACCATCTAGTCACAAGCTCTTCCCCATAGGACTTCTGCTCAAAAGGTGGAACTCATCGCCCTCACTGAGGCAAGATGGGAAAAGGATAAGGTACTCACAATATACACTGACAGCTGACATGTCTTTGCCACTGCACAAGTACACGGAGCCATCTACAAGGAAAGAGGGCTTCTGATGTCAGCTGGGAAAGACATCAAGAACAAGGGGGAGATCTTAGCCTTACTTAAAGCCATATAGATGCCTAAGGCTCTTGCTATTGTTCTTTGTAAAGGGCATCAAAAAGGGAATAGTCCTGAGCCTGAGGGAAACCTACCCATCGATGCAGAGACAAGAACAGTGGCCACAAGGCCAGTGGGTCCCCCACCACATCTACTGACTGTTGTCCCTTACCCAGAACTGCCTCCATCTCTGATCTATACGGTGGAAGAGAACACATATTTTCAAGATAAGGGAGCCAGTAGGAACCAACACGGGTGGTGGACAACCACAGATGGAAAAGTGGGCTCTCACAGGCCCTTGGAAGGACTCTCCTTCACCAACTACACCAGAACACACACCTAGGGTGAACTAAGATGCTCCAAGCTTTAGATCCCTACTTTCACTTGTTAGAAGGGAGAAGAACTGCAGAGGAGATTGCCTCACGATGCCTGGCTTGTGCCCATGTTAATCCAAAAAAGGGGAAGATAGAGGAACCTAGGCATAGGGGAAGAGGAATTTATCTGGGGGACCACTGGAAGTAGATTTCACTGAGGTAACCCCGACTGTGTGGGGCTACAAATATTTACTTGTTTTTATAGACACCTTTTCAGGATAGGTAGAGGCCTTCCCTACCAGGAAAGAGATTGCCTTAGTAGTTACTAAGAAACTACTACAAGAAATTCTCCCTTGATTTGGTCTCCCCTGAACTTTAGGGTTGGGTGACGAGCCAGCCTTTGTAGCAAAGGTATCACAAAAATTGGCTAGCTACCTAAATTTGCAATGGAAACTCCACTGTGCCTACTGACCCCAAAGGTTTGGGCCAATGAACGAATCGGACCCTAAAAGAGACATTAGTCAAGTTAGGATTAGAAACTGGTGGGACCTAGGTAGAACTTCTACTCTTTGCTCTTCTCCGAGCCAGGTGTACTCCATATATTAATGGATTCACCCCATTTGAAATTTTCTCTGGAAAACTCCCACCTTTAGTGCCTAGAATAGAAGATGAGAATAAGGCAGAACTACTTAACCTTGTCTTAAGTCTTTACAGGTCGTTCAAGTGTGCAGAAGGAAGTAGTGGTGGGTAAATAATGGTATAAAAGCTACCATTCATTGAGAAGTTAGTATACATTAGGTATTTAATTAATCACTTTGCATATGTAACCTAAGGAAACCCTTTAAAATGTTTAAATTGTGAAATATGATACCTATTCATTAAAGTGTATACAAATATATGAGTATTTTAATGAATAATATGGCACATAGAAACACTCACGTAACCACCACTCATAAAAAACCTAACCTTGCTAAGACCCCAGAACCCCCTGTATGTCCCTCTCTGATCACAGTCACTTCTCTTTCCCAAAGGTAACTATCCTGTATTTTGCAATAATAATTTTCTTGCTTTTCATAATGATTTTAGTACCAGTGCATGCATTCTTAAATCATACAGTTTTGCCTTTTTTTGAATTGTATATAAATAGATGCAAACTGTGAGTATTCTTCTGTGTCTTAAATTTTTACTCAGCACTTTATTTGTGAGATGCATTCAAGATGTTGCTTATAGTTGTAATTTGTTAATTTTTACTGCTGTACATATTTCATTGTGTGACTATACCATAATTCATCCATTCTACTGTTGATGGACATCTACGTTCTTTGAATTTTTGTCAATGAAAACAATACTGCTCTGAACATACTCAAACATGTATCCTAGTGCCTGTGTGCCCATGTTTTGTAGGGTCTTTACTTAATAGTGAAAAGTCTGGGCTATAGAAAATGTAAACATTCATAATTTACTCAATAATATTAAATTGTTTCCCAAGGTATTTGTACCAGTTTTCACTCTACCCAGAGTCTCTGAGAGTTACTGTTATTCTATCATACTTGCCAACTCTTGGTAGCCTCAAAATTTTCCAGTTTAATCTTTACAATATCCTACAAAGTTGCAATTATTATTATTCCTGTTTTACAAATGATTAAACTGAGGCTCAAGGTGTTTAAGCAACTTGCTCAAAGTTGTATAACTGGTAAATGGCAGAGTCAGTATTTGAATTTAAGACTGACTCTATACCCCAGTTTTTAATCTCAATATTTACACTTGATAGATTTTGGATAAATTACATAACAAAACTTTTCTGTACATTTAAGTTTGTTAAGCAATTAAACCTTTTTTTATATATTAAATGGACTCTCCCTCGTTATGATTACTACCAACTTGTGCAGTGGGGAAGGTGGCTCATTTCATACTTGGGTGAGAAAACCATTTTAAGATTAAATATTTAACCTTAAATATTAAATATCTGTCCGAGAACATCTAACATAGAGTTGATTGTAGGATGTCCAGAAGAAGCTTCCAGAGATGATCCAGACCACCCCTCTCTAGAGGCAGGTGAAAGATCTGTAAATAACTCAGGGGTAAGGGACTCCACCCAGGAGCCAGAAAGTCCTAGGGTTTTTTTTATGCTCCTTTAATTCTAGCTGATGTTTTAACTCATTCCCTCAGTTCATTCTTCCAAAGACAACCCTTCATATATGATCAAAGGCCCCATTTCTGGTTTCAGGGTATCTTGTTGGTTGAACAGAGTTTCCAATAGAGTCAGGGCTTTGGGGTGTCTTTCATCCCGAGAGCTCAAAGCCTCCCACGGACATTAACCCATTAATCACCAAGCTGCTCTGTGAAGTTGAGAACTAGTCAGTGGGAGCCTCCCCCGCTTTCTAGGTCGAGAAACTGAGTCCATGACTTGTCCAGAACTGCCCAGGGAGTCAAAGTGGAGCCAGGAAAGGTGTCCAGGGAGACCATCTTCTCTACTGCCAGTTATTCAGGGCTCCAGTTTTCTGCACATTCAGCATAAAAAAGAACTTACTAGAATATGGTGAAAGTTAAGGTTAGTGTTACAGGATACCAGAGTCCTTTTTGGATTGCTGAGAAAGACAGCCTTGCCAAAAGAGATATACTTTCTTTAAGACCAAGGCCAGGGTCATTCATTTTTGTATCTTCAGTTGTGCGTGGTGGACTGTGCTTGGTATATAGAAGACCCTTAATAACTGTTTGCTGAGTGAATATATGAATAAGCAAATGACAGGATACTGAATTTGTCTAATTGATCTTGGGCTCCTCCCTGCTTCCAATTTTTCCTTCTAACACTAACATCTTTGGAAAGGGGTGTGGACATGGAAAGTGAACTTTTGAGTCAAACTTCTCTGGGTGAGATGTGAGCCTGGGTGCAGCAGTGAGGAGAGGTGCTTTAGGTTGATAGGCTGGGAATGGGAGAAGGGATGGGTAGGAGGAGTTCCTGAGACTCACTTTTACTTTTCCTAAGAAGACCTATAAAGGAAACTAAATTTTAAGCTTATTTCAGGCATTCTGTGAGTTCCTGGCCCTCACCTGCCAGAGTATTCTTCTCGACAGGCACCTTGACCAGTTAGTTATAGCCTTCATCCATTTTTCAGGAGACAGCAGAGCTCTGGGCCACATGGCCAGCTATCAATGTAAATCTTATTCCCTCCAGGTACTCATCATTTTGTGACATTCTCAGTGGGTTCTTGTTTAAGAGAAGCAATGAACATGTGTCACTTTAAAATGCTCTTAGTGTGCTCAGAGATCACAAAATCAAAGACTCTTTTAGGGCTGGAAGAAATCTCCAAGGTTATGGTTTATGCATACCTGTGTTTTAGAAGATACCTAACTCAGTTATAGGGTGAATTAGAAGGGTGAACTTGTTTATAATGTTTGTGTGTAAGAGACTGCTTATATATATATCTCTACATATGACTGTATACATATGCAAATTGGTTTAACTCTTATGTGTGACAATCTCTATGAGCAAATGTATTGGAAGCAGGGAGGTCCACATTTGGGTATACCACTTTGCTTCCTTTGCTAGTGTCTCTTACTTAGGCTTAGCACAGCCTTTCTCTGCTTTCAGATCCTCCTTCCCCTCACCCCTCACTTGATGCTAGTTAGAAGCTCCTGAGGATTCTTGAGGTTGGGGTTGAAGATATTCACAACCAATTCTTCTCCTGGCATGTCTTTATCAACCACCCATCTGATTCCATTCCCATCCCTAGGCGGGTCCCTGCTGCCTGCGTTTATCTCCCTGTTTTATGATGTCATTTAATTAGCTCACACATGGTGGTTTTATGGGACAAACATGGCCTCATTTGCCTTATAACTGGATTTGATGGCTCTGTGAGGACAGGTCAAGAAGTCTCAGCCCTGCAGTGTTTAGAGCTCAGGAATACTGGATCTTTAGGAACCTAGGAATTTTGGGAATGGTCTGACTTGGAGCTCTATCACCTATGAACTAGAAAAGAAATACTTCTCCCTTCTCTAGTTTTCCATCCCATAGCAAATGGCTAACTCTGTTGGGGAAGTGGGAAGGCTGTGCCAATCATTAGGGTCTATCCTGAATCTGTTGCCTGTGTGTCTGTCATACTACTTGTGGCCTGTAGATAGAGTGGTCACTTATAGGTCAATTATAAAGCTCCTGAACATCAACTCTAGCAGAATGAGATATTGATAGTAGGAGAGAGACTAACATAGGGCTGTGAGCTTGGGTTCCCAAAGGAGAAAAATGAAGAGAACCTTATTCCTTTGAAAGAGGACTGTGAGTCTAATGAGACAACTGGGGTATTAAACAAACAGGGTTCATCTAGATGCTAACTAGGGAATTATGGGTTACTGTTTCTGCAAGTTTGTATTTGGAATACAACATACTTTTTTTTTTTTTTGATTGGTTGTTTTGTTAGTTGGTTAGATCAGGATGATCTGGGAAGATATCAGAATGAGCTATCCAAAACCATTCTAGAAAGATGAGTTCCATCAGATTTTCCTACATCTCTAATGAAGGAGACCCTGCTCTCTGCTGCCATGCGTGACAACCTTTTGTTGAAGCAGATTTTCTTGCCAACAGTCACTAGAATATTTACACTTGTGTGCATTAGAAATATCCATAAGCAAGCTCATAATAAATGCACTATTCTTTTCTCAGCTTTAGATAACACATTTCTCTGGCTTGGTGTCAGTGAGTAACCAAGTATGTGTGTGTGTGAAATCTGCACGGAAGCCAGAGATGAGCTAGAGGAGCAGTGAGGAATCTGTTTCTTTTATTTTCCCTTTGCTTCCCTGACTCCTCTGCCCCTGATGGATGAGTTTCTCACTCTTAGGATGTCGCTCCTGCCCTCCACCTGTTCTTTTCTCCCCTCTTATTCTGGCTTCCATATTTCACGTCTTCCTCCTTGAACTGTTCCCCTTGGGGTCCTCCTTTGAAATCTATCAGTCTGCTTTCTCCAAAACACTGGCAGAAAAATGCATATGAAAAGTAGCCTGGGAATGAGTCAATAATGTTTCTAAGAAAAGAGAAACTGAAGCAAGTGTCACTCTGGACTTGAGAAGAATGTTAAGAGAGAGTAGTAATTGGAGGAGGAGCACCCTAAATTGTAACTATAGCTAAGAAGAAATAAAGTAATTCTAACCTAAGACACAGAGATTTATTTGAATATATTAATATAAGTTTAAAATGGGATATTCTATACATAATTCCCCTTCTGGAATCATCTGGATCTTGTTTTGCTTAGACTAAAGGTTAAACTGAATGATTTCCATTCAGTTTCTCTATGGGCTTCTATTTCTAGAATCTACATTGTCAGGATTTCTTCAGAAAATTTAGCCTAAATCCTTCTTGCTGCTCCCTGCAATACCTTATGAGACTGGTGATGCATGCAATTCATCTTGAGTGTCCCCTCCTTCCTGAGAACCTGTGACAGCACATTTCACCTGAAAAACCATTAGGCTCCAAAAGTGTTGGGACTGGTCCTGGCACGTCTTTGCCCTTCTGTGCTGTCCTATCTCCGGATGACTTCAGAGAAGGTGAGGGTGGTGTTCAATGGATGCTCTAGCCTTCCCCTCCTCTTTCTTCTGAATCGCCAATATATTTTCTCTGACAGTTTGCATAGATAGTTAAGATACCGTGTAATTACCGTTGCATTTGAAAGCCAAACATGATTTATATCCGACAAGCTCAGTCATCTTTGAGATATGTTGGTGTGTGTATGTGTCTTTATGTGTGTGTGTTGGTTATGACTTTTTGGGCAGCAGAGTAGATATTAGGCCCTAAGCCTCACTCTCACTCAGTTGCCTTCCTTAACCAAATCAAGAAACTAGAGTATACAAAGCACTGGAGAGAGAGACAGAGTCTCTATTCTCAGGAAACTTTCGGTGAGGTGGGAACTATGTGATACCCAGGATAACGACAAATACACAGACATAATGAGATAAGGGCAGGAATCTAGGTAGTGATGGAAGGTGGAGAGACACTACTGGAAGTGAAATGGGTGACTTATGGCAGAAGACTTCCTTCGGGAGGGGTTGTAATGTAGAGTTTGGAAAAGGTGGATTAGGACCAAAGAGAAGGGAAAGGAGGATGTCTCTGATGAGAGAAAAGGATGACTTTTAAAGTCAGAAGAGATAAATTTGCAGCAATAGAAGCAGTTTTGCCTAGCTTGAAAGGGTGTGTCTGAATGAAGGTGTCACAAGGAAGTGGAGGGGGAGAAGGGAGTGTTCCAATGAACAGAGTAGTCCCGGTGCTGGTGGTGTCTCATCAAACTACTGTAGGGAATGCCTTTGAAACACTAGGTCCAAGGTGGATAGGAGGATTTTCCCTGCAATAAGGGATTGGGCTTGAAAGGAGCCAGGAGTCATAGCAATAAAGAGATGAGGGTAGCTATTAGGAGCAGGAGTAAAAGACTGGAGAAAACACTACCACGGCCTTTCTTTTCCCCTCTTCATTGCTTCTGAGCTTGTGACATGGGAAAGGGTGACTGGTTCTTTCCAACTTCTCTTCTAATTCCAGTAGGAGAGTTTAAATTTGAATAACAAAAAAGATTATATAATTTCCCAGAGCAAAATGCAACATTGCATGCCTCTATGGGTTTGGGCTATGAAGAGGGTGTCTGGCTTTAAGGCAAAAAGACATGCAGGGATTGGGCTCATCTCCAGCCTTTGGGGTAGAATGGGAGTGGGGGTAGTTGGTGTTCTTAAGTTTTGCTCTCAGCGTCTCTGGCTCAGGCTTCTGTCAGTACAGACCTGCACCCCAGCCCCGCCCCAACTGTTGATTATACCCCTTGGGATGCATCATTGCTAGGAAAGCAGATGTGCCAGATGTGACATGTTTAAAAGAAAAAAAGAATCTGTTACCTCTGAGCCTTGGGGAGAGCTGCTAATCACTGTCTTGTAGCTGCTCATGGGGAGGGCAGGGCTGAGGGTGGGCTTTGTGTTAGCTTCATACCCTTCTAGCCCTTCTGTAGGAGGACCTCCAAGCACCAAGGAGCAAGATATGGGAGGAGGAGAGTCAGGAGAGAAGAGGAACTGAGGCTCATATCAAATAGAAGAGACTTAGGTTGCACAGTAGTGGTAGCTATTTCATCTTTTCTGGTTGAACAACTTATGTAAGGAGGTATAGGATGGGTTTCTAAAAATTCAACTCAATGGCATCACTTTGAGCTACCAACTTCTCCTGGATGACCCCCATGACTTCTTAGGAAGCCTCTTGCTCCATTCCCCATTATTACCCTGTAGTTGTTCCTAGTTTTATTTTCTTCCTGTCCTCAGAAACTGAGCTCAGCAATTGCAGTGTGTCTTGTCCTTTGCCTGAGGGGAGCCTCCTGAGCCTTGCTGACTGATATCTCAGTTTGGGAAGCCCCAGCATGCTTTGCTTGGTGCCTCTCCGCCAAGACTGCACTGGAGGTATTTAAATGTCAGGGCCCGGTGCTTCAGCTACTCCTAAGCTATTTCCCAATGCTGATGGGACAGAGGAACAATCTTTTGATAAGACTAGGAGGGGATTAGGAGAAGAAATCCAAGATTCTTGGATATACTAGGAAGTTCTAAGTCTGATGTCAAGGTAAAGTCACACAATACTGCACAATGTCTGGGGAATGGATATAATTGGTTCTATGGTATCTGTAATCCTTAGAAATGTAGTTGATTCTGAAAACCTCTGCTCAGATTCCTAGGAGGTGATTTTTGGTTACATCTTTGTTCATTGTTGACATTTTTCCTTTTTAAAACCAGATTCGAACTCTTCTAATCTGACCCCAAAGAAAGTGGACCTATCACCAACACATCTAACTGTAGGCCAACTCTAGGACTTTGATGCATGTAAGTTAGTAGAGTTCTGTTGCCTCTACCTCCTAAAAGTCCACTGACTAAACCAAATCACAGAGTAGCTCTATCCCTAACTCTATCTTTAATCCTGAAATTAATCCTAACTTAAATGCCAATTCTAACCCTGTTTCTCTCCCCTCTTCACTGCACAGAATAACTTGAGGGGAGGAGGGGCTGAGGACAGGAAGGCTGGATGGGGAATGCCTCTGGGGAAAAGGAGGAGGAGGAGGAGATCCAGCCAGAGCAGCCAGAGCGACCTGGAGGAGCCAGTGTGGTATCTGGGAGCCTGGGGCATGATCTCGGTACTTGCCAAGCCATGAGTCACAACATCATTCTTCATGGCATTTTGTTGGGGGTGTGTCTGGGCTGGCAGCTGGTAAACAGGCTTGCTTAGAATGAGGACTTCCCTTCTGTCCCTCTTTCTAATTTGGTGGAGAAGGGAGAAGTCTACTGTCCTGAGGGTCTTTCTCTTTTTTTTCTTTTGGATTTCACAAGACTAAAGCAAAGCAAGAGGAAAGACTTGGCACTTCGTCATGAGTTGCAAGGTAATCATGGCAAGACTAAATCACTGAGAATGCAGAGTCTTGAAGCTTCCAAACATAAGAAGTGACCTAGTCTAGCCCCCTGAGTGTCATCCCCCTCAGGCATACTGAATTGCTCCATTCTGCCCTGTGCCTTCTCATGACAGAGCTCAGGCTCTACTCCACCTCCCTCCCATTGTAGTCATTGCCAAAATCCAGATAGGCATCCACCGTGGCTGGATAGAGATCTTTATGGGGTAAACCTGTGCTTGTGGATGAAATAACAGACGGAAACGCCTAGAACTTTTCCCTGAACCTGGTACCTCTCCTTAGCTAACTTCAGTCATGATGTATCAGTTTTCTATCTGCAAGATAAGACCAGCCATGGCCCTTACTCTTGGGGAAGGGAAAGAAGGAAGAGGACACTAAAGATGTCTTCTGATGTTGAGGGAAGATTAGGATTATTATTGTTTATTCCCTGGGGAATCCAGACAATCCTCAACCTGACTCTAAACACAGGTAATTCAAGACAGTTGGTTCCTTAGGGCTCATGGAAGCTCTAGTCTTCCTTCTCTATCCTTAGCCCACATCCTATTGTAACTACTGTAGATAGGACTTGGGGGAAGGAGGGTGCCTGGTTCTTTGATATATTCTCTCTAGGCCTCATTTTCATGGCCTGGAGCAGAATTTACACTTCCCTGCCATCACAGATTTAGCTCCTGTTCCAACCTCCTCCACAGGCTTTAGAGGCAAAAAGTTCTTTGAAACCATCTAGGAAGTGACAGAGCCAGGACCTAACATACGGATGATATCTAGCTAGCTATCATCTATGTGTCTATCTATTATCTATCTATTAACTATCAAGATTTGGCAAGTTCTCTAGAAGCTTCCAGTGTAACATCCACTCATGAGTTTATAAACAGAATTCATACTTTTCAGGCTTCTTCAGCTTAAATAATACCAACTCTCTTGGCCTTTTTTTCTAACATCCAGCTTTTAAATAATATTGGTTGTTCCAGGTCTCTCTGAGAGGTCAAGTTTCTAAGAATGTGAAGGATGTTATTTCTTTCTGTTCTGAGTCAGGCTGTTCTTGCCTTTTTGTTTCATTTGTTGTCAGAGCTTCTTAACAGGAGTCCTTTCCTTAAATTCTCTTTCTTGTAACCATCCTAAACTCTTCTGCAATTTTTGTCTTCCTAAAACATGGCCCTAATCATGCCATTTTTCCACTGGTTCCCATAGCTATCTTGTTGAGTGCTTACTACATGTCAGGCATTATACCAAATGCTCTATATTCATCATCTAAATTAATCACTATATCAACCATGTCTAGTAGGGACTTTTGTTTTCTTTGTTCAAGGGTGAGAAACAGAGGCACAGAGTAATTACAGAACTTGTGCAATGTCTCATGACAGGAAAGAGGCAGAGCTAAGATTTGAACCCAGGCACTTGTGACCCAGAGCCCATGTTCTCCCAATTCTCTCTTTATCTTTTTAAATGTATATATCATGTCTCCAGATGGCAGGATCTGTGTTATCTGTCATATCAAGCAACAAGCACAGTGCCCTATTTAGTAATGCTCCATAAATGCTTGTTGATGATTATGATGATGGAGAAAAAGCAGTTATACAGTGAATGTGATGAGGAGGAAAGGAGAATTTTAATTGTGATTATCCAATTTGCTTAGGTGAACATGGACTTCTGATGCATATGGCTTTGCTGATTCTATTCCAAGAGCTCCAACTGTGCAGAGCTCCACATTCAGTGAAGCAATTCTCTAGGGACAAGACTGGATTTAGGTCCTTGGGGAACTCTCAGGCTGATGAAGGTGGCTCTACTCAAAGCTAAAACACAGGTGTTTTTACTAAATATGCATGACTGTTGCAGGTCTAGACACCATCCAAAAAGAGTTTGGAGGCTCTGGTTTGCTTTGACAGTAGAAGGAGGTGGAGATGGCGAAACCACAGATACTCTTTCGTCTCTCCAGCTGTTCTTCAAGTTGCATAGCCTAGTTGTGGTGCAGGGAATTCAGCTGGGCTGTGTGGGTTGCCTTCACTGTGCAGTCTCCAGTGAGCCACTCAGCAAAGAAAGGGGGTGACAGTGATGATTCACCCCAGAACAAGGTAAAGAGGCTGAGGGGACAGGAAGAAGCTCCTCATGGACACAGGGCAGCAAAACTGAAACTACAACCAAGGTCTCAATGAACCCACCTGTATGTCTTGGCCTCACAGGGTCAGGGTGGAGGGGTGTCAAGGTTTCTGTGTAAGAATGACTCCAATCACTGGGTTGTGCCCCCCTTGCCTGCACCACCCGCACTTTGCTTAAGCACTCTGCCCTGAAGCAAGAGCTGAGATCTCAGTTTTTGGGGAAAGTGAGATGCAGCATTGCCTGACAAATAGGTGGGTCCCCACCCCCCACACCCACCCAGTTTACAAGCCCAGGGTGGCTCCCTTATAACACCCTTCCTCTCTTTATGACCCTCTCTTTATGCCACAATCTTTGATGTCTTCTTCTTGTGAAGGGATGATGGGGAGAAAGAAGCTAACCTCAGTCAAAGAGGCCCTGCCCATGGTGGTTCTCAGGCAAGGGAAGGGGCTCCAGGGAGGAGGGCAGAGATTTAGCATAAGGAGCAGTCAAGTGGACAAACTGACAGCAAGCATCCTTTAAGATCTATATCTCTTTGGGAAACATCAACATTATATTCAGCCTCTTTCATAGTCTTAAAAAAGAACATTCATGGGCTTTGAAGTGGGCTAGATGGGTTCAAATCCTAGATCCTCAGCTTTCTTGCTTTTTGACTTTGGTCAGGCTGCTTAACCCTTTGAGCTTCAGTTTCCAAATTCAAATTGAGTAATAGACTATTTATCTCAAAGGATGTCATGAGAACAGAGTGAAACATGCACATAAAGTGCCCAGTAGAGTGTCTTATATCTAAACTTGCTCTCCTGATTAAAAGATAAGTTCCTTAAGGGTGGGGATCTCATCTCTGCATCCCTCACCTTCTCCAGAACCACAGGCCTCTTTGCCTCTTCTGTGCTTGAGTGGAGAGCCTTCCTACTCAAGCACCCCCCATCCTTTCCTCAAGAACGCACACATTCCAGGATCTATGCCGATTTTCTTTTCTGTCATCTGCAGATACCCATCTCAAAAGCCACTCACCCTGGAAAATCCTGTCAACAACCCCTTCTCCACACTTGGCAATTTTCCTTTGCTCTGCCATATTCCCTCTCTCCTCCATTAAAATGATTTTATTTGCTTTGCTCCTATTCTTATCCATCTATAATTTTTATTTTATAGCTACTCTATAATGGTTTGGGGCCATCCCTACTGAATCACCAACTGGTCTTACTTTAGGATTTAATTTGGTTTTATTAAAATTACCAAAATTCTCCCTGGGCAGGTGTAGACCTGGCCAGGGCAAAGCTCTCTGGACTGTTGACTATGAGGTTCCTCCCCACTGGTAGGTTTCCAGACTCTTCAGTTTTTCATTCAGCCACAGCGGGTGAATGTTCCTGGTGAAGGCAGTGTGTGTGTGTGTGCGTGTGCGTGTACGCGCGCGCACGCACGTGTTTTTGCCTTACTTTGCCTTATAAAATCTCAGAAAATTGGTTTCCCACTCTCATTACCTTTACTTATCCACTTCCACACTTTTTTTTTAGAGGGGGAAGAAAATGCTCATCTACCTTCCTTTTATCTTTCTAAATTCATAAATAGAAATTTAGAGAATTCCCAAAGTATCTGGTGTAAGTGCAGCTGAGACCAATGAATGGACTTCAGGAGACAGGGATATTGGGAAGAAGCATGTGTGTGCAAATGAGTTAGTCTAAATGTAGCTTGAAGTGTAGATGTTTCCCATTTAGCTCTGAGAACACAGGTTTACACTGCTTAGAGGAAGAGCTGTAATACTTTTCAAGTGGTTAAAGAAGCTGCCTGTACATACACTTTGGAGTATAGACATACTCTATCAGAGGTAACTTTTAGTGTGAAATCAATGACAGTAATAGGTGGTTTTAGTTGCTTTATACCTTTACTTTTTCTGTCCAGGGAAATGGGATAGGAGTAGCTTGGGAAAAAATTGGAATTTCCATTTAAAGTTTCCAAAATATTACTATTCCCTTAAATAAAGACATCTCCAATTAAATGCAGAAATTTTAGTGTTAGGGGTATCGAACCTAGAAACAGTAGAAGAGGAAATAGGATTCAAAGAAAATGAAAATAACACAATTATAAAGAAACCTCCTAATGGATGTCTCACATTTACCCTGATGGTTGATCACTGACTGTTTCCCAGGCCACCAATATGTGCAGATCCCATTGAAAGGCAGAACTCAGGCTGAATCCCATTCCCAATTCCATGGACATCTTTGTTTTCTTCTCCTGAGCATTTTTAGTTAATCAGAACATGAGCTTTCCTCTGCCTTCCTTCCGTCCTAATCTTCTCCATAGTCCTAGTATCCAGTTGAGTATTATCTCACCTCTGTCTGAATGTCCATATTCTAAATATCTCCTAAGTCAGTGGTCCCCAAGCTTTTGGGCACCAGGGACCTGTGTTCCTATGAGAATCTAAAGCCTGATGATCTGAGGTGGAGCTGAGACAGTGATGCTAGCACTGGGGAGGGAGCGGATGTAAATACAGATGAAGATTCTTTTGCTTGCCTGCCGCTCACCTCTTGCTGTGCAGCCTGGTTCCTAACAGGCTATGGACCCAAACTGGTCTGTGGCCCAGGGGTTGGGGACCCCCATCCTAAGGAACTTTGGAAGAACTCTTTAGTGGGAAAGATCAAAAGTGCACTTCTTTACTAGAGACTCTTATAAAGTTAGGTCAGAGAGCTATTGGGCTCAGAATCTTTGTTTCCAGGCCTGAATTTCCACTTGTTCCTCCCAGCCTTGCTTGGCTGGAATCAATGGACATTTAATCTGCCTGTTGCTTTTAAGAGAAGTGGGAATAGATGTGAGTGTAAAAGAGTTATCTTCCTACTGGGAATAATGCAAGGACTCTAGTTCTCCCTTCAGGATCAAATTTTGAGTCTAGAGGGTTGAATGAGAAATGAGGCCATTTGAGGCAACCTAACACCGGGCATTTGAAAATTGACATTTTCTCACCATCTTTCCTTTCCTTTAAAAAAAATATGACTTGGAAGAATATGATTATCCTAAAACATTTTATTTTTTAATTAAAGAGGGTTCATTATACTACCCGTCTCATCTCGTCCCAGAGGAGGGAAACCCTGTGTTCAGCAAGTTTGCTAAGAAATAATTATAGGTTCAAATCTTCCCCAGGCCCCGAAATTCAATTAAATTTTTTTTTTGTTCTAAGTTGCTTGCAGTCACATGGTAATGTATGTGTGCATGTGCATGTTTGTGTGTGTGTGTGCGTGCGTGCATGCGTGCGCACGTGCGCGCGCGCGCACATGCACATGCGTGCCCCAGCTCTCATAACTCCTCTGGGAATGGGTTCTCAAATGTGAAGCTCCTAAAATATTCCCACACTTCCAGCCCAATTTCTTTGGCTGTATCTATGTAAGCAGATATTAACATGATAAAAACGCTTCTATGAAAGGAAACTTAGTTTGTTTTTTGTTTGTCAGTTTGTTTTTGGCTAGAATCGCCCTGATTGTCTACCAGTCCCCAACTCCTGGGATTCTTCTTTGGCTTTTACTGAATCAGGTCAGTGTAAACAAGTGGCTCTCAACCCTCACTGTGGAACAAATCACCTGGGGGAACTTTTAACAACAGAATTGCCTACTCTTGATGTATAGATTCAGCTGATGTGGAGTGGGGCCCAAGTGTCAGAATTTTTAAAAAGTTTCTCTATACTAATGAGTAGCCAGGGATAAAAACCACTGGAGAGATGGCAGCTGTGTTTGGTGGCATAGATAATGTGGGAATTTGGTGATTTAAGACACTCAAACAGGGACATGAGGCCCAAATTTGATTACCTACACTGCTCAGCTCATTGTATAGTTATTCTAATTAGTGTAAGCATAGGGGCAGAGTGCTTGCCCGTCACTTGTTTCCAAACTCTGAGTTATATTTAAATCCAGGTGAGAACAGGAATCCATGGTTGCTCCTTCTCTCTTTTCACATTGTAACAGAGTGGGCAATTCTATTGGAGGACTGTCTCTATTTACTTAAAGAAGATTATATTCCAGGAGATGGAGTAGTATATATGGATTCATTTCAGCCACTATTGACCTTTCCCCCAGTTTAAAGAACGTAGCTAAAAATCCCCAGGCTTCAGGGAACAAACCCTCATGGCATCTGGGAATATAGAAAGAGGGAGGGCAGGACTATATGAGGCCAGATTTTCAACAAATAACAAACCAAAAGAAACAGATTGAATAAAAATCTAATAAATGAATTAATAAAATAAATAATATAAATGTACCTATGAATCCCCATGTACCTCAGCATATGAACATATATAACTATATATAATAGTGGCTTACATAACATGTGTATATGCATGTGTAGATTGAAATAGAGTGGTATATAAATATATTTATATAACTACATTAGCCTTGTGGGGCATGGTGGTAATTATGCAGCTATCCTGGGCACATGTTTTGAGAATTGTAACCATTTTCATATTTTACTGAAAATTTCTCCTGTATCCTGATTCTTCCAAGTATTTAGATTTATAAATCTTGTATATATTTTCTATTTTGTATACAGGTGTTGGTTGTTATCTATGTTACCTTTTTTCAGAGGGAGTGTCTGAATCTGTGTAGATAGCCAAAGTGGGAAATTCAGACTCAAATAATCTATTTTGGGGCTTCGATAATCTGTTTATTAATTATATGAATCTGGTCCTAAAATCTTCACTTATTTGGTACTACATAGATATGGCCTCTAAAAAGTTGATTCAGTTAAATATGCTTCCTTTTGCCTTTAGGATGCAGGTTTGTGGGTGAATAGCTAGTAAGACCTATTGAGTCCATTTTCAATTATCTGCACTTTTGAAGGGAGGAAGAGTAGAAAACTATCTAAGAAATAGGTAAGAGAAAGAATTTCAATTTGTCTTTGTGATGAAGTCAGAATCTCATCTCTCTGTCCTCTTCTCTCAAACACAAGCACACGTGAAGGTACCTGAATGCATGCGTCCGTATACACATTCACCTTTTGTCAAACTGACCCTAATTTCTTTCTGGGTTGGACTGACAACAGCCTTTTGGTTCACAGAGGGAAGAAAGCAAACCTAAATAGTCTTCAGAGACAAGAACAGACTAGCACACATTATCTGCATAGTAGATACGTGCCAACGTATGTAGATATACGTTTGTCCCAAAAAGGTTTGACAAAGAAATTGTTTACAAATCACTTTAAAACCCTTATCTGAATTCTATGACATTCTGAGGTTGTATCTGGAAGTAGAATAGATATTGAAACGGTGTCTCCCCAAATTGCTTCCAAGAGCTGGGGCTCAGAGTCACACAGTGGACAATGGGGAGTGGAAAGGAAGCTGTCTGCTACTATCTTCCTATTCCCTGTAGGTAGTTCAGGCTGAGCCAACTACAGAGGCTCCCAAGACTCCTCTTTACAGGTCCATTTATGATGATTTTTTAATTAAGATCCCTCTCTCTCTGGGTTGGCTCATCAACAACTAGCTTTAAATATACATTTTATTCTCCTAACTGCTTCTTTTAACTTGGCAAAATCAAAACAAGGCCTACGAGGAGAAGAAAACAACTTGGCCATGGAGAAAGACAGCCCTGTTTGAACCCAAGATTGACTATTCATAGATGCAATAAAATAAAAGGGAGTTTTCTGAATTGTTTGGTCTCAAACATCTATCTCACATTATTAAATATACCAACATGAAACTGACTTTATTGTTTTACTTGAATCCAAATCTCCACTTTGGCACAAATATGTAGGAAGAGTGAGATGCATAGGATTGCTCTATTAGTTTCACAAATGCTGCGCTATTTCATTCACACTCTTGGTGATACCATTAATCACATTCATCATAGTGTGGGCATACGAGCTTTTCAGTTTTCGCCTGGCATATATGTGGTCACATACCACTGAAGTTTGTATCAGCAGGATGAAGTGGGGCCAGGAGAACTGGACCAACTACTCATTTACTCATTCTGCAAAGATTTATCAAGCTCCTAATATGTGCCAGGCACTGTGTGTGATTCTGGGGTAACAAAGAACAAGATCTCATCTACAAGGTACTCAGAGTATTAGTGGAAGAAACAGATACATTAATAACTAGATATAATACGATGTGTAAAATGTAGTGGGAAAACAATGCACAAGGTATTATGAAAACACAAGAAGAGGTATCTAACTCACACTTTGGGTGGGGGCATGGATTCACAAGGAGGAGCAGATGATGAAAGCCAGAACTTTTATTTTATTCATCCTTCTATCTCCTAGTCCTAACTATCATACCCTTCTTGTTGAATGAATTGATCAAGGATTTATTAAGTTTCTTGAAATGCTGTGGCAAAGCACTGTAATAGGAATCAAGAGGTCTGGGATCTGGTCCTGGCTCCACAATTGCATTTTGTGACTTGGCCCTGTCACTGCTTGTCAAGAAGAAATTAGGGAAGATCCTGGGCTAATTTCACCTCCCTGGTTAAATAAAACTTACTGTCCCTCTTTAAATATATGTATAATACATAAGAAATAAAACTAAACTTTTATTTCTATAATCCATTCATAAAATAGTCATTGGCTCTCTATAATCTTGTCCTTTCCCAATTTTCTGTGAATCTTTTAAAAAGTATTTTAAGTTATTTGAGTGAGCATTTATAACTCCAAACTGTTTTTTGTTTTGTTTTGTTTTGTTTTGTTTTTGTAAAAGTTAGGGAAAGTTGACTACTACTGAGGAGGCTGGAACCTGGAGAAAGTGAAATAATATTAAAGAGCCCATTTGTCTTAGTTCTGCCAGTGCTGAGAAACAGTTTAAAACCACCCTGTGCTTAGAGCAGGCAAGGCCCAGGGACCTCATTGTGTTCCACTCTTCTGCTTGAGTCCAGCAGAGCACGAGACTGGTGGCTGAAGTGTCCTGACCTGGTTGGAACAAAAGGACTTGCATCCCTGATGATCACATTGCCTCTTCCTTTTCTTTATTGTAGGCCAAAGGAGGAAATAAACCTAAATGTTCTAGGTCTAATCAAACAACTCAGTGTTCAAGCTGAAGGCCTAACCCTTCTCACAGAATTCTTTGCTCTTGGCCTCTGGAACACTTAAACTCTTGTTTACCTCAGTTTTCATTCCTGCAAAATATATATAGTAATTCTTGACCTACTTACTGTTCAGTGTGCTTTTCTTTTATGGTACTTAACATGATTTATATTTATATTTGATTACTACTTGTCTTCCTAACTTGACGGTAATATTCATAAAGATAGGAACTATTTATTTTCCTTTCCATTTAATTTCCAGCACCTAATACACAGCTTCCACATAGTAGTCACTTGATAAATACTTCTGAATAAATGAATGAAAGGTATTGTCAGGATCAAGTGATAAGAAGTATTTGAAATACCTTAGAAAAGATGTACAGGTGAAATGTGTGTAAAGCATTGTTTATAATTAACTAGGATCTAAGTTCCTTGAATTTAGGAACCAAGTCTTATATTCTTTATTTTCCATTCAAAAAAGGAGAGCATTTTTTACATAGTAGGTGCTCTGTAAATAATTATGCTTATCACTATAATATTTTTTAATTATAAGACTTGCAATAAACAGTCCAAAGTGAATATAAGAAAAACAATTATATTTACAATAACATCAAAAATAATAAATACTTAGGAATAATTTTTAACAAAAGTATAAAACTTGTACTCTGAAAATTATAAAACACTATTGAAACAAATTAAAGAAGTACTAAACATATGTGAAAACATCCCATGTTTATGACAGTATTTCCCAAATTGATCTATAGATTCAATGCAATACCTATCAGAATCCCATTGGATTCTTTGAAGAAATTCACAAGCTGATCCCAGAATTTATATTGAAGCTCTAGGGACCCAAAATAACCAAAACAATCTTGAAAAAGAGAACAAGTTTGGAGGACTCACATCTCCTGATTTTAAAACTTGCAAAGCTACAGTAATCAAGAAAGTATGGTACTGGCATAAAGACAGACATATAGGTTAATGGAATAGAATGAGAGCACAGAATAAACCATCACATTTTTGGCCAATTGATTTTCAACATGAATTCCAAGACAATTCAATGGGGGGGGGGGAAATAGTCTTTTCCCGTGGTAGTGGACAACTGGTTAGCCACATGCAAAAAAATTAAGTTGGACCCCTACCTCACACTATATACAAAAATTAACTCCAAATGGAGTAAGACCTAAATATAAGAGCTAAAACTATAAAACTCTTAGAGAAAAACATAGGTGTAAATCTTCTTGACCTTGGACTAGGTAATGGTTTCTTAGATAAACGCACAATAAGAAAAAAGAAATAAATTGGACTTCAAAATTTAAAACTTTTTGCTTCAAAAATACCATCAAGAAAGTAAAAAGACAACTGGTGGAATGAGAGAAAATACTTGCAAATCATAAATATGATAAGAGACTTGCATCTAAATACATAAAGAATTATTATAAATCAATAATAAAAAGACAAATAGTCCAATTAAACATGGACAAAGGATCTGAATAGACATTTCTCCAAAGAAGATACACAAATGCCAATAAGCACATGAAAATATGCTCAATGTCATTAGCTATCAAGGAAATGCAAATCAAAACCATTAGGATGGCTATAATAATTATAAAAACAATTAATAATAAGTATTCATGAGGACTGGAAAAACTGTAACCCTTACACATTGCTGGTTGGGATATAAAATGATACATCTTCTTTGGAAAACAGTCTGGCAGTTTTTCAAAATGTTAAACATAGAGTTATTGTATTATCCAGAAGTCCCACTCTTAAATATATACCCAAGAGAAATTAAAACAAATGTTCACATAAAAACTTATATATGAATGTTCATAGTAGTTATTCATAATAGCTGAAAATGTTCATCAGCTGAATAAATAAAATGTGGAATAGTCATGTAATAGAATATTATTTGACAATAAAAAAGAAATGAAGTACTGATACATGCTATAACGTGGATGAATCTTGAAAACATTCTAACAGAAAGAAGTCAATCACAAAAGACCACATATCACATGATTCCATTTATATAAAGTGTTCAAAGTAGATAAGTCTATAAAGTGAGAGAATAAATTAGTGATTCCCTAGAGCTAAGAGTGTTTGGGATAGGGGAGAAAATCGGGAACTAATAGATATAGGATTTCTTTGGGGGGTGACAAAAATTTTCTAAAATCAATAATGGTGATAGTTGCACAACCCTGTGTCTATATTAAAAATTACTTTGTTGTATATTTTACTCTTTATTATTATTTATTATTATTTATGCCTACAGCACTTGGTCTTGCTAGGTAGTCTCCCATCCAAGTACTAACCAGGCCCGACACTGCTTAGCTTCCAAAATCAGACATTGGGCTTGTTCAGAGTGGCATGGCTATAGACTGAGTTGTACATTTTAAATAGGTGAATCATATAGTATGTGAATTATATCTCAATAAAGCTTTTATTAAAAAAGAAAATTGTAATACAGTGTGCGCCCTTAGGGAACATACAAGCTAATTGAAAACATTTTCTTTTATTCTCCATCTTTAGAATCCTGGCTACTCCATTTTGAAAGTTTGTTTATCATTTATTGTCTGTTGGCTACTGCAACTTAGTGTTTTGAAATTTAGAGTAAAGTTGCAGCAAAGACATTAAAGGGAAAAAAAAGCAGCAGAGAATAGGGACAAAAGGGAACTCCAGGAGCTAAGTCTTTTGGGAAGAGGCCTGAGAAGGCTATTTGCTTTCCCAGCTAATCTAATTAGGCAAAACCTGCCTTCAAGGCTCCAAACATGAATATTTTTTATTGAGATTTCTAATTTTTATTATGATGATTGGAACTGAGTTGACCTAGGCACCTTTTCTGCGTCCAAAGACACTAAAAATATGGAACATTGACTTCTTAACCTTCTCTAGTTTCCCACATCTGTCTAAAGATCTGGATAATTGATGGGTGTGGAAAGAAAGCCATGGAGAACTTATATCCATCTGAAGAGTGGAAAGGTGAGAAGGAGCGGGGAAATGACTCAAGAAGATTGGAGTCTAGGAACAAAACACTCCGAAAACCTCCCTAAGTATATAATGAGAAGGAACTTGGATGTCTTGATGACTGAATTGACTCCTACTATGCTGTAGTTTTGATTCTAGTCTTGATTTTCTTCCTTTCTCCAGGATCCAAATCTCAGTGACCTGAGAACCTGTCACACTCATTTGTTCTGAGCAGCTCCTTTGAACAGAGCCTGTCTGGATGGAGAGAAGGAATATGGTTAGATGTGGGAGGCAGAGAGACCTAGCAGAAAAAGAAAAGTTAGATCTGGCCTTCAGGAAACTCTCAGTCTGATGTGGAAAAAAATACTCAGCTCTTGAATTTAAGAAGTAAAGAATCAACAAATAGGAAGACTTCCCTTATTTTAAAAAAAAGTTTTATGGATGAGAAAATGTTGAGCCTGATTTTAAATGAAGTTCAGATGTGGATTGGGGAGGCGTTTCTTTCCATGATGCTGGGCCCCATCTATAGGAACAGCTGCCTAGAGCTGGTTAACTGTGGCCTGTTGCCTGTGTGTACTGAGTGATGTGCTGTGACTAGCTAAAGTGCAGTTAAGGGCTGACTGAGGGAGCAAGGTAGGGGATATTTATGAAGCAGTGTTTTGCAGTTGCCTTTAAAGGGAGTAGAATAAGAGGGTTAGAAGCCCTTGCTGTCATGCGGGTTACCTACTCCAAAACAGACTTGTGTTCTGCTCTCTGGCCAGCCCTATTCTCTGCTCTTCTTATCCCAACTTGCCTAATTGATACCTTGGCCAATGGTGTCATTAACAGTGCTTGAATAATAGCCTGACCGGCTGATTTCAAAATGGGAGAGGTGATTAATATGTCAGAAATCCAGCTAGGGGAGCAGGGAAAAGGATATTCTACAAAATTAAAAATGAGGGAAGGGTCCTTCTGTGCCCCCCATGGCACATCCACTGTCTTCAACTAAAGGGAAGAACTTGAGGATATGAGTTGGATTTCTATCTCCTTTTTGGTTTGCTGAACTCTCTCCATTTCCCCTCCCCTACTTCCCCCAACAGCACACGTTCTGACACCTACAAGCTCGTTACATGATGATGACCTATATTTTTATCTTTTTTATGAGCATCAAACACACATCGTCTTGCAAGCACATGTGTTTTTTTCCCTATTGACGTGTGAATGCCTTTGATGGTAATTTATTGTAGGGTTGAGCAGCCAGGTCTTAATTGTACCCTAAAATTGCTTACCATTTTGATGCCTCCAAACTATTCCAAAATGCACATTTTTTCTTACAGAAGGGTGTGGGGCAACCCCCTTTTTACTGTTTTCTGTGGTAGAATGTAGAGCTTAGAGAGAACATGAGGGAAAGATTCGCCAGCTGGGTTTCAGAGATGTCTTGGTCCCCAGTTTCTAACTGCACATGGGCTGTATGAAAGTTTTGCTCTACTCAGCAAAACTAAACTGTTTTTCCTTTATGGTTTAGGGTCAGCATGGCTTCTCTGTTTGCTCAGAATGGTCAATGAGCCTTTTCTACTCTGGCATTTAGACCTTACAGGAAACTTCCATTGTGTTCACTTGCATCTATGAAGTCACTGAGATTAGAAATGAGAATGTTGTGCCTTAGCCTACGGAGTGTGGGCTAAGAGACGCAGCTAACCCAAAGCCTGTTTGGGTCTTTCTGAAGTCATTCTATAATATTCTCTTCTTTCACATCTGACCACTCCTTTACCTGGTTTAGGTAGAAGTCAGCATCCCCTCAGGGATGTCCAGTGGGAACAGAGGAAGAGGAGGATGAGGAGTCAAATCCTAAGAATATAAGTTTAAACCAAGCAGAACTCAGTCCTTAAGTATAATTTGAATTTGGGTCCAATAGTCTTCATTGGCCTGGCTTCAGTTTGTTCCTCAGTACAATAGAGAGCATCATTTCCTAGGACACTCATGTTCATTACAGAAAGGTGAGTCAAAGTCCAGAATAACTAGGAATGTAACCCACATCTCATGAAATATAAGTGGAAAATGGAGATGGAAATTCCTACCTCTCTTTCTGGAGAGGCCAGAAGTAGCATCCAATGTTGACCCAGGCTGTGTGCTGCAAACTGGTCTACCTATGGACTGAGTCCTTGTTAGCTCTTGTTACAGACTGTCCATTCCAACTGAGTTTATTTGTTCTCTGTCTCCCACACTTGACATTAACCACATGTACTTGCTGGTACTTGCCTTCAAACATTTATTCAGGCCAGTTTCTCCTCCCCCAACCTTAGGTACTATTTTTCTACCCTCCCTGTTCAGCCTTGTCCCTTTCCTCTTTGTATACTTGGTTCTAAAGTCTCTTCCACCAGAAGGCTGCCTTAATTGGTCTTACCGGGCTCCTAGGACTCCATTATTCCATAGTTCCTCAACATTATATTATTTGCACTTATGTCTCTGTCCTATTGTCTGATATGTCCATCAAGGGACTTCTTGTGGCCATCCGAATGAGCCTCCTGACTGAAAGAAAAACAATTACCATCACCTTCTCAAGTGGATAAAAATCTCTCTTCCATTAAAACCCTCCAAAGAGGAAGACTTTACACTCTTCCTTGCCCTTCCATTTTTATGTTCAGTGGAGTTTTATAGATGCAGATGAACTTGATAAAGGCAGTAGCTTCCATGGTGGAATCCATGTGAAATGTCATTTTCCTTATGATAACTTAAAGATTATATGTTCTCAAACTTTAGAAATTGAGTCAGTTATCTAATAATTTCAAAGAAATATGAGGCATCTATCATAATTACCTGATTCTCTATTACATACCACATAAAATCCAAACTCTGTTTCTTGGTCTTCAGAGCCCTCCATAGTAAAACTATATATGTTTATATCTACATTACTTCACATATCCTAAACTACAACTTCATGGGTTTACTTGAGGTTCTCGAACTTTTTCTTTGCTCTTCTGCCTCCAGACTTTTGCACAAATTGTTGTTTCTTTCTTGAATGCTATTCCTTTTCTCATCTACACATTAATTCTTCATTTAAAGCCCCGCTTAATATTTTCTCCTTTAAGAATACGTCCTAGACAATTATTTCTGTCTCTTCTCCAAATACGGTATCATATTATCTGAGCCTCTATAATAGCACTGTTTTGTACTAGAATAATTTATATATGTAGTTGTCTCTTTTACTAGACTGTAAGCTTTAGGAAGGTAAAGAGTATATTTTTTTTAACTTTATATTCCTTTCTGTGCTTAGCATAATACTTTGCACAATTGATGCTCAAGAAATTTCAATTAATTGGATAACAGGGTCCTGTTTTCATGTTTATTTTGCTCTTACAGTTCTTCTCTAACCACATCACCATTGTATAACTGTCTAAATCAGTCTATTCTCCACCTTCTGTCTATGGGGAGAGAAGAGCATCTAAAATAATGAAAATTAGACTGCAGATGGAACTAACAGGTTTAAGAAGACCCTAAAAACAAATTCATTCTTGGAAAGTTTCTGAACTGGTTTGAGATTAGCTTCCTGTTTGGCAAAGGACATTTAAAGTGGTGTCTGTATAGAGCCGCTTAGGGAAAAACCAGGATTACAGGAGAAGAAGCTGTAGATAAGAAGACACTGATTTCTGGGAATGAGATTAGTTTGGATTTTGTATGTCAGCAAATAGGATAGTATGTTTCCTTAGAAGTATTCATTTCACTCTTGGCACAAAGCTTATTTCCTTATGCTACAATAATGTCACTGATAGCACTTTCCTGTCGGATGCCTGAGGAAGAGCTGACAGCTCTGCTCTCATGTGGTTGTTGGTAGAAGATGAAGAATGGGCTCTTTTTTGACTGCTTATGTTCTATATACTTCAGAAAAGACAAATTTAAACCTCCCAGGTCTCTTACTAATTCCTCCTATGAACGGTCTCAGTTCTCCTGACTTTTAGCAAGTCCATTTCCTTCTAAGATAAACTGTTAAATTGTTTCCCTGTTTCCCTTTCTCATTTCTGATGGTCCACATGTATAATTTCTTCAGTCCTACTCTTCTGTGCTCAATTCTGTAACTTCCTTCTTGTCAAAATCTGGTTTATTATTATTTCCTTTTCCTCCTCCAGAAAGTCTGTTTTGACTACCTTCCAGAAATGTCCTTAACCTTCCTTCATCACAAGTGGCTAGACTTTGGCCCAGACCTTTTAGTGATGTCCCTGTTTTCTCTGTATTTATCTGTATTTTGTTTTTCATCATACAGGGATGTTCCCCATAGCGATAATACTTTTCTTATTAATTCTGTATCCACTCCCATGGCCTCCAGTTTCTCCAGTTAAAGAAGTCATTGACTGGCTTTCTCTTGCCTGGAAAACCAACAACGTTAACAGGTGACAATAAAAAGCGATTTAGAACCTGTTGACTTTCTTGATCCCTTTCTGACTCAATCTTTTCTTTCCACCTTTCCTTTCTCCCACAAATGCTAGTTAAGCAATTTGCTAAGTACTAGGCACTGCTTATTATGCTTCTCCTCTGTGTACAGCTAATAATCAATACTCTATCTGAGTGGATTTTAATATTAGTCTGATATGGGAAATTACTCATCAAACATTCCTAACAGTGTCAAAAGTGTGAAAATCTCTGAGGGAGTAAAGAATTAGGATTTCTCTTCTTTGTTAGCCATTCTCCCCATTCATGGTATTGTTATTCATCATTGGTCCATTTCCCAGAACTTGATACAGAAAAGTTGTTCTTTGTATCATGCTGTGATGAGCAGTTAGTCCATCTGAACCATAATTTTAGCATTTACTGAAGACCCCTAAGAATTGGGTTGAGGAGTCTGAATATTTAAAAGAAAGGAAGAAAGAAAGAAAGAAAGAAAGAAAGAAAGAAAGAAAGAAAGAAAGAAAGAAAGAAAGAAAAGAAACCATAGTTCTGCCCCCAAGGGCTTTAAAATATAACAAATGAGACAGAAAACATTATTTCTTTCAATGTCTTATAAACACACACACACACACACACACACACACACACACACACACACACACACACACATGCTGGTTTATGCAATTAAGTGTTGTTGAAATTAAATGGTTAGGTGAAACTGGAGTGAAGAAGTCATCTCAATTAGTTGGAGTTAATAAAGAAAGACTCTTTGGAGGAAAGGATTTTCAGCTGGGTTTTGAGTAGAGGCTGTGAAGACAACATTCTAGGGGATAGAAAACAGTGTTCAGATACAGGCCTGAATGCTGGAATGAGTGAGGGTACTGGGATTGATAAATGGGTTATCTTGGCTGAACCACAACGTCTAAGTAGGGAAAATCAAAAGAGATTAGGGGGGAATTGACCGGAGGACCTAGACGACCAACACAGGATAATGTGTTTTCCTAGCTGGAGGCAGGGGAATAAATAAAATAACTTTTGGAGAACTAAAATTTTTATTCTTTCCCCTAGCTTTTGAAAAAAAATGAATTAAAGTTTTCGGGACTCTGACTACTATCTGACTAAGGTGCTCTGCTAACATTCAATAAAGAACAAAGACCAATTATCCTATAAGCCTAATGTCTAGTTTTTTAAAATATTGCTTAAATTTCAGCTATAATTATTTATCCAAATGGACTCTGTACTTCATTTTGCTTGGTTCTATTCTGGAATCATAGAATAGCCCTACAGAAGTTAACTCATCCAGTTGCAAGCTTTTACATCCTTCAGTCTACCCATTTTCCTTTATAAAAAGATTCTGTGGTAAGGCAAAGAAACATTCAAATCTGGTTCACATCTGGTGTCTGTTCATTGATCTTTACCTTTCTGGATTAACCATGACTGAAAGGATGAAACATACACCAAGGAACTGCCTCTGGACTTTCCCATCCTGTTAGAGAGAGATCTTCTAAATCTGGTTATGCTGACTGACCACAGGGGAGGAGAGTCCCAGACTTTCATATTTCCACCTTGCACCTCTCCTGGGATTTCCTCTGAAGCAGAAGGAAGAGGTGGCCACTTTCCATACAATGCTTAAATATGAATGAGGGAGAAAAGATATTGTATTATGTTCTTTTCCCTTTGGTACGTTTAGGTTTAAAAGACAAAATACCAAGAAAGGAGTTAATTTTGGTAGAGAAAGAAAGACTAGAATTATCAAAGAAAGAACTTTCTAACAGTGGGTTATTAAGGTGATCGAAGAATTGAAGAATATTTGAGGAGCTAGAAGAATTGAGTCAATTAACAACTGTCTGCATGATTTTGGAGGTAATGGAATGAATGAGAAGACTCCCAAAGTTCTGTTTTCAGGCTTAAGACAATAATTTCAGAATTATTTTCCTGTGTCTGCATGTCTCTCTGGTTCCTCAAAAACCATATATTTTTTTTGTCCTTCTGCTTTAGAGGTAGAAGACCTTGAGGGCATGAAAATGGAGTTTATTCAACTGAGATGTAAATGGAATTTTGTGACCAATTTTGATATGACTTTCATATTTAGATAAATAGCCAAAGTTAATTTTCATACTTATATTGGGTCAAGTCTTTATTCCTGATTTGTAGATTATCCACTTTGTAGATTTTTGCAGACTCCATACTTCCACTGCCTTAAGTTTGCATAAACACTGTGTCAGAAAGAGCATCAGGGATAGACACAGATGGCATGTTTGTTATGTATGAGTGACTTTGTGTAGGTAAGTAATGTAAATTTATTTCACTCTTTTTTGTAACACTAATTTATTTTGAGCTTATATATCTATTTGAGCTTATATCTATTTTGTGCACCATTGTATACTCACTACTTAGCATATGACTTGGCATATGGCAGGCGCTCAGCAAATGAAAAAATTGTATGTGCCTCTGCTCTCATCCACTGACTTGGATAATGAGAAGTGCCTACTTCTCAGGGGCTGGGAAGGTTCCATATTCTGGCAAGTGGAGGAATCAAGATGAGCCACAGACTATGATCAGATCTCCTCAAGTGAGGCTGGCAGCCCTAGGGTAGATCCCTTGTTGACTGTACTCTGCCCATCACTGGCTGCATCATATCATAATACCCAGAGCACAGTCCAGGGAGTGATCTGGGACTGGGGATGGGAGGAGGTGAGTCCTGGCTATCAGAACAGACATCTTATTCTAACTGCAGTTGTTCCAGATGTGGCAGGGTTCCCAGCCCACTGACCTGCAGGGCACAGTGGGGGTTTGGTGACATGAGTCAGAGAGGAATGTGGGGCTGGTTGTTTGGGAGTTTCACTCTGTGAAGAGAAGCCGGTTCCCCATGCCTGTCAGTTCTCTAATGGCATCTCCAGGGGCAGAGCCTAGAAACAATTAGTTGAAGAAGATAGACTGAGCACCCACACTCTTTTGAATCCTCCAAGATGGTGGCAGAATAATTTAAATGGATTTTAACAGGCAGAGGGTAATTCATAGAGCAGCAAAGTATCATAGAGCATTTCAATTTAAAAAAAGTTTGAGAGATCATCTTATTCATACTTCTGCCTTTGTTCTAGATAAATAAAAAATTTCCCCCTTTGGAGATTTTCTGGCTTATAACATGGAGGCCATACCAAGACAGTGGAAGCTCAGTGTAAATTCTCCAAGCTCCCATGTCCTCATTCCCCTGGTGGGAGTGAGTGGACATAGCAAAGAGACCCTTGCCTCTACGTCACTCAATGCTCTGCTTCTTCATACAGTGCAGTGATGGGTCATGGCTGCAGGTGTGGAGAGGCCCTTGTTCTTGGGTCTAACTGGAGAGGGGACCTATGAATCTTGTAAATGTGATGACATCGGCAATGACAGACTCTTCAGCCGCCTGGTAGTCTGTAATTGAAGCCAGGAATTCAGCACACGCTCTGACACACCCAGCCTTCACCGTGGGTTCCCAGAAGTGGGTTCTTGCATAGCCACTAGGCTGGGAAGACCCTCACTTAATCAACCCTCCCTGACAAGCTCCAAGTCCTCAGAGCCATATCTTTCCTGAATTCCCAAACCAAAAAATAATTTTATCCCTCTCTCTGTTTCCATTCCCAATTGTGCCTAAACTGTTCTCACTAGTTATTCTCAGTTGCAAAACTCCCTAGTAAGTGAGATCCAAGCTCCATGGTAGAATCATGGGATGGGTGTTCTTTCATTTTAGCTTAACTGAAATCTTTTTTGCTATAATCAGAGCCTAAAATTGATCGAGCCGGAAAGTTTCTACACTGCTTTGAAGCTCCAGGCAAATAGGTTGGGGATTTTTCCTGCTGTTCTCCACCTCTCTCCATAATGAGATGCTTTGTTTCCATGAATCGGCCCTGATCCAGACTTCTAGACTCTGTGACAAGACATTTCATCCCTCCCTCTGCCCCCAGGCATGACTGAACTTAACTCATCCCAGACTGAAGGGTGTCTCCTCTAGACCTTGTTTCAACATTTCTTGAATCTTCAGCATCTTTTGGTTAAATGCGCACAGCTGTTTGCCCCTGTTGTCTAATCCTAATTTCCTATAGCAATTCCAGCCCATTGCTTCTCATTGTGGAAAGAAAAATACACATCCCTCTTATATCTTTCCAGCTAAATGTGTCTCTGTTCTTTTATAATTTTTTTCAACTGTTAGTTTGCTCTCCTATCTTCCTTATGTCAGAAGGGGAAAGTTAGTGGTATTTGAAATTTGCCTCACAATCAGCATTGTTGACCTGAGCTAGTAGTCCATATTTTGGTCACTATTGTTATTGTGCCCCACACCCAACATATCTCATCCTTTCTTTGGATTGAGACTTAAAATATCAGTTTTCTTCACCTGGAATGCCTTTTCCATTCTCGTCAGTCCCGACCTTCCATTACTTCAGAACCCTGTTCCATTCTCTCTCTCTAGATGTCTTTCTTAACTTTGCATTCTCTCTGTATTCCCAATCATTTTAATTCCCTTAGCAACAATGTAAATAACTTGACTCAGCTGGATGCAAGATTTGCTCTCACATCACTGTCTCCAGGTAAGAAAAGCCTTGAAGAGCATACAGGGAACCAGCAGCACAGGGGTGTATGATAGCATGGAAATCAAAAACCCCAGAGTTCTAGTGTGTTCTGTAACTTTGGGAAATTCAATTCATAACCTCTCTGGCCTAACAGCTTAATTATTTGAACAAGAAAGCATTAAATCAGACCATCTCTAAGAAAGAATTCTTCAAACTTTAAAAATGTTATGAATTTGTGTTTTCCTTTCTTTCTTGGTCTCCTCCAGTATCATGGACAGAACTCTACAAGCAGAGAAATCACAGAATTGGAGAAGAAGAAAAAATCAAAAGACATAATTGGAATTCTCAGAGGAAAGACCATGTGAAGACACAGAGAGAAGATGGCCATCTACAAGCCAAGGAGAAAGGTCTCAGAAGAAACTCAGCCTGCAAGTAACTTGATCTTGGACTTCTAGCCTCCAGAACTATGAGAAATAAATTTCTGTGTAACTCCCACTCCCCGCCCAAAAGACATAATTGATAAAAAAAAAAAAGCCATTTAAATGTGTAAGTGGTACTGGTGATGATGATTGGTAATTTGTAGTAAATAGGAAAAGATGGAGGAGGGCTCCTGCACCTCTTATCCTCTTGCAATCTTGCAAAAATTGTTGATATGTTTTAGAAGGTAGGGAAGTGGCTATGGGTTATGCCCTACATCATCTGCACAGTGGCCTAATATCCTAGACATATGCTTATTCTACTGTGGAAAGCCTGGCCTACCTTTACTAAAGTCGTAGAAGAAAGACACATTAAGTTCTGACTTATTTCTTTCTTAGAAATTCCCAAGTCCTATGTGAGTAAAAAACAAGACTATTTCTATCTAGAATCAAGAAACCTTTATTTTTTAAATAGAACTCAAATCTCCTCTATGATATATTGGTCGTTATGCTTCATAACAATCCTTGTAAAATAAAACCCAGTAATTTATAAGGTTTATGGCTCTCTCTCTCTTTCTTTCTGTGGTGTGTGTGTGTGTGTGTGTGCAATTCATGTGATTATCGCTGTGGACTAGAAGAGATTTAGAAAAATGTCGTGCTGACCATGCCACTTACCCAAAGCAAGTACAGACTCACATTATTTTAAACAACTGGACCACTTTAGTCTTTAAAAAAGGGAAGTCCCTGAAGAACTAGAGGAGAGAGAGATAGGAAAGACTAATATGTATTAAATATATATTCTATACTAGGAATTGTGAAGGACTTTTTATATACAATATTGGCCTAAACATAAAGGGGAATTTTTAATTTTCCCCAATAATTTTTCAGAAAAGAGAAAATTGCTTTATGTTTGAATCTTTACAAAGTATCATATTATAGGATATACTCTCAATTACTTGATTTTTAAAAATTAGGTTCTTTTTTGAGGAAGACACATTAGCTGGCAAAAACAACAAACAAACCAAAAATTACTCCTACCCTGAAGAAACTACAAGAACAACAAATCAATGCTGATTTGGCGAAAATCTATTTGACGAAATCTATTTTTAAAAAACCAAAAGTTTCAGTTTCTGGGAGGACAGTCTAGGTTATTTAAATCAACTTTCCTGCTGAAAACAACTAAAAATTTTTGTATAAAATATTTAGAACATCTTACAAGTATCAAAGAATTGACAAGATAGTAAGGAAATACTGGGCCAAATTTAATGAAAAGTGAAAATTCAAAGAGGTAAGTGGAACAGAGAGGCTCTTTTGACTAGAAGGTAGTGCTCATCAAGGTGAGCTTGAATTCTGGTCTTAATAGATGGTCTCAGAAATTAAAACTCACAGCTGACCCAAAGTGAAGAGTCTAATAGAAGACCCTCCCCATGTCAAACTGAAGAATGAAAGGGTTACACTCTGAAGATGAAGGTAAAACAAAAGTACACCTAACCATTCTGCCACCTCCTCAAGGAATGCAAGAAATTTTTCTTGATGCTAAATAGAGCAGGTAGGGAAATTATAAGCCAGGCTGATTTGTAGCCCAAATTTATATTACCTAATAGTCAGAGAAAATCTGAAACCTTAAATTTAGTTTAAGATGATTCCAGACAAATATTTCCCCTGGGTACCTGGCAAAGGCAAATACAAATCCTTCATCCTAAGCTTAAAAAATTCTCACTGCATTTAAAGTAATTCTTTAAATGCAATGAATAAGCTAGTACCAGGGAAAGAAGTCATCATAAATAAGAATCAGCTAAAACAATAGACAGCAGAAACAGATTGACAATGACTTTGGATATTGAAATTGTCAGACATATATTATAAAACAAGGTGAAAATAGTTGTATGAAACAAAAAATATAAAAAGTGACCTAGTATATATGAAACAAAACCAAGTAGAATGAATCTAATAGCAGATTGGAGCCAGTTGAAGAGAAAATTAAGAAACTAGAAGGTAAGTCAAAGGAATTACAGAATGTAGCACAGGGAGACAAAAATATGAAAATATGGAAGAGGATTGAGAAACATGGAAGGTAGAGCAAGAAGACCTACCACACATTAATTAAGATTTCAAAACAAAAGGAGAGAAAGAATAAGGCAGAGACAGTATTTGAAGAGATAATGTTTGGAGTTTTAATTTTCCAAAACTGATTAAAGTCACTAAGTAGCCCAGTGAATACTAAGCAAGATAAATAAAAAGAAGTCCAAACTAACAAGTGTTAATGAAACTATACAACTTGAAAAATGAAGAGAAAAAGAAAATAAGAAGCCAGATAAGAGACCTGCTTCTAACTACAAAGAAAGAGCTGATGTAGAACTTGTTCTCCCACTGTTAACAACTAGAAAAAAATACATGAAAAGCTGTTTTAAGACATTGGGATAAGAGGCAGTGCGGTGATACCTAAATGAGAGGAAACAAAAAAGGTGAACCCAATAATCATTCTGGATTCCAACCTGGAGACAATTTTCAAACAGTAGCAGCAGGGAGAGGTGGCATCAAGCAGAATGTGGTGGTCATTTTAAGTTGAGGAGATAGAAGTCAGAGTTTAGGGAAGCTGAGGCAGCTAGAACTGGTGGATCAGAATACTTGAGAGGAGGAAGCTATACAGAAATAGAGCTCTAGAAGTTTTCACAGTCTCCCAGAATCTTTGGCTGAACACTAATCTATGCATGGGTAGGATAAAACTCCATGATGCTGAGCAAAAAACGATGCAGGTAAGTGTAAGTTGAACAATTCCTAGAGTTTACACAGGACTGGGAAACATTCAAATTCCATCTAACCAGCATAGAGGCATCATTGAACATTTAGAGTAATCAGTAGAGACTCTAGAAGGGTGCTGCCTCAGTATAAAGGCTAACTTAGCCCAGACTTATCCCTAACAAAACTTAAAAAAAGCCTCAAAAAAGTAAAACTTGTCTTCAGGTAACTTTATATCTGTTAAAACAAACTTCAACACTTTTTAAAAGAAGAAGCAAAATCCAAATACTTAGCAATGTAACACTGAAAATATCAGAAACCAATAAAAATTACGAGACACACAAAAAGGCAGTAAATTTTGAAGAAGAAAAATCAGTCAATAGAAACAAAACTAGAAAGAGACAAAGATTAGTAGACAATAATCTTAAAACAGTGATTATAAATATGCACAAGGATTTAAAGGAAGATATAAAAAAGACTGAAATAGAAGTCTTTCTTTTTAAATGGAATTTCTCTAGCTGAAAATATAATATTGTTAATGGAACTTTTACTGGATGGGCTTAAAAGCAGATTACACACTGCAGAATAAAAGATCAGTGAGCTAGAAAACATAGAAATCATAAAAATCAAAGCACAAAGAGAAAAAACACTAAAAAACAAAAAGAAAGAGCCTCAGTGACCTGAGGGGCAATATAAAGTAGTTTAACATCCATGTAATGGCATAGAAAAAATGTTTGAAGACATTGTGACCAATTTTCTCCTAATTTGATAAAAACTTTAAACCATCAGATTCAAGAAGCTCAGTGAAACTGAAACTGGTTAAACATAAAGACAACTATACCAAGGTACATTATAATGGAATTGCTAAAAATTTAAAAGTCACCAGAGGAAAAAGACATTGAAATAAGGAAACAAAGATAACTATTAGAAAAAAAATGCCAGAAAAAATGCCAGCCACGAGACATTAGAACATTTTGAAAATGCTAAAAGTATATGGTATCATAGAGTTCTATATCCATGAAAGTGTTTTTCAAAATGAAGATGTAAAAAAAACCTTTTGTTTTCTTCAGACAAACAGAAAATGAGTGAATTCTAAGTGGTAAAGGAAATTTGTCAGACTGAGGAAAATGATTCTGGATGGAAACCTGTATTTACAAGAGTTCCAGAAATGATAAATATGTGGGTAAATATTAAAAGACTTTTTCTTATTTTAAAAAATTTTATTAAAAGATAACTAGCTATTTAAATTTAAAAAAAAAACACAATATATTATAGGCCTTATAACACATAAAAATAAAATGTGTGACAACAATAGTATAATGTAAATGGAAGTAAACTGTTGTAAAGTTCTTATGTATGAAATAGTATAATGTTATTGGAATATAGACTTTGATAGTTAAAGATGGATATTACAAACTCATAAACAACCAATAAAATACCTAAATGAAAAAGTATAGCTATAAAGCCAATAGCGAAGATAAAAATGAAATCCTAAAACTTAATTAATTCAAGAGGAAAGAAGAAACAAAGATCAGATAGGAAGAAAAGACTTAATCTCAATTATATTGATAATTACATTAACTATATAAATGGCCTAAATATTCTAATTAAAAGGTAGGAATTATCAGATAGAATTTTTAAAAACTATGAACCTCACCAGGCCAAAGCCAAGAAATCAGGAGAGAGAAGAGTAGAACCTGGGCAATAATAAGGTAGAGGAAAGCAAAAGCTTTGGTAATAAACCAAATTAAAAATTAGCTTCAAGTTTGTGGATCTGGGGGCTTCAGAATGGAGATGAGTAAAAGTACTCTTCCTGCAGTGAGGATGGGGAAATAAGAGTCCTCTCTAGTGCTTAGGGGCTTAAGGTGTCTGTATCACAAATAGATAATTTGAAAGTTTTGGGTTTCCTGGGTCATAGTCCCCTCCCTGTATTCTCTTATCACTATTTAATATGTATATATTTGCGGTGGGATTGGGATGTACTGGGTTTGGCTCTTAATCTGTTTTATGGCATAAAGTTTAATAAAAAAGAATGCAAACAGGATGACAGACTTACGAAATTATCTTGCCTATCTTCAGTTTAATATATAGTTTAACAACTTAAAAACCTGTTGAAGAGACTCACCAGTACCTTTTTTTTTTTTTTTTAAAGCAAACAGACAAGCAGCAAAGCCAAATATCTAAACTGGGCTATAATGGGTCCAAAGAAACATCCTCCAAACAAACAAAAATCAGAGTTGTGAAGTAGGAGGTTTCTCTGGAAGGGCATTTATGTATTTTTTCCAGCCTACTAATCAGTAAGTATTAGCCCCCATTGCAAGTGGACACCATATGAGGTCTCTGCAGGTGAACATAAAAAAAATATGAAAAAAACATTAGGCCTCAGACTTATCCTCTTAGGACATGAAATACAGTAGGAGGTATAGGCCACATGAGAATGAAATAAACCAGAGTATGTACACAGATCCAGCAAGTCTAATAGTATCAAGACTGAAGTATCCATTGGTGTCTACGCCCAAGTAACTCAAATTTAATGTGCTTTATAGCACAGCACATCTGTTTCCCCTAAACCTGCTCTTTCTTTTGTATTCTCTACTTCAGATGAGGATATTCAGTTACCTATGCCAGAAACCTTGTCATCATTCTAGACACCTTCTGCTCCTTTCATCTCCCTCTCCACCATTATTTAAATCACTAAATCCTCTTGGTTTTAACTCTAATATTTTTCTCAAATCTATCTGTAGGGGAGGCAGCCTGTGTTGACAAGAGTCTAGGCTAACAGTCTTCTAATGTAGAGACCCCTATGGTGAGGAGTCCTTTCAAATTCACGTTCCTTTTCTAGGCGAGTGACACATAATGACTTTGAAATCTGACAAATAAAACTGGAAGCTTGTCTGCACCCTTCCATCTACAAAAAACTGTCATAGGTTCTTGAATATTGCTTTGTATAACAAAACAAATGGCAGAGAGAAAAGGTGGTGGAGGGACCCAAGGGAGTCTATACATATCCACACAGCTGCACTTTATTGCACAAAACTTGGTGCTGTATGTGACGGTCTCAGTATGGTCAACTGCCAGGGCTTTGGGAAGCACAAACTGGATGGATGAGCTTGATCATTCCAATAAAGCAGTTTGACACCTAAGTTATGTGAATAATTGCCTCTTTGTGGTCTAGGGCAAACTGACCCCCATACTGCTGGAGCCATAGGAAATCTGAGAGCCATAGTAGGGTATCTAAGATGGTGTATAGGAATAGGAAATGAAAACAGACTGTTCAAGGAGGCAAATGAGTAACTTATTTATTGTGACAATCAAAAACATCAACACAGTTTAAGAGTGAGTTAGGGAAAAATTTTAGCTGGTTCCTGATAATTTTCTCATTCTATTTTTTAAACTTGGGTTGATTCATTTCCAAGTAACTCTATTTAACATACACTTATCCCAGTATTTCCAATAATTAAATTTCCATCCTCAAGGAAGCAGATCCTGGCTCTCCTCACCCAATATTGGTTTCTTATTGATTCTATGTTCACATAACACCAGGGGATTTAGTCTGTACTGTATTTATTTGCACTTATTTATATGTTGCTTTGTAAGTGTTTTTAAGCTATTTTTTATATGTGTACCATATTATCTTATTTTTTTAATTTATGTTCTTTCAAAAAAGTCTTTTCAGTAACCATTTAATTCTTCTCCTTTACCCTGCCTTTTATAACTCTGTTTATTTGGTATTATCTCATAAAGATGTCCATGTAACTTTTTAATTCCTTAATCCACACATTGCTCTTTCTGCTATTAATGACAAGCATGAAAGCAATGCTACACGTGCAGTCAGGATATAGCACATGCGTCAGTAGAGTTTTGCTTTACAGATTATCTGCTTTAAGATAACATCTCTAGGGAATCTTTGTATCCAAAAGCCTGGGTTCTTTGTGCATCATCTGTGTCATTGCCAACATGCAGAAAAGCTGAGCCCCTTCTTGTTCCCACAAAGTGTCATGGGCTTTGCGCTATTCTACTTGGAAGACCCTTTCCCCTTTTGAGCTTAACAAGTGAGGAAGAACTCATGCTTCAAAAACTAGCTCAAATAGTTCAAAACCTATCTCCTCTCCACCCCATTTGCAGTTCCCATAGCACTTTTTACAAACTGTTACTAAGGCCCATGCCTATGTTATATTGGTTGTCTGTTTTCACACTGGTCTTAACCAAAATGCATACTTCAAAGACCAGTTTGTTCATTTTTTATAACCACATCACCAAATACTGAATCCTCACATAGTATATACTCATAAAATGTTAGAGAATAAATACTCAATGGATAACTTCTTACAGAGAATGTTGACAGTTCTCTGTTCTACATTCCCATCTTTCTGAGGAGCCTGCCTACATTCATTCTTCCACCTCCATTCTTCAAACACCTCCTCTTCCTCAAGTATCAGTGTCCATCTGGTCCTAGTCTGTCCTTGTCATCATCTCAACACCCTCATTATTTGATGGGGCCAGAATGAGCCCAGGCATAGTTTAAATAAATTATTTATTCATTCATAATATATTTATTCTAATACCAATCTCAAATTTACCTCACATCCACTATGTGCCAAATACTCTTGGTGCTGAGGATACATCAGTTGACAAGACAGTCAGAATCTCTGCCCTCATGATGCTTGTATTTTAATGGTTTACTCTGAAGATTAAATTGAGACAGATTGAGGATAAAAAAGTGAGTTTTTGCCCAAGTTATCTGATAAATTCAATTCAAAGATATACATATATAGCTTTGTTTATCCACTTTAATTGGTAATTGAATTCTATCTGCTTGTGGCTTTCTGTCAACATGTTTCCCAGCAACAAACACCAACACATCCAACACACACACACACATGTCCTAAGTACCCATGCCAAGCTTGATAGACTCTGGACCTATATACATATAGTGCACTTCAACAGTTATTCAATGTATAAACTCACTAATCATACATTCACCCAAATATCAAATCTTCCAAGATGCAAATAACACCACTTTCCCTTCCACTAATACATATCCATTCAGATGCATTTTCTAATTTGTGTGCATGTGGGTGCACATGGGACAACCTGCTCATCTTGTCTCTCCCTCCACTTTCCTTTCTTCTTTCTCCTACAAGGAATGAGATATGGAACCATGCTTCATTTTGTCAGGAACAAGCTCTGGGTGAAAGTACCTTTTTTAAATTACCAATACTCTTTCTCCATTCTCCTGGACAAAGTAGGCCCCAGAAGCTAATATGAAGCTAGAAACCATTTAGAGTGACACGAATTCCTAGGGGAAAAATTAGGGAGTTCTTTTGGGGAAGGATACAGAAAGAGAAGAACAAGTTAGGGAAAAGACAGCCATTCTGTGTAAGGAGCAGTAGTCCTCTTTTAGGTGTTCACTGTCACTCTCCCTGCCCTCTTCGGCATTGCTCCAAATCTTAAATTTTTAGAGATCAATGAATTCATTTTTTAGTCTCTGAACAGAATCCTGACCTATAATAGGATGCAATGCATCCCACATGAAGGGGAAGGAATAAAAGAACTAATACTTAAAGACTATCCTCAGTAGGTTAGGCCTTTTATGTATTTTATTTTATTAAAAAAAAAAACTTAAAACAATCCAAATCGTACATAGTACTTATTTCCATTTTGTGAACATAGAAATCAAGTTTCAATGATGTTAAATAATAATGGCTTCGGGATTTGAACTCAGGCCCGACTGACTCCTAGCTTATGATCTTTCTTCTCATATGCTAAGACTGGCCCACCATCAGGGAAATTTGGGGTGTATTTTTTTTTTCCAGCAGTGAGGTGTGTTTTTCTGTGCCAGTGGCAAGGATTATGGATATAGACTGTATTCATAAAACAAAGTCACTGACCTGGAATAAAAGTGATCCGTACATATTGATAACTGGTAAAAAACTTTTCACAGAGTATCTAATGATCACATATACCTTTTGTGAGTGGTGGTTTACAATTTCTAAATATTTCCCATCCAATAACACCTTTAATTCTCACACCAAGCCCTCTGAAGGATGCAGTCCATATTCATTTTACATTTAAAAAAACTGAGGGGGAGCAAAAAAATGATCAGTGTTTACTGAAGAAATTATTTCTCTGTCCCACCCTCCCCTGACCCCTGACCTACCTACCTACCTACCTACTAGGGTCCTTTCATGGAGCTATGCATTTTCTCATTTATCATCTCTGTGATACATTATAATTTTACCCATTTTACAGATAAGAAAATATTTGAACTATGATTAAACATTTCATTTAGCACTATTTTCTAACAAGTTCAACAAACTGGCATCTCAGTCATCTTGGTGGGTGGGTATAGTAAAGACTTCCCTGAAGTCTTTACTAGAGGGGAGGTTGTTTCACTCAAAAAACGTTTCCTCTGTCTAATGCAATCCCTGTTCTGTAGCTTCATTATATTTCCTCGTGGTTTTTATTTTCTAAGAAAGAATGAAGAATAGCTGCTAGTGGTCCTGTGAATAATTAGTCTTCAGAGATTTGAAGCCCATTATGCTATTAAAGCCAGTTATATCACAGTCATCATCATTTCATTTCAGTGTGGACTTAACTCTATGTGTTCCTCAATAGAGGCTCAGAACCATAATGTGAGTCCACTCTTTTTTGTTCTCAGGATCCTGAAGACATATTTCACTTAGGTCTGATAGTCTTGCAAAAAGCTACTGTCCTTCCCATCCATAGTGAGTATGGATTTAAATAGTCAGGGAGAATAGAAGGCTTGTGACAGTTTTCATCATCCTTTACAACACACGTTCTTGTCTTTCATCTCCTAGGCTTCTTCCCAGATTTAGGACCCTTTCCTTACTTCTCTCCACAGATCTAAGTTCACTTCTATTTCACCACCCTTTCCTACAGCTCCTTGCAAAAAACATGCACAGAGATACACACACAGAATCTCGTATATTTCCTTTCATCTTAATCCTTTACTCCTTGACTTGGTTTCTCTCTATTTAGTTTCTTTACATCCTTTTAGCACTTCCCTCTGCAACTCAGTAAAATGCCTCTTGTTTTGTCCTTGTCTCTTTGTACCGTGGTCCCTTAGTCATGAGTGCCATCCCATATCCCTTACAAGACTGGACTCACCCTGTGGAAGGGGCTTTATCTTCTGCCTCTGGATTTTCCTCCTACTCCCTGAACAAAACTGACCTACACGTCATATATGATTCTCCAAGTCAGTGAATCGTTTCTTAAATTCCTGTTTAAGTTCTTACTCTAATTTTGAATATGAATCTACCATTTGTCAAGAACAATTTTTTTAAATTATTTTATTTCAATTAGTTTCAAGTATGCAGTACATTGGTTAGACGTCTATATAATTCATAAAACATTTGCTCCTTCCCTCCCTTGGCCCTCCACCTAGCCATCATATTATTGCTAACTGCATTCCCCATGCTCCCCATCCCTGTTACCAACCATCAACCACTAATTTGTACTTCTTTAACCCTTCACCGCATTCTCCCAGCCTCCCAGTCCCCCTCCCCTCTGTCCATCACCAAATTGTTCACTATATTTGTGAGTCTGTTTTTGATTAGTTAAGAACAATTTTTCTTGCTTATGACATTAGTTCAGGGTGACAGTGGAAGTATAAGATAGAAAAAATATGATTCTGGGGATGAACACAATCTCTTAAGCCAATTAACTGAGACAGTTTACATGTTTATTATATATAAACGATTGGGTGATTAATTTAGGGAGTTTTATAGATAGTTTTATACTCTACAAGATTATGGAATAGCTAGTTTCTATAAAAGAAAGGTGAAAGAATACTGAGATATATCTACATTTGATGATGAATATGATGAACAAATGATGGGGACATTAAAACAATAGAAAAAAATTTTTAATTATATAGCTCAGGATATGGGTACAAATAGTCAGCTCTTAAATAATGGCATTTAATTACCTTAAGGAAATTAAAAATTCTAACTTGACTGTTTCTTGAGCACTAGCATGCATCTTGGCTGCCCTACCTCATTCATTCCCAAACTGGCATTGCAAACATTTTCCAATGAATGTTATGTAAATCATAATTGCAAAGGTATAACTCCTTAGGCAAAACCAAATTTAAAATTAATCTGATAATCTCTAATATTTCATTGTCCACTTCATTTTATTAGCACAGTTGGTCAAGAGTTGCCTGAGATTAAACCAATAGTATTTACTGTACCTGTAATAGATATGGCTGGGATGGCAAAGTGAGGTCAGTTCAAGGTTTCACAAAAGAACTAACTCATGTTACTTTAAGTGGACGTGGCTATATAAACCAGCCTCAAACTTTCTCCATCTACTTCCTGAATGCCCATTCTGTCCCATACTTTTTTCTATGACATGTAGCTAATTCAGGTGGTTGTTGTTGTTTTTACCTCACCTTACTTACTCTGCTCTTTCAATCTCAGCCTTTTCAAGATGGCTACATATATATAGTCACACAGAAAGAAAACTCTCCCATCTCCTTTCTTCTTTGTTCCTCTCTTCGGTCACTATGTATATGTATATGTATATGTATATGTATATGTATATGTATATGTATATGTATATGTATATGTATAATGCATATGTATAATGCTAAGAGTGCTTTCAGGTATTGTCAACTCTGTGATGCAATTGGTGATTTTAGTGGGGGAAAAAGTGCTTTTCTAAAAGGGCCACCTGATTCAGGTAGCCCAACATAGATATACCAGCAGCTTGCTCTCTGTGTAATCTTTCAGTTTTTCAACAAATACCTATTAGGTGTTTACTATGTGCAAAAATTATACTATACTTATGTTTCAGTAGTGACACAATATTGCTGTTTCTCTCTAATTACCAGATATTTTAGAAGCCTAATGAAGAAAGTGATATTAGAAAAACAGCTGTAAGAAAAAGTTATTTTTTCCCCCTTATCCCTGGAGGTTTTATTATTTGAGAGCAGGCAGGGGTGAGAGGGCCAATATTTCTAGTCAGAGATTTCTTCCTCACCTCAGCTCCTTCCCTGGATAGTGGGGGCTGGTCCCACCCATACCTTCTCATCTTTATTTTCTTGCCCCAACATACCCCCCTCCCCAACCAAGAGGGAGTCTGTCATTGTAATTAAGCAGTCTGTAATCAACAAAGTCCCATTAAGAAATAATGAAGCCAGTAATGCAGTGGGTGCTATTGATGGGGGATTAGTGAAACTCATGTGGTTTCCTACAACTCCTCCACTTTCTGAAGAAGTGGGGGTGGAGAAACTGTTGACTCAGCACTCTTAGCATTAATCCCTGTGCTCCACCCCCTGAATTAAACTCCTTGCTGAAGTTGGACATGTTGGATAGAACATGGTATACATGAGGGCCTTGCTGGCAGGGCCATATCACAGTCATCTCTGTATTCCCAGTGCTTGCACATGTAAGTGCCCAATAAATATTTCATAAATTCTGGGAGAGGGTGAACTGGAAGCACAAATTGAGCTTATAACCCAAGTACCCTGCCTTCTTGTTCAAGAGTTTCTCAAATAAGATGTGATTCCATTAGCATTTGGGTAAATATCACTAACTAAAGGAGCTCTTGGTGCTAAGGATCATAAGCTCTTTTCATACTCCTTCCATGTTAAATCCTGTTTTTATTATAGTTACTTGTCTGTATATATATCATAAGTTCTTGGAGGACAATGACCATTTTACATAGTTTTATGTTCCACAAAGTATATGTTGAGTGTAACCTAACCTCAGTAAATCTCTCATGCTTTACAGCAGCATATGGAAAAACTCACATTGCAGAAAGTCAGTGAAGATCCCCATAATATCCCTTTCTGTTAATTTTGATGAGTCCAGTGAAACAATGAAAGCTACACTGAGGACTAAACAATTTAGAGGCTCATGAAATGCTTTATGTGATCTTCTATGTCAAGGGAGCTGACCCTGTATTAAGGTGTACTTCATCCACTTTCCTAGAGTGAATCCCACAGATTCTAAAGAGACTTCCATGTGGACGCAGGAGAATGACTTCTCAAAGTGCCTTTTGGCTCAAGACTCCTGGAAGCTCGTGCAACCTTAGCATCTCTTACCTTGTTTTTGTTTTTATTTTTGTTTTTCCCTCAGCCCAGGCATTAGAACTGGGTGGACCAATCAGGCAACCAAAATATAGAAGTTTACGTAATTAATTCCTTTACTTTCACAATACTGCCTCTAAGTTGTACAACCTCTTCTCAAACGAAGAAAGAATTTATAACTTATTCCAAAGTAGAAAGTTCTCTAGAGGAGGAAGCAATATGGGGTGGTGGTTTAAAGCATAAGTTTTGAGTCACACAGGTCTGGGTTTCAATCCAGGAGAGTTCCAATTCACTCTCCCACTTACTAGGGCAAGTTACTTATCTTATCTCTGAAACAGTAGTAAGAATACCCACCACAAAGTTTCAGGAGGATTAAAAGAAAAGAAGGATATAAAGTACCTCCTAGCACTAAGCTTGGCTGACAGTGAATGCTCAAGAATGGTAGTTAAGAAAAGGAAAGCTAAACCTAGCTTTAGTCCCTCCTTTAGTATGTGCTATGTAATTTTGCTTAGATTTATGTGAGCTTTATGATTGTTTTCATGTGTCTGTTTCTGTTTTGTGTTTTGTTTCCCTACTTAGACTATAAGCATCTCTGGGAGCTGGTATTCTTTGATATTATTCTTTGACATAGAAGATTTTAAGGCAAGGTCAAATAATTATCAAATAATTATTTTCGGCTCATCTGCCATTTCAAGTTTATGAAATGTATTGTTTAATATTTTGTATCAGAGGAACTTGCTCTCTAGTAAGATATAGATCATCCACTTTGTTTAAGTACACCAAGTTGCCTCCCAAAAACCTTATATCACTGGGTAATATAATTTGGTTTGAAGAAAAAAGATCAGGAGCATAGATGACACTGAAGATGGTAGGGAAGAAGAGAAAGCCTGCAGGGTAGAATAGGGATGGATGAGAAAATTGGGCCTGTTGGACTTGGCTGAACTCACACATCTACTACAAACTTCTCTTCCAAGGCTGCAGGCATGGGCTTTGCTGTTTTGAAAGCATGGGCCCCTGGCCTGAAACCACAGCTGCAGGGTGCTCCTGGTGCTAGATGTCATGTATATAATCAGCTCCCTTCCCCAAAGTAGAACTTCCTTTTCCCTTGTTTCCTCTTCCAATAAGATTATAATTTTTGCAAGAGTTGATTATTTTCCATTTATTGTCATTTTTGCCATTAGATCTGTGTGTTATCCATTTTTTAAATCATTTGCAGCAATTGTTTTGTCTTGGTCCATCTTGTTCCTTTTACTCTGCATTCTCGGACTTGGCCATCTCTTTACTGTATCAATCGGGCTGGAATGGAACAAACCTCTCCTGATATCTATTCCTCCTAAAGAAACCCTTTGTGCTAGATCAGACCCCTCAGAGAACACCTCCCCACACTGCATCAGAAATCTCCTGTTTTGTCTATCAATGTCAGAGTTTGCTACCAGAAGTGTAAACAAATGAGACAACAGAGAACCTTTTCTAAAAGGTTCTTGGTAAAAAGCCTTGGACATCTTTGGTTTAAAGAACACGGAACTTAATCCCCGAGAATTTATGAGGTGTAAATGCTTCTCCCAACTCTCATTCTCCTTGCCCTAGAATGTCAGTATTTTATACACTAAAGAATATTGAACAGTATTGCTCACCTTCTCCTAGTAGCATATTGGCTGGTTCTATGACTTGTCCCACAGGGGATAGGTTAGTTTGGACAGAAGAGAGCCTTTGCTATTCAGGATATAAGAATGGGAGAAATGGAGGCAGACAATGTTTTATAGGACAGTGAGAGAAGAAAGGAGAAAAACCCAATGTACAAACTGACCTGCTAAAAGCTGAAGCTTTTGTAATATGAGTGATGTTAAAGCCAAATAGTCCCTGCTTTCAAATAGTGACATTTCTAAACCTACCAAGCACAGAAGAATCCACAACATCTATTGTAGTAGGAAGTTCTGAAGTTTAACCTGGATCGCTTCATTGCTATTTTATTTGCCTGTATTAATGTGTTGCTTTGCAATTTTTTAGGTTGCTGTGTGTGTGTGTGTGTGTGTGTGTGTGTGTGTGTGTGTGTGTGTGTGTATGTTTACCCCACAGTTTAACTACTCCTGGGGGTTAACTTCTTCTCCCAGAAGCGCCCATGTCAAGGCCATGCTAGAGCAGAAGCTCAAGAACAATGCTTAACCAATCACAGCTGAAGCTTAAAAAATGTAACAGTCAACATCCTGCATCTGAGAACTTTGCTCCAGACTAAGATATAATCCAACCATTCTCTTTTCATAAGACAAATGTTGTCTGAAAAGGTCTGTGTGTGATTTTGAGGGGAAATGTCAGATAGAGCTGCAGAACACAGGCACCACTTTGCCTTGTATCTGAGCCTGTGAAAGTGGAAAAGAAAGGAACTCTTTCTGAGATGGCTGAGCAAGCTGTAGATAAAGAGATTTAAGACTCATAATGAAGAGGCTTATTGGAGACTTGCTTAGAACAACTCAACTATCCTTGTTCTAGTCTATTTCCATTCCTTGCCATTTCCACCTGTAATTCTGTCTTGGCAAGAACCCCACATTGAATGTTCTCAAAGAACTTTTTAAATTTTAATTAGTTCTGTGGGAAGCAAAACTCGACCTTCATTCTGCCAACAGAGATGATGGCAGCGGGGGTGGAGGGAAAGTAAGGAGAAGACGGGCATCCAGAGCAGCTGGGTAACTTACTAAAAGGCATGTGGTACAGGAGGAACTCCTAAGTTCTGGGTCTTAGTAAAAATTCCTTAACCTTCTAGATTCCTAAACAAGTAGTGGGCTCATCCTACTAACCTACTTTGTTAGGGCGTTGTTGATGAATGCTTATAAACCCTGTCCTAGATGATAGGTTTGGAAGATTGTTAAGGAAAACATGTCATTAATTTTCTACTCACCCCCTCCTCGACAAATAACCCTGGAGGAAAGTGGGTGTTAGCCAGAACTGGAGGGCCTCCATTTCAATGGTATGGACTGAGATTCAGCAACAGTAGGAATTTTCCAAGAATGAGGGAGATCAGGTGCATGTGTTAGGGGTGATAGGTTGAAGGGGTGGGAAGACCTAAAATAGGTGACGCATGGTCAGATAGTCCATAAAAGATCATTAAGAAGTCATTGTGGACGGTTGCTTTTCTAACATTCAGGACACAATTTTGGTAGTAGTTTCCTTTCCTCCCTTTCTAAGAGGAGAAAATTTTTCCAAGGCCTACCACAAGAAAACCAAGTATTTGAAAATTTGTGGCATGGTTTGAACCTGGGATTGCTCTGTGCTCCTCTAAAAGAAGTAGTTAAGAGTTTGAGCTCTAAATTCAAGACCTAGGTTCGAATCTTTCTTTGCAACTTCCATCTATTTGAACTTGAGTAAGTTAGTTAAATTCTTTAAGATTTGATTTCTTCATCTATAAAATGGGCCAATAATACTATTTAATTCAAAAATTTGTTGTGAGGATTAAATGCAACAATTCAGGTGAAGCCTTAGCATAAATTCTGGCATGCAGTAGGTGCCTAATTCATTTTAACTGCAATCATCAACTCACTCTTTTTTCTCTGCATAGGTAATCCACTTTGCAATTTATCCATGGTCATTTCTTTGGTCAATGTCTAATCTTCTCCCTGGTCTCTTGGCTATCTTCTCCCACCTTTAAAGAGAAATCAGGGAACACTAATACCAAATTCTTTTTCATGTCAGTTAGGACAAAGCAGAACTAGGAAGGTCAACCCGCAGCTATAAAAAAGATTACGTAGATTAACACAGCTCTGCACACTAGATATGCCCTCATAAAGGCTGCTAAGTGGCTATTTTTATGTTGGGTAATTTTTAGATGACTTTCTTTACGATTTTGAAGTAATATTCTCATGGAAGCAAGAAGCACATTTAAGGGAAGAGGAACTAATATTTGAATGTGAGACACTTTTCATATTCAAGTCTAACTGAATCCTCCCGGTCACCCAATAAAGAGGGCTTTATTGTTTCCATTTTATGGATTAAACAACTGAAACTCAGAGAGGTTAAATGGTTCATTCAACGTCACTCTTCTAGGAATGGTTGAATGTAGTTCCAGCACCCAAACCTGTCCATTTTCCACTGTATCTCACTCTAAGGAGTATTTCCACTTTTGTCTATGGTCAATCATTGACCATTGTGCATTTAAAATTTCCACTGATATTCCAGAACTTGATCAATCAATTCACATGATCTTGAGCATTAATTTATTTAAAAATCTTTCTCTTTATGACACACACACACAAAGAAATCATTTACATATTCTTCTATTAGTATGGCAGATTGTAGCCAGATAATAAAAAAATCATACTATATGATTCCATTTATATAAAACTCTAGAAAATGCATGTTATTCCATAGTGATGGAGTCAGATCAATGGTTTCCTGGACAGGGCTGAAGGCTGGAGGGGGAGATGGCAAAGAGGTGAGAAGGAACTTCTGGGGGTGATGAATATGTTTACTATCTTGACTATAATGCTACTTTTACAAATGTATACTTAATTCAAAATTTATGAAAATTTTTTAAAAGCTGACTGTATATAAATAATCTACACATAGAAATAACACTGCATTAAAAGTAAAACCAGAGTATCAATTTCTGTAAATCTCATTTTATATAAAAATATATTGCCTATACAAACCAGAGCGAAGCTGCTCCACGAGGCTGTGAACTGCCCAAGGGCAAAGGCTGTGTTTTACTGGTTCTTAATCCCTAGTGCCTACTGCAGTGTCTGGGACATAAATTCTCAAAACATGGTGCATGAAATTGGGTGTTTCTCTGGAAATTTACACTAATTCCACAGCATTAAATGTTTAAGCAGCTTGCTAAATATTCATCAAATTGCCTGAACTGGAAAAGTCATGTCAAGAAGTCTTTTTAAATGTCTCAGTTTGCAATAGTTCCAATTCTGCACTTAACCATAAATATGGGAAGAAATGACACCAATCTGCTAAGTGAAGTTCTGGTGTCAACCAACTTTGTGAGTGTCCATGTCTACTTGGAAGAAAGAGGTTCTAAGAGAACTGAGGACTGATAAGAAGAACATATATGAGAATAGTAAGCGTTTAAACTGCAGATTGTAACCATGGGTTTACAATTGCAATCTCGTCAATATATACAGATGGGAAAGTACACAGCATTTTCTCATATCTCATGTCTCCTATTCAACCTCAACAGATGTACTTTCCTCCTACTCCTCTCTCCAATTAAAACCATCTATGGGTATTAGACTTATCAAGGTGATCATTTTGTAAGTAGTATAAATGTCTAATCACTATGTTGTATACCTAAAACTGATATAATATTTGAAAAAAATTTATTTAAAAAAGGAAAAAAAATGCTAACTCTCACAATTTCCCCCTAGCCCCTGGCCTCTAAACTTTATTATAACAACATAGTCTTTCCTTCGAGTCTCTTATATTAATTAGAGGACTATATGGCTTTACTACTTTTAGAATAACCTCTCTTCACTTCTGTTCTCACTCCATCTCCTTCCTTTTGCCTGTCTTTGAGCCATGTTCTCATTTTTTTCACCCAAAATAAAATTTTTCTTGTATCTCTCTCCTAAAACATCTTTAATTTTCTTTCATTCTTCAACCCATCATCTTTTCAAAGCCTCTTTTCTTACATTACCCATTTCAATTTATAGAGTCACCATCCACACAGTCTCTCAAGCTATTTGCAATTATCCTCAACTCTCTCTCTTCCATATCAGTTGGTCACCCAGGCTTGTGACCAATTGGAACTGCATATCTGCATATCAGAACTATCTCTCGATTGCATTTCTCCTCTCTGCTCTGTTTTGGTTCAAGCTCTGATCACCACTACCATTAACTGTTGCAACAGCCACTATACACTTCTTTCTAGTAGGTATCTTTCATTCTACAGCCCAGCTTCTATACCTTCACCACCACCACCACTTTCACTGCCAGAATTATCTTTCTAAAATGTGAATCTCATTGGGTCACACCTCTGCTCAAACTTCAGCTCTGCATTTGCCTATGAGTTAGAGGTCAAGAACTTGGGACTGGAGTGGCACTAACTGCCTTTCAATCCAACTCCCTAGTCTCACCCTAAGCTTCTTATTGTCCCACACTCTGTAAGTTCACATGCTTCTTTCTTATAGAAAATTCCTACTTGTCTTTTAATACCGTCTAAATAATCACCACTTCTGAGAAGACTACACTGATGCATTCTCCTCCAAAGAATTAAATGTTCCCTCCTCTGTGTGCCCGTAGCATTTTGTTTATATTTCTATTTTAACATTGATAATGTTTTGTTTTCTTGTTTGTTTGTTTGTTTGTTTTTATGCTTACAGCACCTGGTCTTCCTAGGTGGTCTCCCATCCAAGTACTAACCAGGCCCATATAATGTTGTTTTTTAAAAGTTTTTTGAAAACTATCTCTTTTTCACCATCTCTTTATAAACTAAAGCTCATTCAGGACAGGAATCAAATTTTATTTGTCTTTGTATCTTCTGCGCCCAGAGCAATAATTGACATCTTGTTAGTAGAGTCCAATAGACACTTGTTGAGTGAGTGACTGAACCGGCCACAGTTTTTTACTAGGCAGTCCTAGGCAGTGGATGTAAAGTTAACAACACTACTTTTCCAAATGTGCAAGAGAAAGTGCACGAAGTGAATATGCTACAGTTACAGGGTAATATACCCCAAAGACAAATGCAAATAATATTTGTTCCTTTCTCTTTTTTTGGATTAACTGATATTTAAATAAACTATTTTGGATGAACTCTGCCTTTACCTCCTTCCTGTAATATTGATCTAAGTTAGTATATGAATCTTTGTCTTAGATTATCCATACTATTATATTTCTTGCCCAGGATTAATAATTGGGAGTTAGTTTTAAATACTGCCTTATTCTGGGATAGTAGATTTGGGTGCTATTGTCAGTCATGCCCAACAGAATTTGGTAAAGATTTACAAAAGTTTTCTCCACCTGAAAGTTTAAATATGTGCCATTTCACCTTCTAATTCCTATCCCCTCGCTGATTTTTTTTTCTTTCTGCTTTGTTCACTCCTATATCTCAAACACTTGGAACAGTGACTGGCATAGGTGTTGGATAAATGTTTGTTGAATGAGTGAATGCATTTTTATTGTTCTCAGATATTTCATACATATAAAAACATATAACATAAATATAACATTAAATAAGTAAAAACATACACCCATGTGCCTCCTACTTAGCTAAAAAATAGGTTCTATTGATATTAGTGAAGCTTCCTGGTATCTCCGATTACATTCCTTTTTCTCCCTCTAGAGGAAACCTCTATTTCAAATTTTGTGTTTTTCATTTCTTTCATTTCATTATGTTTTACTACACATAGATTCTTTGACAATATGTTATTTAAATTTTAATGTGTTTGAACTTTTGTAAAAATTCTGTCATGATGCATGAACTCTTTGGTAATGCTTTTTTCCCTCAACATTATGTTGATGAGATTCATCCCCATTGCAGCATATAGCTTTAGTTTATCTAAATTGCTGTATTATAGTTAAATTAATGAATATACCACAAAATATTTAGCCATCCTCCTGTCAATAGATAGTCACATCATTTTCAGATTTTTGTTTTTACAAACCATACTTTTAAAAACATTGTGGTATATGTCTCCAGGAATGCATATGCAGAATTTTCTCTAGAATATATATTTAAGAATAGAACTGTTGGCTACAGATAATATCATATTCAATGTTGAAAAACTGAAAGCTTTTCCTCTAAGATCAGAAAGAAGATAAGGATGCCCACTCTCACTACTTCTATTCAACATAGTACTGGAACTCCTAGCCAGAGCAATTAAAAATAAATAAATAAATGAATAAATAAATAAATAAATAAATAAATAAATAAATGGCATCCAAATAAAAAAGGAAGAAGTAAAATGATCTCTGAGCAAGATAACATGGTCTTGTATGTAGAAAACCCTAAAGATTCCACCCAAAACTGTTAGAACTGATAAACAAATTTGGAAAAGTTGCAAGATACAAAATCAGCACACAAAAATTAGTTGTGTTTCTATACACGAGCAATGAAAAACCCAAAAAGAAAATTAGAAAAATAATCACATTTACAACAGCATCAAAAAGAACAAAATACTTAAGAATAAACGTATCGTGTGTGTGTGTGTGTGTGTGTGTGTGTGTGTGTGTGTGTTTAAAATTTTCTGTATTTCTGTATATTATAATATGTTGACATCTTATAAAAACCTTTTTGGCTGGGGAAAAACTAACCCTCTGAGGTACATAAATTCTTAGAGAACCCATTTGGGAGCAGGCCCTTTGATATGCAAACTAACCAACCCAGAGCAAATATCTCTTCTGTCCAGCCAATGAACCCCAGATGCAATATTTCTTCACCATAAACATTCCATGACAAGGTATCAGGGAATTTAGGCCACTTCTATAGCTCGAAGCCTGCCAAAATTATTCAAACTAGCCAGTTCTAGATTGTTCACCCTGCCCTGCCTTGACTTTTGTATGGAAATCTCAATAAAACCCAGAGCCTAAACCTTTCTCTTGTTCCTGTCTTCTGTCTCCTGACTACCCTTGTGTTCTTCCATTTGGCCCTGCATGGTGTTCTGTGCCTCCTGTTTCCAGGACTTGTGAACATAATAAGCTTTGTTTTCCTGAGCCTCTCCTCTGTATCCTCTTCTGGACTTACCTGACTGACCATCTCATAGACAAAATACAAAACAATAAACCTAACCAAGGAGACAAAAACTTGTACACTGAAACTACAATACATGGCTGAAAGAAATGAAAGACGATACAAATAAATGGAAAGACGTTCCATGTTTATAAATTAGAAAAAATAATATTATGAAAATGTCAATGCTACCCCAAATGATCTACAGATTCAATGCATTCCCTATCAAAATCTCTATGGCATGTTTTGAAGAAATAGAAAATAACCATTCTAAAATTTATATGCAATCTCAAAGGCAATGAAAAACAAAACTGGAGGCCTCATACTTCCTGGTTTTAAAGCATATTACAAAACTATAGCAATCAAAAAAGTATGGTACTAGCATAACGACCAATGGATCAAAGTAGAGAACCCAGTAATAAATCCTCACATATATGGTCAAATGACCTTTGATAAAAGTGCCAAGGCTATTCTTTGGTGAAAAGATAATCTCTTCAACAAATGGTGTTGGTAAGATTGGCTATTCACATGCAAAAAAATAAAACTGGACCCTTACTTTATACCATATACAAATTAAATGAAAAGACAAAAATTAAATTAAAAGACATAAAAAACAAATTAAAGACATAAATGTAAGATCTGAAATTATAAAACTCTTAGAAGAAAACATAGACGAAAGGCTTTATGATGTTGTATTTAGCAATGAATTCTTCTATATGACACCAAAAACATAGGCAATGAACACAAAAATAGACAAATGGTGCTACATCAAGCTTAAAAATTTCTGTGCAGCAAAAGAAACAACAAACAGATTGAAAAGACATCTAGGGAATTGAAGAAAATATTTGTAAACCATATATCTGATAAGAAGCTAATATCTAGAATATATAAAGAACACCACAACTCAATAATTAAAAAAAAATAAAAAACCCAAACAATCCAGTTAGAAAATGGGCAAAGGACTTTAATAGACATTTCTTTAGAGAATATATATATATATATATATATATATATATATATATATATATGGCAAATAAGCATGTGGAAGATGCTATTATAATTATTAGAGAAATGCAAATTATAACCATAATGAGCTATTACCTTCCACCTGTTAGAATGGCCTTTAAAAACAAAACAAAACAAAACAGAAAATAACAAGTACTGGTGAGGATATGATGAAATTTGTGCCTTGCTGGTGGGAATAAAAAATAGTACAGCCACTATGTATGCTAAATCTCCAAACAGTATGGAGGTTCCTCAAAAAGTTAAAATTAGAACTGTCATATGACTCAACAATCCCATTTCTGGGTATTTATCCAAGAGAGTTATAAAGATCTCAGAAAGATATTTGCACACTCACATTTATTGCAGCATTATTCATAACACCCAAGATATGGAAACAATCTAAATGCCTGTCAACAAATGAATGGATAAAGGAAATGTAGGACATGCATACACACAATGGAATGTTATTCAGCCTTAAAAAAAGAAGGAAATCTTGTCATATGCTACAACATAGATGAAACTTGAGGACATTATGTTAAGTTAAATAAGTCAGTTACAAAAAAAAAAACAATGCATGATTTCACTTTAATGAGATAACTAAAATAATTAAACTCTTAAAGGAATAAAGTAGAATGGTGGTTGCCAGAGGCAGGAAGGGGAAAAGGAGCAGTTGTTCAATAGGTATAGTGTTTCAGTTTTGCAAGATGAAAATGTTCTAGAGATCTGTTGTACAACAGTGTACATGTAGTTAACACTACTATACTATACACTTAAGGTTAAGATGATAAATTTTATGTTATATGTTTTTGACCATGCACGTGTGCACGTGCGCGAGCACGCGCGCACGCGCGCACGCGCACACACACACACACACACACACAAAGAATTAACAGAATTGCTAGATGATGAGATATGCACATTTTCAACTTTAGAAGATAAGCTAAATTGTTTCCAAAGTGGTTGTGTCGATTCTATTCTCACAGGCAGTATGTAAGAATTTTGCTCCACATCCTCACCAACACATGGTATTGTCATACTTTAAAAGTTTTGCCAATCTGGATTATTTTAATTTGCATTTTATCAATTCCTGAAGAGTTTGTGTACAAAGATCCTCTATAAGTCATTGAGTAAAAAATATCTTCCAGTCTGTGGTTTGTCACTTTTTAAAAGGAGGCCTTTAAAGAAAACAAGTTTTTTAAGCAGTCAAATTTATCCATTTCTTCCATTATAGTTTACTCTATTTATATCTTGTTTTAAGAACTCTTTCCCTACCCTGAGGTCATAAAAGTAGTCTGTGTTTTCTCCTAAAAAAGTAGTGGTGGAACTGAATCTTGAAGAAGTGTAAGAACTTGGAATGGGAAATTATCAAGAGAGGCTTTCCTTCTTTCATAGAAGGTAGATGCCAAAGGTGGTCTATCTACATGAAGTTAGAGCTTAAGTTGCTGCAGAGAGAGTTGGTCTGACCTCAGCAGGGGTTTTCTGTCCCTGAAGGTTTGCAAAGTTTCACTGGCTTATTGAAGCAATGGAGTCTATATCATTTTGTTTGGTAGTGAGGAGGGGGGCGCTTGGGGTTATTGAATGCTAGAGAGATTATAATTCGTCTAGGAGGGAAGAGGTGAAGAGGCAAGGGACAGATAAAATGATTCTCCAGTTCTCTCCCTGTGAACCTAAATATATCACTAACAGTTTTCAAGGCACGAACTAAAAACAAGTATATGTCTTTCTCTCTGTCTCTGCTCACATATTTACCCCTTGTCCTTCACCTGGAACATTCTCTCTAGCAGAAATAAAAGAATCTCAAGAGAATATGGCCAAAACCACAGTAGAAAGGATAAAAGTTAAAGCACTGAAAGTTAGAAATACTCTATTTGAGGAACAACAGAAGCGTAGGCCCACCTTCTCTGAAGTCTCGGAAAGTCGGACTAAAATGTCTTTGAGTAGAAGGAGACCTTGGAGCTGTTTGGATCTCTGCAGAGGACTTTTTTTGAGTCTTATGATTGGGTCATCTGAAAAGTCCTTTTTGTTCTATTTAATCGAGGGTGGCTGCCCCTGGATTAAGGACATTTCAGGAGTCAGTGGAGGAGGTTTGGGAAAGAAAAGACAGAAAGCCTGTCCTCTAGAGCAGAGCAAAAGGAGTGGAGTGAGAAAAGTTCTAGAGAGGTAGACTGTCAGAGTGGGGAAGAATGACACTCCTGGCTTCTCCAAAGGGACATCATTATCAATCTTTAGTTTTTCATCCTAAGCAAGTGGAATGGAGCAGGAGAGGAAGGACAATGCAGTGTAATTTATTACAGAGCCTTTGGTTTTCAGAGTATTACCAGTAAAAGATATTTATGGAGTGAAACTTCGAGCATAGGTTTCTAGAAAATGCTCACAACACCTTCAGGCACACTTATCAATTATATTTGTGCACTTGTGCATGCACATCCCCCACCCCTGCCATGTGCATACATATACATTTACGCCCATAGAAATAGCATGTATGCAATAGTATGCAATATAATTTCACTCTTCAGAAATAACCCTGTTCATTCTTCTGTTCTTCTGTTTCCACACTCGCTCCAGGCTAGATACAACCACTGATGTGAGTTTTGTTCAGGTCAGCATGGTATGAGAGGCACCAGTAAAAGTGACAAGGAGTTGCAGAAGTCTACACAAAGGATTTTGAATTGATTATCATAAATGTTCTTGAGGAAGGATGTAAGGAAAACAGTTTTCATGCAGGTATTCTATACAGAATATTAGAGGGAGTTAGATTTTGATCGTTAGAGACAGGGAGACTAAGAAAGAAACTATGCCATTGGACAGATGCAAAAAGTGACTCTTGGAAACTTCAGCTAAAAAAATTAGGACTATAACTGCAAAGACAGACAGATTGAACCTTGGGTAATGTGTATCTGTCTCACATCTTCTTCTTTCTATTTCCAATTTCCAGGGAGTTGGGGTACAGCCAGGAGCTGGGGGAGAGGGACCTTTGATCTCATGCCCTTGGGTGCTCTAATGAGAAAGACTGCCATCCTATCTGGTTTTCTTAGGAGCTCTCTCAGAAGCTTGCAAACAAAGACTTCTAAACCAAACCTATGGCTAAGTCCTGGCTGGTTTGAAGCAGCCTCTATCCTCAAACACTATCCTCCCACTAGTGTTTGGTCCTTAAATCACCTTGCTCTGGCCATGACCACTCTTTATTAAAAAGCTTCCTTTCTTCACTTAATTTCAATATTAATGGTTGAAAAATTAGTTCTGGCATTTAACTTTCCTTCCTCCTGCTTCGAGGATGGAGGTGGGGACAACATCTAGGATGGACACAGAAGTCTTTAATATGTTTAAAAGCATTTGCAGAGTCATCATGGAGTCTTGCAATATTATAAGTTCAGCTGTATTTGTTTTTATTGGCCATTTATTAGGTTGAATCACATGTAATTGCTAACATATTTGACCATTTTGGTCTACGAAATGATAATCTCATACATTTCAGCTGAATTTAAAGAACCTACTGTGTGCTTAACAAGACTACAAGGCAATTTGATGCAATGATTTAAAACAGGAACCAAACTACTTTTTAAAAAATCCAGATCAGATGGACCTTGAGATAATAATGCTAAGTGAAATAAGCCAGACAGAAAAAGTTGAAAATTACATGATATCATATATATGTGTGATATAAACCTAAAAGCAAGAAATGAACAGGACAAACAGAGACTCATGGACATGGACTATAGACTAGTGGTTACCAGAAAGAAGGAAGGAGAGGGAAAGAGAGAGGTAGATGAGGGGAAATTAATTGAAACCATTTCTTCAATAAAAATTTAAAAAATAAAATAAAATAAAATAAAAATAAAATAAATAAAAATAAATCCAGATCAGCTTCATCAGCTAATCTTGAGTAGGTTCCATAACTTTTCTGTGTCTCCATTTCCTCATCTTTAGAATGGAGATAATAATAGTACTTACCTCATAAGGATGTTGTGAGAATTTAAATGAGTTGCCATATAGAAAACACTTAGAACAGTGCCTAATTCAAACCAAGCTTTATGTAAATATTGACTATTATTACATGCTAGTCACTGTTATTTCATTTAATTTTATTATTAAGTATTTCAGGCATACAAAAAAAGTATAGACAATTAACTCTTATGTGCCCCTATTCCATCTTAGAAATAAAACATTATAGAGGTAGTGAAAACCCGTAAACACACTGCTCCTGTCACATTAATATTCCTCTGTTCCCAGAAGTAGCTTCTGTTCTGAATTTGATGCTTATCATTACCACAGACACTTTATACTTTTACTACATATGTACATAACATAAGCTATATACAATACTGGTTTGTATGTTTCTTACTTTTTATAAATGGTGCCATACCATACTTATCCTTCAACTTGCTTTTGATGTTCAGTATTCATGTATGGATACATGAAGCTAAATTTATTCATTTTAACTGCTATAGTGTAAAGAATGTGCCACAATTTATTTAGCCATTGCCCTTTGAGAGAACATTGAGCTTGCTTCCAAATCTTTACTATTACAAACTCATTATTTAATTTAGTCAACCAATTTTTATTGAGTGCTTAATACTTCCAGATATTCTTTTAGGCACTGGTAATTCAGTAGTAAACAAAAGACAAAATATCTGAGTCCTTAGGGAATTTACAGGGTGGTAAAAGGAAAATGGTTATAAATGAGCATATTAAATACTATATAATATGTCAGAAGTGCTATGACCAAAAAAAGCAAGATAAAGGAGATGATGAATGCTGAGATGATCTGTGATTTAAACAGAGTGGTCAAAGAGGGCCTTAGTGAGGAGGTGACATTTGAAGTAAAACCTGAAGGAAATCAGGGAGCAAGCTATGTAGGTATGGGAGGAACTTCCAGGCAGAAGGAATGGGTAGTGAAAGGTCTAGGGTTGGAGGAATGCAGAAGTGAATATTCTAGTTCATTTCTCCTTATGCAACATGCAAGCACTTCCCCAGGTTATGTATTTGAGAGTGGAATTGCTGAGTTGAAGAGTATGTATATCTTCAATAATACTGGATATTGCCAAACTGCTCTCCGAGGAAGTTATACCAATTTGTGCTATCACCAGAAGTATGGAAGTCCCAATTGGTTTATATCTTTGTCAATACTTGATATTGTCAAACTTTTTAATTTTGCCAGTGTCATGATGTAAAATGGTTTCTCATTGTTGTTTTACTGTGTATTTTTTCTGACCACTAGAGAGTTGAATATCTTTTTATATTTTTATTAAACATTGAGGTTTCCTCTTCTGTGACTTTCCTGTTCATATCCTTTGCTCATTTTTCTCTTTCTTATTGATTTTTAGGAGTCCTTTATATATTCTGAATATTAATCTTTTGTTTAATATCTGCATTATAAATATCTTCTTCTAGCCTGAAACTTCTATATCTATATTTATGATGTTTTAAATATCATAAATACTGTAATATTTTTATGATGTTTTAAAGTAAATCAACAGTGTTTAGTCTTAATCTCATCAAATTTCTCAAACTCTTTCATATGGTTTGTGTTTTTTATATCTTGTTTAGGAAATTCTCTCATATTCCAAGGTCATACAAAATTCTTATTCATTTACTCACTTATTCATTTGGCAAATATATTGAATGTCTACTACAGAAACTGTTGTAGACTCAGGGAATACAATTGTAGATGAGACAGGCAACCTTATGAACTTAGATTCTAGTGTGAGAAAGAGACAATAAACAACAGAAAAATATAAAATTAACTATGAAGAAAAATAAAGCAGGATGAGGAGATAAATAGAAATCAACAGGCTGCTATTTTAGATCGAGCAGTCAGGGAAGACCTGAGAAGGTGACATTCATCAGAGAACTGAAGATGATGAGGTAATAAGAAGTAGAAATAAGCAAGAAGCACATTCCAGGTAGAGGAAATAGCAAGTGCAAAGGTCCTAAGAATGGTTGAGAAAGTGGCCAATGTGGCCAAGTGGCATGAACGAGGCTAAGAGTGTTAAGTGGTTACTTCAGAGAGATAGCCAAGGATTTAATTCTGTGGTGGGAAGTCACTGGAGTATGTGGAGCAAGGGGGTGACTCCACTTGATTTTTTAAAGATCATTGTGACTATTATCATAATATCCAGAAGGCAAAATCTAAGCAAGAAGATTGGTTAGGAGTTTATTACTATAGTCTAAGTGAGAGGTGATGTTGACTTAGACCAGGGTAGTAGCTGAGAAAATCATAACAGTGTCAGATTCAGAGTATATTCTGAAGTTAGACCTAATAAGATATTTCAATAAATTTGATGAGAATTTTATGAAAGAGAAGTCAAGAATAATTTCAAGTCTCTTGCCTGAGCAAATGGATGATGGTGCTATTTTCCGAAATGAGGAAACTTGCACAAGGAGAAAGTTTTTGGGGAAAACGAATACTTTGTTTTTAAGATGTTAATTTTAAGATGTCTATTAGACATCCAAGTGGAATTTTTGAATTGAAAGTAAGATATGTAAATGTGGTGTTTAGGGGGATGGGTATAAACTAGAGATGTAAATTTAGAAGTCATTTGCATAATAATGTTTCTTGCCTTAAATTCTCATATATTTTCCTCTAAAAGTGTCTACTTTTGATTTTCACATTTAGATCTTTAATTCAGTAGGAATTAATTTTCTTCATATAGCAAGAGAAAAGGGTTTACTTTTCCCCACTAAGGGTGGCCCATGGTCCCCAGAAGCATTTATTATATAGTCCACTCTTCTCCACTGGTTTGAAATGTCAGATATCAAATTTAATTAACACAGGTCTGTTCTGGGGTTCTCTATTCTTTTACATTGGTCAATTTGACTATTCTATGCAAATACCAAACTATCTTAATCATTAGGTGATTCAGTCAGACCTTAGTGCAAGAACCGAAATAACTCTAGATATTCCAAGCAGAAAGGAATTTACTACAGGAAATTTGCTGCTTACAAAATTGTTGGACAATCGGAAAGAACAGGAGTCAGAAGGTACTATTAAACTCTTTAGTTGAAAAACATACCACCATGGTTGTGATCAAGAGTCCAGGAAGCTGCTCACACCATCATAGATGCCAGCATGACCTATATATGCCACAAAGCTTCTGAGAACAAGGCTGTAGTTGCTATTTATAACTTTCTTAGTCAACTATCCATTCCATGTTCTTTTTGTCCTTAGCATCAATCTGGTTCAGGTTCCTAGTGGAGGGATTCAAACCTTTATTCCTGAAGGAGCTAGCTTTTAGTGATCCTGCCTGCGTTGGAATGCTCTAATTTTCCATTAACTTTACTCTGGTCATGGTGGTACAATGAGGCACCCCAGAGGATCCTCTGGATTTTAAACACACTCCTCCCTGCTCTCATTGCAAGGCAACCACTCTTTCATGCCCGCTGGTACAGGAATCCCTTTTCCTGTTGATTCAGTGGCATGCAGAATACAAAATGGCCAGGAGGCTATAAAGCTCTCATAGGAATTAACACCTCTAAACCAGCAAAATCCAAAGGTAAAGAAATGAAAGTCAAGAGAAATGTTCAAGTAGGTCATTACGTGTAATAGTGAAAGAAGTCAGCTTTATGTGGATATATGCTGGCTCACTCAAGACAACACCCCTGCCTCACAAGATGCTATCTCCCAGCTAGCTCTGTAATAGAATCTCGATTAGGTCATTCTATAATGTTAGGCACCTATGGATGATGGAGTGCATGGTAAGAATAGCAAATCCTGTGAGCAGGAGCCTACTGCCTCAAATCTTTTTCTGTGAACTTTGGATGGGAAAGATATCGTGTCGGATATCTAATGGTGAATAAGGCATTTAGTAAGTTTGTGGATGATGGTGTTGACAGATACAAAATCATTATACAGAAAATATACTCCAGTATGGACAAAACACTGTCTCTTCTGTGATGGAAGAAACCCACTGTAATCAACCTGCCTTAGCTGATCCTCTCAGGCACAGTACCATATGGCTCATTATTGGTCTGTGCTGTTGGCAGATTATCCTTAGGAAGTATATAATAGCTAGATCTGCCTTGGTGAGAGAAAATCTGTTTGTTCCATAATTTCCAACCTTGCTCTCATAGCTACCATATTAACGAGCTCTTTTAGCAAGCCCAAGGTGGCTTGATAGAGAGGCTGACTGACATTTACAAATCCAGGTCATCTTGTCCACCTGATTGAGATCTGTCAGTGCCCTTTGGTGAGCAAGCATTTATCAGTTTGGAGTTTTGCTGATTATCCTTATTGTATCTTTGTGTTTTTTTACTTTTACAATTATAATTTCTTTCTATCTGCTGATGGGATTGCTGTGACATTCTTGTTGTAATTTCTTGAACTGGGAACTTAGCTCTTTGTTTTCCTTTCTTCTTTTCTAATGTATTAAAAGCTATAAATCTCTCTCTAATTCTACTTTAAATTATCCTACATTTTTTGTTTTCTTTATTGTTCAGTCTAAATATGATCTAATTTACATTGTTAGATATGCTTTGAAATGTGTTCTTAAATTTCTTACTATGTAGAAATTTTATCTTTTTGTTATTGACACCTAAATTAATTGCTGAGTTCAGAGAAATGTGGTCTGTTTAACTCTGATTCTTTTTACTTGTTGAGGTTTGTTTTGTGGCCCTGTGTATGATCAATTTTTAAAATGTTTTGTATATTCTTAAAACAAATATGTATTCTCTAGTTTTTGCATAAAATGTTCCACATATATATCCATTAAACCATGCCTGTTGATTGTATTATTAAAATCTCCTGTCTTTATTAATTTTTGTCTGCCAATTAATCAATTACTAAAGAATCATGATTTTTAAAAATCTCCAACTATTATAGTAAATTTATCAATTTCTTTTTATAGTTTTCATTTATGTATTTGAAGTGATTACATAAAAGTAAAGAACTGCTATATCTTGGTGAACTGTTACTTTTACAGTTACATAGTGACTACATTTTTTGTCTTAAAGTTTATTTTTTTATTGTGGTACAATATACATACACAACAAGAGTGCTGCACATCATCTCCAGGATTTGTTCAAAGTCATTGTCATCTATTCTGCAAATTTTGATGTGTATGAGAAGGCAATGACAACTACATTAAAAGAGCAGCCTAACCAACAGCAATTGTAGAAAATATCCTGATTTCAGAGATGCTAAAATGTGAACAAAGCACATCTAAGAAGTGATAAAATATTGTATATTTTTCATATTTAAAAATTCCCTAGGTTCCTTTTCAAATTTGTCTGTTTTTTTTATAGTATTTTATTATTCTTATTTTAAAAAATATTGCTTTGTATTTTTAATCATATAAGCATACTTATTTTATTATCTGGATCTGATAATAGATTATTGTAAGTTCTTGGGAGTCCAAATCTGCTATTTGTTGTGTCTGCTGACATTTGTTCTTTTGGATGGTTTCTTTGTGCCTTTGTAATTTTGATTTATGAACTTACCTTAAGTAATAAAAGTTTATCCATGGGAATACTGTCTGGTCTAGTTGAGGATGTCTTTCTTCAGAAAGGTTTTATATGTTTGCTTCTGCAAAGCAATCAAGCATGGGATTACTTTTAATATTAATTTCTCAGCTGAGAATTATTACTCTATATGTATAATATAAATTTGAACTCTGAACTGGCATAAAGGGAAGCAAAAAAAATCTCATAGGAGAATGTGTTTTGATAATGTTGTGATTCTTTTCCAGTCCAGAACCTAGACCAAGATAGATAAAATTCTTTGTTTTGTCTCTTTGTTTTTAATAATAAAAAATTCAATTATGGTTGTCACACAATATATTAGTTTCAGGTATACAACACAGTGATTAGACATTTATATAACTTATGAAGTGATCACCCTGATAAGTCTAGTACCCATCTGATGCCATACATAGTTATTTTTTACTATATTCCATATATAGTAAAGTACTTTACACCTTCATGACTATTTTGTAACTGTCAATTTGCACTTCTTAATTCTTATACTCATCCCCCCAATCCCAGCCATTTGACAACCATCAATTTGTTCTTTGTATGAGTTTCTGTTTTGTTTGTTTATTTTGTTTTTTAAATCTCACATATAAGTGAAATCATATGATATTTGTCTTTGTCTGCTTTGTCCTCTCTTTTTATTAGTGGACAGATATTTTTATGACTCTTCCTTTTTATCTGGGTTGCATTTTGATTCCCATTCCTAGATGAGTATTGAAAACCTAAAAAAAATAAGTGAGTGTTGACTGGAGAAATGGAACAGAATACAAATTACCTACTCTCATTAAATATATAAAATTGGAAGAAATAAACAAAGCAATCTAAAGTTTGTATTCCTGTAATTATAGTATTATAAATTAGCATTCTGATTTTTGTGTAACCTTAAACAAACAAAATGAAAAACAAAACAAAACGAGAAAACCCTTTGATTACCAAGATCAGCAAGTACTCTCAAACACATTGTAGGGGAACTCCAAGATCAGCTCTTACACTTAGCATTCAGGTTTTCAGTTCTCTCTCTCTTTTTTTTTTTTGTTCCCTTAGAAGATTTTTCTTCCTTTCTAGCAAGCTCAGCTATGTATTTAAAAAATTATATTTTATCCAGTTTATTTCTGGGTGCTTTATAGTGAAACATTCTTGTTTGCCATAATACTGGAAACAAAAGTTCGTCTCATCAATATGTAGTACAAAATTCCCTTTTAACAAATGAAAATATTAAGGCTCAGTGAGGTTAAATCCTTCTCCAAGTTCACACAGATAACATATGGTGGAACCAAGTTTCAAACTGAGGTCTTTTTTTCTCTAAACCCATGCCTTTAGCATTAAACCACAGGTAAACAGCCTTGCTGTTTCCAATCTCCTGAGGTTTTGGTGATCATTTGCATATTTTCAGCCAATGTAATGATTACACTTTTATTTATTATAACAGAGAATTTGAGTTAATTTATACTTTATAAAAATGTCACAATGAAACTTTGATGAAGTTTTGAATATTCTGTTTTTTAAAATTGACTTCTGGGCTTGACCACTTTAAAGGGGCATCTTTTTCATCCTCTTGCCTCCTTGCCTCCAGACAGAACTACCCTCCAACCATTCATTAGACACAATCCTTCCTATATGATAATTTTCCTAGTATCTAAGGTGCTATAGAAAACAAACTATACATTCTTTTAGTTATACTCAGGCTTAGCCAGTCTCACTGGCAGGGTTTGTCTGTATCTTCTGCATCTTCAGTCACTCCTGTTCACAGGAGAGAAACAAAAGAGCTTTTCTTGTCCTCTTTAAATAGCATCTTTACTCTCTCCCCATTACTGAGTAACCACAAGTCCCTATGGAATCACTCAGATCCTTTAAGCTTTCCTTTCTTTCTTTTTGGTCATGAATTTTTTTCTCAGCTGCAACTCTTGGTGAGTTATCTCCCATTAACTATGCTGACATACAGGACCCAGATAAAGTGCTATATAAATGCTAAATAATCACAGCCAGCCTTGGCTTTGTGATACAGGTTATCTCAGGCTGTTGTGTTATGAGATCAGCTCCCTGTTGACATTCAGGATGAAGTTTGCCAGTGGCGGACATTTTTTTTTTTTTTTTTTTTTTGCAATGGAATATTGTGGTAAGAGCTAGTGCTCTACTATGAGCCTTCAAAAGAGAATGTGCTGACTATCAGTTCTTCAACAGTCATATATATGTGGAGCATTAAGGTATACTGATATACTAATAGGCATTCAGAATGTGGATGCTCTGGGAACCCTGAACACATCCTCTCTGCTGGTTATTGGAAGTGAGACTGGAGAGAGATCAAGGGGAAAGAGAGTCCAAGCATTAATTCTGGTGGAGATGGGCATACACCCATAACTCAGACAAAGCCTGGATCTGCTTAAAATGTTTTTAAAAAGTTTTTTTTTTGACTACCCAATGCCAAATGACCAATATAACTGGTTTTTTTTCACTGACTTGACTAAATCATCCCATTGTTTTGACATTGCATAACTACAGTCATAATCAAAGGACCCATTTCTAACATTTGTGTAGAACAGGTGACTATGGAACTATTCATTCTCAGATTCATTGTTTATATAACAGCAACTCAGTTCTTGTAAGATGAAAATTTCAGTTCTTCATCCCTTAGTCCTCTCAATATAAAAAAAAAATATTTGGAATTTTTCCATTAAAAAACAAAACTGAAATGTTGTTTGGGCATTTAATGGACAATAATGGTCATCTTCTAATTTCTCTCCCACCAAAAGCTTCTGGGCATTTGGATAACATTGTGTGTGTGCTATTATATATATCACATATGTAAATTCTAAGACTATAGATAGAAAGAACCATATATTTTATAAACAGTTTTTACATTTAATAGATGAAGAGACAGAGTCAAAAAGAAAATGACTTACCAAAGAATATTCTGCTATTGGGTGACAGATATGGACTACTTATCCGTATCTTTTGACTCCTGCAGGATTTAGTGCACTTTCCTCTACAGTACACATATTAGTGAGGATTTAGAGATTGGACTGATTTCCTGGAGTTCTTTAAGAAAAAAGTCATTATTTTGCTTGAAATAGTTGGTTAGCTAGTGTTCTTTCTTATAGACAAAAGAATAGATAAAATGATTTAAACACTATTTTGAGTCTATATTCTCTTAATTTTTTCTATAGTACATCTGTGAAGTGTTAGCAGTTACTCAATAGCACTTGTGTTTTATTCATAGGTTAAATGATATATATTTGTATATGTGCATTTCTAACATATACATGAATGTTATTCAATGTCTGCATGTGTGTGTGTGTGTGTGTGTGTGTGTGTGTGTGTGTGTGTGGTGAAGACAGATTAGGATTATGCTTTTCTCCATAAGATTCATATTACTCAAACCCTCTCATCAGTCTACCTTCTAATTTAATGTCTAATGCCTATTGTTGGTACATCTTTTGCATATTTTTCTAAAGTGTTCATAAAGAAGCACAATCAGAACAAAGGTATGCATGAAGGCTTAAACCTACAAATGTGCACACACATACACACTTGGAGACATATAACCAGGCACATGCTCCTACACAGTCTCTGGCTCTTCCTGTGATACTTCTTCACAGCTGGCAGATACTGCTGCTGCTTCAGATCGAAACCAATGAAGCAGCCTGCTTTTTCTGTGCTTGCCTTGTTTAGCTGCCTAGAGATGACTGCATAAGCCTCATTTGTTTGAGTTTTACTTCTTTTCTAGAAGGTAGCCAGAGCAAAAGCTTCTTCCCTGGTCAGCATTTTTGTCACAAACACTTTTACCCAGAAATTCACGTTTGGTTCAATATCATTCTGCCAGCTTTATAATTCATCAGCTTTTGAGCCTCTCCTCCCATGATTTCCTAATGCAGAATTTCTGCTCAGGCAGACTTCTGCACTCTCTCTGACACATATATTGTCCTCTCCAGTCTCTAAACTGCTCAACCTGGAACACAAGTCTTTTCCCACTTCTCCTCCCCAACTCTGAACGATCTATCTCCTCTCCTTGAAGATCACTCTCTTGTCGACTCCTCTAGCCCCTCTGCAGCTTCCATCCACATCGATGTCCTTCACCTTTCTTGTCTCTCAGTCTTCTCATCTTTCTTTCTGGGTCCTGAAAGGGAAATGTTCCATTTCCTTGCACAGATGGGTTGAGGGTCCCCATATGCAAAAAATGTCCTTATCTCTTATTTTGTAGTGTCTCCTCCCCCAGCCCAAAATGTACCTTGTTCCTTTTAGGATGTTGGTTGACAAACTGGCTAGATAGAAGCTCAGCCTAATATCTCTTCTATCTCTTTTCTTAATTAATTTGATGTATTTGGCATTAGCTCTGCTGCTAGAGGGGGATTTTCCAGGAGGCAGAGGAGTGTCAGAGGCCTTGCTCCTATTCTTTCCCTTCCCAAATAGACTAGTATTTCAACCTGACAGCTCCCAGCCAGTTCTCTTGCTATGGAGCATTGAGTGTTTATTTTCCTGATGTTTTTATTCTGAAGTTTTTGCCAGGATCATGTTGTTGAAGTCTGCCAAGTGACAGTAGCCCCTGACCCTGTTACTGACACATTTTACAGGTACAACTGTTGTCAAAAAATTATAGAAGCCAAAGGCAAAAGGGGGGTAGGGAGATCAAGAGGTCATCTCAGACATGTTCCTGTGTCCAGTCTAGTACCCATTCATTACTGCTCAGGTAAATTAGAAATGATCTAGTATTCAAAAAGGTACACAAAGGGAATGGATATCACAATCTTCAATTCCCATTTCATTATCTAATAGCCCTTATTACCAGAATAATATCCTTTATTATATGGACCCACACAGTCTCCCCTTTTGAATGTCAAGCCCTTCCCTCTACTTGTTCCCAAAAAGTGATGATGGTGAATATAACATACTATAGACTTCAAAAAGTGAATTAGAAGATTAGACATAATCCAGAGAAAGTAGGCCAAGTGGCCGTCCATGATGGATATTTTAATGTTTAACCCTATCTACATTTTCACCAAAGACTAGAGTAATTTCTAGACTGATTTAGCTGTTAACCATAGTTGTCCAAAATCCTTCCTGGCTCCTGATGATAAACCAATTTCCAAGTTAATATTAGTCTCAGCTACAGATTTGAATGCTTTTTGTCTACATGCACCTCACTCTACAGCTCTTCCTCACACTCAAGATCAGAGAATATTGGTGCCACTCAATAACATGTACACTTAATAAGGGTCTATGTAATGTCAAGCAATTGGTTGTAAGCAGAGGAAAATGTCAGTTGGTTAATTTATCTACTTGCAACCATATAGCTAGATATTTGGAAATAACCCAATGAAAGATTAAAATTTTCCTTTGTCAGCATGTAGACAGTTCTAAAATCTTATTGTCTAACAGTGTCCATGGATGAAGTTAACTTCATTGACACTTCATTTCTCTACTTGGCATGCTACGGCTGGGTAGGCTTTCTCCCTGCATGGTGATCCCAGAGCTGGCCTAGTGGTTTGGCACAGGTTATAAAGAGAGATGCCAGTGTCTCAAAAGAGCCAGAATCTGACAAGCTTCCTGACTATTAGACAGCTGCTGTGATTTCCATGAGGGAAGCAAAATGTGAAACAGAACTGCAGGAAGGAGACAGCCCAGTTCCTAGTGCTGGAAAGAGGATGGGGGGAACCAGAAACTCATTTCCTGAGAGTGAGTCTAGTCTGTATATCTGAGAAAGAGGATGGAGGGAATTTGGGTGAACCAGTTCAAAGCAGTATATCTTTGTTACCTTTGGAGAAAATGCTCTCATATCAGCCACCTCTTCAAGGGGCCTATTTGAGCTGTTTCTGCACTGTCTAATGAAGTGAACTATGATTCTTTATTTAGATCTAGAAATATATCAAACCAGATAATTCAAAAAATGTATCTAAAAACTTGAATTATCCAAATCTACACTCTCTTGTCTACATATGAAATTAAGTAACTGCCAAAGTTTTGCTTCATCTGGTGATATGTAGTTACCACTACGGTAGCACTGATCTAGTTTATCTCCACAACTCAAAGTCACTAAACCATTGTCAATCCCTCACTTTCTTCATCTCTTGAATCACACTAGTGGGTCTAAAACAGCACTGAGGATAGGGGGAGGAGGAGAAACACAAGGTTAAAAAATAAAGAATCCCAAATCATGCCCCTGCAACCACCACCCCTTTCCTTCTGGAGGCATCTAAGATGAAGCAATCCAGAGTTAGGAAGGGGAGACGATTTCACATTAAATCTAACTCAGTCTTGAGGATACATTGGACTGGACTTTCTAAATATAGATTTGAAATTGTGTGTATAACTTAAAGTTGTTATAGGACTGTCTGTTACCTAAGAGTGGGCAGAAGAATCTTGGGGCTTCCTAGAGTTTTAATCCAAGAGCCAGGAAGGATTACCTAACATCCTTTGACATTTACAAACATTAAGTTTCATTTTTTTTCTTTTAAAGAGAGTATGTTAGTTAAAGATGGACTGGGTTGCAATTACAAACTCCAAAATGTGCAGTGGCTCAGACACAATAGTATGCTATTTCTCTCTCAGGTAAAGTCCTCAGGAAATAATTCTTGTCATTGGGCAGCTCTGTACATGTGATTCTGTGGTCTAGGCTCTTTCAATCCATGTCTCCACTGTTTCCCTAGAACTTTATGGTCTGCATCCAAACACAGGAAGGGGAGGGGGATAGAATAAAGACACATCCACTAGTTATAAGCTCTGGCCAAGAAATGGCATTTAGACTCCATTGACTAAAAAGCAGTCACATGACCCCATCAAACTGCGAAGGAACCTGGAGGAATGTAGTGCAGCTGTGAGCTCAGGAGAAGAGCTACAAGACTTAAGGGAAATTTTTGCTATAGAGACTGATCTGGAATATCCTCATGGAGTACTAATGGGTCAACCATTATAGAGAATAAACTTTTTTTTTCTTCAAAAGGAAGATCTTTACTCTCCAAAAGAACTTTTCTCCTGTTGATGAATGAGGGAAAATAAAGACAGATAGGAGAGAAAGGAAAGGACTCCTATGAAAGAAACAGAGCTGATAACAATCAGGTGGCCATGAAAATGGACAAGTCTATAACTTGACTACTGAGACTTTCCACTTGCAAGAGACTGGTTTCTTCCTCATCCTTCAACTTCTGGCCTCTTGTGTAATGAAAACGTGCCTGGAACCCTTATATCTCAGAAAGCTTGGAAATAGACACAAACTCCCTGCCCATCTTCTGCCCCTCCCCCAAAACAAACAAACAAACAAACAAAACTTTTTGCTTCTGAAAAAAATCTGGTACAATTTGCCACTGGAAACAGAGGTCTGTAAAATCCAGTGAAAGCAGGAAGGAGAATTGCCTGGCTCTTCAATCATAAACAAAATCATATTTACATTGGATGAATTCCCAAACTGGATATTTTTAAAGTGCCTCATTCTGTAGGATCAGAAGACACGTCTGGTAGGGCTGAGGTCATCACAGGAAGAATTTGAATATTTACAACAACAACAAAAACTCTCTCTTGAAGTCTCATCCGTGATGACCCGGGCAAAAAGCTTCTCAGAATCCCGCACCAAGGCAATTCTCAGCAACTGGATCCTTTCTGTTAATCTCTATTCTGGCCCTTACTGCTCACTCATGAAAGAGCAGTCTCCATTCTCCCTCAGATGTACGGTTCTGCAGCGACGCTCGCTATCTTATTCATGCACATGTGCAGTGAGCATTTTCTTGTTCTAGTTTCACTGGAGTTTGATATTAAGCACCCTCCGCTGTCCAGTTTCTTGAATGAGCTGTAACAATCAAATGCCCACCGGCCGCGGGAGGTCCGTCAAATCTCAAAGCTAAGAGTAGCCAAGGCTTCTTAAGTAAATTAATGGAAGGACTTTGGAAAGGAATAATCCGTTATTATAGGCACGTAGGGGTTGAGATTATGCCCTCTCCCTCCAATGCCGCGATTAAGAAGGACCCCGTCGTCGCATTTCAGCGAGAGCAGCTCTGAAGTTTACAGAGCTGCAAAACTGCAAAGTGTGGTTTTGGAGACTTCAGAAGTCAGGACTGACTCACTTCGCTCTCGCCATTCATTCTCATCTGTCCACACGAAAGCTGGTTCCGAAGGTTTCAAAGATCTGGGGCCCAGGGCTGCGCCGGGAGACGGGGAACGAGTGGCCTCCGCTGCTGGGTCGCGTCCCCTCGCCACTGCCCGCCCGCCGCTGCAGCGGCTGGAGCTCCGACGCTGACTGGAGAGAGGGCCACCCCTCTGGTAAAACAGCTTTGGGCGGGGGGTAGGAGGGTTATATCTGCACTGGGAAGGTGACTTCGAGAAAGTGTCGCGGTCCTCTAAAATGTTGACCTTGCAGCAGGACCCAGCTCCTGGAAAGGGCGGGGAGGCACTGGGAGGATGCCCGGCCCTCGTCCAGCGCCAACACACATACACGTTCCGCTAGGAATGTTTAAAAATACAAATTTCTACCCATTCGGTGCTTTCCAACTTTAAATCTATTCCCTGGGGGGGAAAAAAAAAAAGTACGTGGACGGGCAGGCGCCTTCGGGTCTGGGTACTGAGGTCCTGACGGGTGCAGATTACGTTTGGTCCAGGCTGAGAAAATAAAGGTGGCCCAGAGCTTGGGACCTCGAGCTCTGGACTGTGTAAACATTCTGGGGGTCTCTCGGAGAGCAGCGCGCTCCGCGGCTGCCTGAAGCCTGAGGTGGGTTCGAAGCCTGGGTCTGCACCTCTGGACCCCGGAATACTGTAAGGGTGAGCAGAGAAAATGCTCTGAGCACAGAGCCCACACTCCTCGAAGTGGCTTCCCGAAAGTGTTGATTGAATGCACGCGGCTGAGGGGAGGGAAGGAAAAGGCCAGTCCTCAGCCGAGAATTCCCCGCGCAGCTTCGGTCATTCGCTCCGCCTGATATTGACTGCAGGAGGCCGTCAGTTTTCGAAGACAGAATATTATGCCGCTGGGGAGTTAGGTAGGAAGGCGATACTCCCGAGCTCTTTGAACAGCCCTGGGAGAAAAGACAATTAAATAATGAGCCTAATCTCTAAAATAAAGACCTGGAGCGAGATTATGACCTCACTGGCTTTTCCGATGAGGCCCCCTTCTTTCCCCTCCCACCCCCATGAGCCTGCACTACTGAACTGGTTCTGTATATGAGGGCACGAAAAGATGCCTTTTTGGCCTTGAAAGGGAGACCTTGCCTTGCAACTGTAGAGCCCTGGAACTGAAGCTATTAAGTAAAGGTTGAAGAGATGGTGGAGAGGGAAGTGCTGCGGGGCGGGGGGGAGGGTTTCTTCACTGTTCTAGGGGTTTGTGACCAAGGCAGATTTTGAAGATATGTTCCCTGTTCAAAAAGCATGGACTTCATTCTCCAAGTCTTCTGTATGGGGCAGGTCACAGCTGCAAGGTTCTCCATGAAAGTGGGGTGACAATATTTCAGTGTTCTAAAAAACATCACAGTGAAATCGTTGAAAAATTCAGACAACTTTTCCTCTCACTTACCTTTTGATTATTTGAAAAATTCAGAAAAATGTGAATTCTGATTATGGAGACTCATCATGGCTGGAGAGGAAAAAGACAGAGGGAAAAAACGAAAAATCTAATAGAGACTAATGCAGTGTGCTTTGAGATGGTGGACTGGGTCCTCTGTGCATTTTTCCTGGTGTACAAGGGCAGGATCTGCCTTTCTGGGGCATCAGTCATTTACTGGGATATTGTGGGGGTTTTTTTATGATAAAAGGCAGTAGGCTAGAGAAAATTTTATATATACATGCATATATATATACATATATATGTATATGTGTGTGTATATGTACATATGCATGTGTGTGTGTGTGTGTGTATATATATATATATATATATATATATATATATATATATATAGAGAGAGAGAGAGAGAGAGAGAGAGAGAGAGAGAGCGAGCAACAGGCACACAAGCTTTCTAATTATGTCAACGGAAGACATATTTCTTGGTGGGAATATTCAGGCTTCAGTTTTTTTCCAGGATGATTGAAGCTTGGTAGAACCAGCCTGCTGCCCATAATCTTTAGGCTGAATATGCACTTGCAGAGTGAATTTGGGTGTCACCCCATTCCACTTGAATTGGCAGATTCAGATCCATATTTCAAGCTGGGCAGAACATCAGAGAAATAAATCCCTGCAGGGTTCAGAGCCTAAGGAGTGAGCCCTGAGAGGCCAGCATGGAGACTGAAGGGGTGTCTCTGGACCTAGCGAGGAGAGCTTCTCTAAATGGCTACACTCAGATCGCCAGATCTCAAGATCCAGTGAGCAGCTGATTGGGCTTTCTTCTTCCCAGGATAAATTACATTTGGGAAACTACTTTTTCAAGGGTGGAGCTAAGCTTTGAAAGGTAATAAACCAGCTTTTCTTACTGGCAATGTTTGAAAAGAGAAATTCACCTCTGTTTATGATCCTGTTCCTACTATTTAAAGTATAAAGTATTCTAAAGAAAAGATTTAATCAAGGAATTCTGTAGACCCACAGGGCACCACGTTTAGAAATACGTTTGAAACATGTCCAGCTTTATGATATTGTCAACAAGGGTTTCTATATAAAACATTGCCATGCCATTTTATATGTATTATATGCAGCAAATGGCAACAAATACATAGCCACACAGAAACTAATACTGAGATTCCTGGCATCTGATTAATTTGCTTTCCTCTTTTACTCTTATACCAGCTTAGATTTACCCAGTTTTGCAGAAGTCTGTTCTCACGGCTTCTTTGCCTCTGGTCTCCAGCCTTTTCCACCCACTCCCTCACTCACTACTTTTTTTTTTTAATTTTTTTTAAACCAGGGATTCTCTCAACCTTTTTTGAAAAATCGTTGTAAATGTATAATTTTTATTTTATCACTTCCATATCCCAAGACTAAACATTAAAAAAAGAAGAAGAAAAGAAAAACAGAAAACAAGAGCTTCTCCCCCACCCCCAACCCCCACCCCCATTTGAGAGGTATCCCTTCCACATGAACAGGCACAGGCAGAGAGAAGGAAAGGAAAGCCCGCTGATTCGTGGTCTTGGCAGTTGGTTGCCAACAGAAATCCGCAATCAGGTTGTGTTCCTATAGATAAACCCAGGAGCCCCTGGAGGCAGAGGGACCTAACTCCCCAAACCGCCAAATCGGTTCACATTAGCACACCTAGGAATGCTCAGCTGAGGTAGCCCGGGCGCCTCCCCGCACACCCGAGTTCTCAGGGATCTCATTAGAGTCTGTTCCACTGCACAAATAAAGGTACACACCTATGTGCAAAGCTATAGGTGCCTAAAGAGCGCACACAAGAGCATCAATCACTATTACGGATGTGATTCTGCTTGGCTCGCTGGATCCTCCCTGGCGCCGGCGGAAAGTGGAGCCCGTGCTTCCCAACGCGGGCACTGAGTCGCTGTCCTCCGTGTCCGCCATTTATTGTCCTGTATGCAAGCGGATTTCGCCAAGCTTAAGCTTGGTCGGAGTTAGTGAAATCAAATACTTAAAAATTACTACACATACAAAAGTAAAAAAATCAAGCTATTAAAATAAATAAGGAACTCTTAAGTCTTGGGAGCAACCCCGAGAGAAAAGAAAAAGGAGTTAGATGCTGGTGCCCCATTCCTAGCAGAGCTAAGCGGCGGTGACTGCTAGAGCTGAGGGGACTCGCACTCAGGCTCCGGAAGTGGCCCAAATCTCCTAAAATCCGTGCAGGAAAAAAAAAAAAAAAAGAAGTGCCAAAAGAACAGACTCAAAGCCAGGATTCCGCCTGGCAACTTGGTTTCTAGCAGGCACATATTTCCCCTAAAATGGCTGGGGAAAATGAATTTGAGGATTATATACTGCAAAGTTGCTCCTGGATATTCTCAGACTTGGCGTTTTTATTCGCTCTTAAAAATAACAGTTTAAAAAGAATTCTACCTTATGTATACCTGAATACCATTTCCACATCATTGCTAACTGCATCAGAGAAACACTAGTGGAGGTGGATTTAAAAACATGTCTGTGCCAACACATATCTCTACCCACAAAACTGTACTTTTACCAACCCTCCCCATACATATCTTAGCATTAGCATAAACACAATAAAATGCTTTAACATTTTTAAATTAAACAAAACTATGTTGTCATATGCAAGGGGAAATATTCTTAATTTTTTTTTACAGAGATTACCTAATGATATGTGTATGGCTATCCATGAACATGTATTGTATGTTAATATTTATCTAAAGTTCCTTTAAACCTAACAAAGCATATATTATGTACTTATTTGTCTAGAGATGATAGGTCAGTAATAGAGAAGAGAGAAGTACATCTATATAACTTCTTTGGAAAGAAATTTATTAATTATCCGAGCACTGAAAAGAAAGTTACAAGTGCTTTAAGTCACAAATACGGGTTATAGCAAAAAAGGATTTTCCTAAGGCCTCCTAATAGGAGAGAAATCGTACTAGGTTCCTCTCCTTGTCACTACGCCTTAAGAATTGCATCCCTGAAAAACTTGAGGATGATCTTTTCTCCCATCTATTTGCTTATAGTGACTTAACTGAAGGAGAGCAGGCCACCTTTGGAGAGAGCTGAAGTTGGTGGATTACAGGGTCTTATCCAAGCTCACATCCTAACTGTTTCCTTTCCTTTTACTTTTACTCTATCATTCTGCCCTAACCAGCACCCTTGTCACCACTGACCTGAAAATGTCTTCATGCTATACAAGTACAAGGCACACCCAATTCAAAACATGTTCCCCAGCACATGTGTGATCCAGTAGTGTCCAAAAATTCAGACTCAACAATCATGCTACCCAGAAATGCTGAAGGCCATCAAGTGTGATGATACTAGGGTGGTCTCTGTGCTTTGAAGATATTTCTTCTTATCTGAGTTAAATTTTCTCTGACTATGCAAGTGAGTGCAGTAATCTTTGGAAAGAGAAGAAATGGATGTCCCTATCCTTTTTTCTAGTTCTTTAGATTTTATTGACTTTGCATGCAGTAAAGTCATGCAGTAAATGGAAGTACAAGGCAACACCACAACTAGGAGAAAAAAGTTATTCAAAACACTCTCTGCAGAAGGAGAAATTTGGGCTAGAGAGAGGAGGCAGTGAGGGAAGGAAAGTCCAACAGCTCTCTCTCCAGGGTATCATATGAACAGTTTCCCTCCAGTCACTAAAACTGCACCAAATTATATCCTTTTAGAAAGACCAAATTAATCACCACCAGCAGAGATCTTGTCCCAAGTACCCTGACTTTTTGCTCTATAGATCCCAGGCAAGGCTGCCATTTTAGCAAAGAAGGGTTTCTTTTCCCCTCTTTAGTTGAATCTTGGGTCTTCACCTCTCTCTTTTTTGGAGATGGGAAAGTTAAACTTCCTTTTAATAAAGTATTAAAGGTCCTTTAATTTCTTCTAAAGGTCCTTTAATTTCTTGTGTTCTGCTCAATGATTTTCAAATTCAAATGATTAGAATGTATCTTCTACTGTAACTTCTGAGGGTGTCTGGTCATGGGGAGAACTAGGCTGTGATCCATTTGGGATGTAATTTTTTTTTTGACCCATTATGAAATATACATACACCCTCCACCATCTGCCTCTTAGGACCCCACCAGACTCCAGTTCTCAGCATCATAGTGGCATTAAGGGTGTCTCTCACCTAGTTAGAGTTAAAATGTCCAGCCCTTCAGGTATACCTATTATATCTAGTTATTCTTGGGGGCAGGTTAAACAGTCCACTTTACACAGGGGTTCACAATTCCTCCTTGCCCTGAGGGGGTGAAATGTTATTTTAATATGTTTTTTAAAATAACTGGAAATCAGAGAGAGAGAGAGAGTTAGTCTATCTCTTTTCTAGAAGCTCCAAATCTGAACTTTAAAAGATGGAGGAAATTATCCAAAGTGATAAATACTTTTTCCAGGCATTCAGTTTGTTGGCTTTCTGACCAAAAGGAGCCTCTGTTAGATCTCTGCAAGGAAGCCAAATCCAGCCCCCCAGTCAACACTCTTCCATCTCTTTTTCAACCGCCCTCAGCTCCCGTGTCTAACTTGAAAATGAACTTGGACTTCCCTCTCAGACAGGCCCTAAAATTAGGATTTTATTTGTCTGTTTCTGAAGGACTTGCTAAAAGGGGGAGGTGTTTTGAAGGCAGAGGAGGGGGACAGAGGGCTCTCTCCCACAGCAGAGAATGGGGTGGGGGTAGGGGTTCTGAGGAGGCAAGAAGAGAGGGAGGAGACACTTTGTTAATTTCTTAACTCTGTGTTTATTCTCTGAACTTCTTTTATCAATAGGGGATGAGAGGAGGGCAAGTGACAGGCTGAGATGCTGCTGCAAAAGAAAAGGAAGCAAGAAGGATAAGGATTCGAAAAGGATGTGGTTGGGAAAAAAGAATGAGGAGGGTTGGGAAGGAGCTCTGTGATGAGCCTGGTGGGGGCTGGGAGGGTGGGGCTAGGAAGCAGTGAAAGAAAGAGGGCTGGGGTAGGGACCTTGGAGACCACTGGAGGTTTCCTGAGAGTTCTCTATGGAAGAGACCACCTGATTGTCCCGCCTAAACCCAGTGCACCACCAGGCAGGGTCTGCCATTGGGGGCAGGCTAGAAGAGAATCCAGAAAAAGAGTGCTGATAAGAGCCTAGGCCAGGACCCTTTTGTGAGTTCTGCAGAAGCACAGGGGATCATTTGGTGTGACTCACCAAACCCTGGGTCAGCATTGTAAGTCCTGAGTAGATAGCAGCAGGAGTGCATTTTCCTAAAATCTAAAAGAGGGAAGTAAATAGGGCCTTGAGGAAGGTATGATTGGGTTTGAGAACAGAAAACTTTGAAACTAGGAGCAAAGTGATGTCTCAGCCATACTGGTCCCATCTTCTTTCAAGCTGGGGAGGAAAGACAATAAAGGTGAAAAACCAGGATGACAGCCGCTGCTCAGGTGAGTTCACAGACTGGGAGGAGAGGTCTGGGTGGCCCTTCTCTGAGGCCAGGCTGTGGGGGTGGAGAGATTAAAGTAGAGCAGGTTCCAGAAGGATCCAAGAACCTGGGAGGTGGCATCCTGTCTACACTTTCTTTCCAGAGCTCAGAGAAGTAGAGGAAAAGAGGCCATAAGGAGACTGAGCAGGCAGGGAGTCCCAGGATCAGCTATTTTCTTTCCTTCTCCACCAATACCACCCTTTGCAAGCCACCAGAAATTTTCTCTGAGTGTGTGGGAGGCTCTTTCCACTCAGACATACTCTCATGGGTGCCTTTCCAAAGGCCCCCCCCGAACCCCAACCCCTTCCGATACCAAACAGGCTTTTCTTTCCTGGATATCTTATGTCCCCTGTCCTCCACAAACCTCCTTTTATATCCTTCAGACCAAACCCTAGACAGGAAGGGGATCCCCAAATTCCTGTCCCACCACCAAGGCCCCAAATCTGGGCCAGAATCCAGAACCCATGGTTGTGAGGCTGTTTTCCTGCAGCCTCAACCTATCCCCTCCTTTTTTAAACTGGAATTTGTCTCATTGAATAAAGGCGGGGGCAGGAGCTTCAGAACTTTAAGGTCTTTTTTCTGGGGAATATGGAAGAAACAGAGGAAGTGGAGAAGAAATCAACCAATATTTAATTTCCAGAGAATGTGAGGTGGGTATTGAATAAGGGGCACACCAACCTCATTTCTCTCATTCCTCCCCCTAGTCCGGTATTCCAGCTACACTTAGCCCCCAAGTGTGTGCCTCAAGCTTGCATCATCTTGCTGCAAATACTGTGAACTTACACCTCTGGTTTTGCCTTTAATACAGTGGGACAGGCATTCTACCCCACAACTTCAGAAAGATACAGGCATCTGCCTCTTCTTAGTATTTTCCTGGGGAATGTTTAAGTAGAGGATGAGCATATAAATTGTGTATACAAAGAGTTAAATAGACCAGCAGAGATCTTTATTTGCATGTAGAGGATTTCAGCAGAGGGCTGAGTATCTTCATAAACATATTTGGGCCCAGTCCACAAGTGTATGTGCTGGAACAGTGGATGCAGCCTGCAGACAGTCCCAAACCCCCAGGCCAAACATGCACACGTACACCACACACACATGTCCAGTGAGAAGGTACATTGAATATTTCCTTTATATGTTGGAGACTTTGAGAATAATTTCGAAGTTGAACTTAGTTGGGACCTCAGTCCATAGAGGAAGCTGAGGGCTGAGTGGCTCTGTGATCCTTGAAAATTTCCCTTAGTAAAAAGCCCAGAGCAGAGCTAGGGCTTCCCAACTGTGGCGGAGGGGCCAGGTTTCATTTTCCTTTAGTATGACGAAATACTCCGTCCTTTCCCCCTCAACAGCAGCACAGCTAGAGACTGAGTAGACACATTCCTTTAAATTTGTCTAGATTTTCTATAAACCTTGTTGGGTAGTCAAGCGCCTTCACCCCATGGGCCCGGCTGTGCAAGGTGTGGCTGAGTGGTGGGGGGTGAGAACGAAGCTGTGGGTTTCAGCGCCTGGCTTTCTAGGGCGGGATCGCCTCTGAGATGTAATTACTACGTTTCCAGTGGTGCATATTCTGCTGGAGTGTTTAATTTGGTTTTATTTGTGCCTCAGCGAGATCCACATTTTTTTCGGGGGAGGAGAGAGAAGCGACCCCAGGCTTAAAGTTAATTAACTAACAAGGCTTTACTTTCCGCCGCCTGCCCGCGGGCTCTGGCACTGTTGCCTCCCTCCCGGCTCCAGGAGCGCCCCAGCAGTGGAGCTGACAGTTCCAGACACGGAAGGTCTTGGGGAACCCAACGAAAGAGTTGGGGATTCTGCAGAGCATGCGGACACTTCTCTGGCCTCGTTTAAGCCCTTAGCCCTAAACTTTCCCTTCCAGCTTTCCCTCTCCTCAAAGCCTCTTGGAGAGGAGAGGGCTATATCTTTTTCAGCTAGTCTTGACAATGGGGACTTTGGTTCCAGCTCTCTCCTTTCGTCGCTAAATTTTGGCCATATAATGTCCCTAATAAATGGAATTGTAAAATTGCCAGGTTAATTAAAACTATATCTCATTGCAATAGGAATAGTTAGTGTCCTTATATAAACCTGGAAAAAAACATAATATTAATTTCATTTATTGCTGAGCAGCCTTACACCCAGATTCTTCCTGCCATTCTGCCCCCTACTCCCAAAGGCTTGGGACTGTCTTTAGATTCTGGCTCTCTAAATTGTCATCTGGCTTTGGGCTAGAGCATTTCGGGACCCAGGTATGAAGTGGGTGTTTCAGGCCCTTTCTCCTAGTGGCCGCCCTACGGGTTCTCTACACAGACTGGCATTTCATAGTAGGAAAAACTAGGGCCTGTGCGACTTCTCCATTGTGGGTGGAAACTTGTATATATCCCCACCCACCTACTCCCACCAGCCAGGCCAGGCAGACGTGGTGAAGGGGCAAGGTCACAGGACACAGTCTAGACTGCCCTGGACATGTTTGCTTTCCTCTTTCACCTTGACCTTGGACTTTGGGGGCCAGGAAGCCAGTTTCCTAGCCAGAAGCTTTCTCCCAGCAATACCCACCTTTCTCTGGGCTTATCCTTCCTTAAACCATCAACACTCTCAAAACATACTCAAGCTAGCCTGCTTCTGTTTCAAACCCTGTTTTATTTTTCCTCCTACTGCCAGTCCAGCCCAAAGTCTGCTTTTTGAACTGAACTCCAAAGCAACATTTCCCAATAAAGATAACATGATGATAAGAATTAGTTTTTTTAGGATGCTCTCCACTGTCAAACACCACCTTCCCCCACAGGAAGAAGGGAGATGGCCCGGAAGCTGGATCTCAATTCAGACCTTGCCATTTGCTTTTAGGATTGGAGGAGTCAGTGTATCTGTCTTAGTCCTGGGGCTACTGTGTGGCTACAGCCTGCATACTTGACAGAAGTGCCCAGCATGTAAACTATGTGGCAGAGGCAGGAAAGAGAGAGATGCTGCAGCTCCTCTCCCCTCTTTTTCCTTTCTTTATTACCTCTTCTCTTCAGGGAGGCCCTGTACTGAAGAGGAACTTGGCTCAATTCCATGGAGATACACCTTGGAAAGGGTAAACTCTATTGAGGTACCAAATTGGGCATAGGAAGATGAACAAGTCAGGAGATTGAGAGGGACTTTTTGAAAAATCAGTAAATTGATATTAATCGTCCTTTGAAATATGAGGTAATTTTAAAGCATGAAAATACTCCACACTAAAAAGGAGTGACCCCAAGAAAGACGTGGGAGCTAAAGTTGGGGTTGTCCAGCTGGGAACTGCGTTGACCCGGGCTCTGCCCAGCCTCTTGACCCACATCTGCGCCATGACCCAGGGCCTCCAGGACCTGCAGGAGGTGGGCTGAGATCGGTTCTCCTGGGGTCTCCCAGACTTGCTGCCAAAGGGCCAGCGCCACTGACTCTCCCTCATTTTACGTTTCCTTTTGTGCACCGACCTGAGAGCAAGCGTGCTCTTGTTCACATCTAGAGCTTTTAAGCTCTCCTAGACTGAATATTTCCCCTGTCACTCTCCCCAGGCACCTTTTCTTTGAAAAATCTCACATCGAGGCTTTTAAATTTCTATTGTACATTGAAATATCAGTCTATTCTATTGTTCCCATTTCTCTCCTTTTATTCTCTCTCCGTTTTTCACTGAGAGCATCCCCGCTCTGTGTGATATGTGGTTGGAGCTATTACATCCTCCCAGCACTCTGTTCCTCTCGAGGAAGACCTGCGGGCGAGGAGCCGAGAGAATCTTTCTCAGAAAACTGGGGCTTTGGGTAAATGGATCAAAGTAGGAAATGGTAACACAATCTTGGCATCAAAGTCTAACTCGCTGCTGCGCGGCATCAAGTTCTTTCCAGCGGTGAGCTCCGGCGGTGTCTGCCAGGGCCACAGCCGGGGCTCCCCATGCCCTGCCCCCGCTAGCTTCTGCCTGCTTTCTAGTTTCTTCATTTAAAAGAAAAACATTCTTTTTATCCCTCACCCTTAGTTCTGAGCCCCAATCCAGCGCCAGAGATCGCTTTCTCTAGGGGGGTGGGGATGGGTAGGGGGGTTGTAATCTGTCTCCCACATACTCATCCTATGCCGGGCGGGGGGGGCTCCCAGTAATGGTACTTGTCTCTCCAGACCCCTTCCCGTCGGCCAAATTCAGCCTCCCCCTCTTCCCTCTCCCTCCTCCAGGCCTGCCAGGGGGCGTTGCCCTGTCCCTTTAAATCTCCCAGCTCCCTCCTCTTTGCCCCTCATGAGAACCAATCAGCAAAGACCTTTTTTTCCGCCCCGCCCCACTTGGAGGGGTGGGAACCCCAGGAGACTAGTCCCTGGCGCCGAGTTCGCAAGCCCTGTCACGTGGGCTCAGGAACAGTGCAGAGGGGAGCCTGGCCGGAGCCCGCGGATTTCTTAATGAACTGTCTCCGCATGCGTAGAGGGAATATGGGGAGGGAGGTGGAAGCACCAAAAGAAGGAGGGGAGGGGTGGGGAAGGTAGGGAGGAGGGATGGGGGAGGGGAAAAGAGAGCGAGGTGTCTCCCTAGCTCGCTGCCTCTGGCAAGTGGAGTTTTTAAAAAGCTCGAGCAGATCATGTCATGACGACTTCGCTGCTCCTGCATCCGCGCTGGCCGGAGAGCCTTATGTACGTCTATGAGGACAGCGCGGCGGAGAGCGGCAGCGGCGGGGGAGGCGGTAACACGGGCGGAGCGGGGGGCGGCTGCAGCGGAGCGAGCCCCGGCAAAGCCCCAAGCATGGACGGGCTGGGCAGCAGCTGCCCCGCCAGCCACTGCCGCGACCTGCTTCCGCACCCCGTGCTGGGCCGCCCGCCGGCTCCCCTGGGCGCCCCTCAAGGCGCCGTCTACACGGACATCCAGACCCCCGAGGCAGCGCGCCAGTGCGCCCCGCCGCCTGCGCCCCCCACCTCGTCCAGCGCCACCCTGGGCTACGGCTACCCATTCGGTGGCAGCTACTACGGCTGCCGCCTATCGCACAATGTGAACCTGCAGCAAAAGCCTTGCGCCTACCACCCCGGCGATAAGTACCCGGAGCCGTCGGGCTCCCTGCCCGGCGACGACCTGTCCTCCAGGGCCAAGGAGTTCGCCTTCTACCCCAGCTTCGCCAGCTCCTACCAGGCGATGCCCGGCTACCTGGACGTGTCGGTGGTGCCTGGGATCAGCGGGCACCCGGAGCCGCGTCACGACGCGCTCATCCCCGTCGAAGGATATCAGCACTGGGCTCTCTCCAACGGCTGGGACAGTCAGGTGTACTGCTCCAAGGAGCAGTCGCAGTCCGCCCACCTCTGGAAGTCTCCCTTTCCAGGTAAGGAAGGGGCCCGAGCGCTGCTGCCGCTGCCAGTGACCCCTCCCAAACCCGCCTGCCCCGGGGCTCCGCGCCCCAGCCACCCCCGCCGTCTGGCCCCGGCGCGCTGGCTCTGCTGGGCTGCCGATGGAGCCGGCCGGGCGAGCTGCTCTAAGGAATGCGCCGGGGAAGAAATCTGCTCCGACACGTTCCCCGAAGCTGCCCGCCTGAGAGTGAAGCAATCATAGGCGCCCGAGCGCCGGGCCACGGGCTGAGCTCGAGTAGGTAGCTTGCCTCCACCTCCCCCAGCCAGCTCAGGTCTCACACACCGCTCTCGGTCCGGAAGCCCACTTGCGGCTAGGAAAGGGGTTAGGGTGGGCCTTCGGGTCCCTTGGAATCCACATCCACCAGCACAAAAACCTCAACCCACCAATTAACTGGGGGGGAGGAGGATAAGAACCCCTAAACATTTTCTTTGCCTGAATTTCCAAGTTTGTTCAGGCTCTAGACCTTTTTTAAAAATAGGGTACTAATTTGCTGGGGTCTACAGAAATTTAGGATGTTTTCTTTTTTATTTAATTTATTTTTAAACTTTGGCCACGAATTTCCCAATTGTTAAAGGGGCAGGGAGCGAAAATCTCCTGAGGGGATGTAGAGAGAAAGGAGTTTGCATCCCTTGCTTGGGATATAAATTTTATTTTTCTCTCTGGTATAATGAACTCAAATTCTATGGGTGTTCCCTCTGCCCACTCCCCCAAATTGGTGGCATAAAGAGAGTTATTTGTGCCTCAGACACATAAAGTGGGGAATAAAGATGAGAGGTGGAGGGGAGGAAGACCTGTTCTGGAGGGTTCTGGGATCCAGGCCCAGGCTGGGCACCCCTGGATTTTGTCTGGCTATGTATGAAGGTGGGTGAGTGGAATTCCCCAATGTCCTGTTCCTTCTCCAACTGAAACTATCTCTGAACTGGAAAGGATCCTGCAACCCCTACCTTTCCCTGGGGGGGGGGGGGAAGACCAGTCCCAGGTTTCTCAAAACCACATCAGAAGCTTTGAATTCAGCACTGTGCTAAGAAATCAGGATTTGGGGGTCTAACAAATCCAGAGCTTGAGTCTGCTCTATCTGTAAGCAGAGCTTAGTGGGAGAGGGCTGACTGACTTCTTTCTGATGCCCACTGGGATTTGGAGGGGGGTCTCAGAGCAGCCACATACTGTTCCAGCTATGCATGTGGGCCCAGGGACATTTTCTTTGGGAAATACAGACCTGAAGACTTCTTAAGGGTGTGCCTGAAATTCCTCTGCATCCGGGATTGGGGCAAGGGCAGATGGTGAAAAAAAAATGCTGAATAATGTTAGAAAGTGTAGCAAATAACATTGTTGTAAATATTATGAGATTAATCAGTATAACACTGCCATATACATAGGTAGGACCCACACTACACACCCCATTTCTGGCTGCCAGAAGATTTAAGAATCATAGACTTTTAGTATATGGTATCATGCATTATCTGCTCTGCACTGGCTATAATATTTTTATATAATATGATTTATGTTATTAACTGCCTAATATGAAACACATGGTAATACATTTCCAGAATATAGGCAATTTACACACACACACACACACACACACACACACACACACACACACACAATAATATAGAGAGATGGCCCTTTAATTCCCCATCTCACCCAAACTGAAAGCTTCTTACGAGATGGGGGCCTTGCAGGAATTCCTGGAGCAGGGGGAGCCATAGGCCATGCTAAAGGGCTGAAAGATAGGGAGCAGATGCCCACCAGGATCATTGTGGGCAGAGGTGCAGATCTAGAGCAATGGGCAATGTTGATTTACTGTGAAGAAGGGAAGTGAAGGAGCTGCTTTGACATCCCTGTGTATGCATGTGGAACGGGTTGGGGGTTGAAGGATTGGAGAAAAGCTCAGAAATATTTTTGAGCAAAATAAACATTTTAAAGATGCCCAGGAAAAAAAAAAACTTGCTAAAAAAAAAAACTTTTTGATCGCAGCCTCCTAGAGAAAAAATACCTTTGAAATTAAAAATACAGCCAACTGAGGTATCATACACTTGTAAATTATAGCATAGAAATGGATATAAAACCCAGTGTGTCTCAGCAGCTATGTGTTCACACACTCCCTGTGTGGAAATAGAATTAAGCTGGTGCATCTCAGTGAGTGCAGAGGTCCAGGCAAAAGGTAGATGAAAAAGAAATGATCTTCAGGCACACTCCATCTCTACCCACATAGAAATCTTTTAGAAGTAGTGAGATTTCCAGATAACTCTGTATATGCAATTGTGGTTTGTTCTGCAGCACCTAGGCATAAACACTACTGTCTCTCTTTAGTGCCTCTGGCTCTGAGTAACCTCATCTATGACAGTCTGGGCTGGTGTGGGATGAAGCAATTGTTCAGAAAGATTCAGATAATTAAGGCCAAGATATGCTGTGGCTTCTTCCTTCGCCCTTGCTTCATTGCTCTTTTTTTTATTCCTATGGTAAATGTAGATACTTTTTTTTTTCTTTTTTTGACCAAGAGAAGCAGAAATCCAAGAGAATTAGCAAAGAAGGGGCTAGGAGATACAGTGACACATAATAACAGATAGGATTGGGGGAGAAAGCAAAAGAGAAAGAAATAGTGGATTCTTTGGGCCAAACTAGAAGTACCTATTGGCAAACTTTTGGATTGTGGTTAAGTAGAACAGCTAGGATTTCTAGCTGGGCAGAGTCCTCTTCAGATTCCTGTTGTAGCAGAGGATGGTCAAGAGTGAGTGGGCAGTAGGAACCTATACAAAGATCCCCAAGCTATGACTGAGCATTGATCTGATTTTATTTGCTCCTCAAAGGTGTCTATTAGGTTCCTAGGTATAAGTGGTTTGTGTGCATGTGTGCTCTAGAGGGAGATTAGGAAAGGGTTGATTGTAAAGTTAACAGCCAAGTCCCCTACTTACTTTAGGCAGTATGGACACAACTCCAGGTCTAAGCTTCCAGATATTTCCACATCTGTAGATCCCACTCTCTTTTCAGATAAGACAGTGGACAATGAAGCGGGGCTTATTTGAGAAGGCAAGACTGAAAGTATTTCTCCAGGAAGGGGGGAAAAAATCCCCACAGCACTTTGGTCCAAACTATGAAAAACTTGGCCGAATCAATCCTTGGCATTCCACAGAGGAAAATAACCAGTTTAGATCAATCCTTTTTTAAACTGATTTTTTAGGGTTATGTCAATTAAACCTCATTGGAAATTTAGAGTTAGGGTTTAGGGGACCTAAAATTGGGTAGGTAATTTTGAGCATTTCCAGAAAGTGAGGTAAAAACAAAAACAAAAAACAAACACGGACAATTATCTGGTTAATTCAGGAATTAAATCCCACTTTAATTCCATTTTTCTCTCCAGGGAAAAGGAAGTTGTTTAAAGCTGGATTGTACCATGTGGAATATTTCCATTTTAGAACTTACTGTGTCATTGAGTCAGAAAATCTGGGTTTAAAATCTGGCTCTGTCACTTAAATTATTTTACCTACTTGGACCCTCAGGTTTTTCATCTTGTAAGTAGGATTAATAAAATGAGCCTGAAAATATCGTTCTGAAGATTAAAACAAAAAGAAAACTTCACGGTGTTCTCATAGTATCATTACTTACTTTCTCTGTTTTATTCTTGTCCCATAATCATCAATTTCCTGAATTGTGATTACACCTGTAATAGTAAAACAAATTTGAGAACTGAGAGGATTTTAAAAAATTATTTTTACCAAAAACAATTATTTTTAACCTAAAGTATCTGCTTTGTTAAAGTGAAGTAATTTTGTTTTTCAGATTAAAAAAAAAAAACTTGCCCTATTCCTACATAGTTTTCTACTCCCCCTTGAAAGGGTTGCTATGACCTTTTGATTGACAGAGGTGAGGGTGGAGTGGAAGGGGGATATAAGTGACATTTGTTAAAGTCACTTAAGTTAAGTTAAGTGGAAGGGGAATATAAGTGATATATTGTTTTTAGTTCCTGTGAAATTTTCAGACTATAAAGAAATTGAACTACTAATGGCTAAGATGACCAGGTATTTAGGATTCAGGGTTGGGGTTCCTGCCTAAGATAAAGACAGTCTCCTTCAGCCTTAGAGTAATGGAGAGGAGAGAGGCTTGGAGCAGAATTTGCTTTGTTTTGATGAGTGGATATTTGTGGGGGCCAGGGGGACAATGAGTTCTCTTTATAGAAGACTTATGTGAACAGTTCACATTACCCCAAGATGGGCTCTTCTGGTACCTTCTCTGGTGAGCAGATTTGGGGGCATGGACCCTCTACTTCCAGGGACCCAATTCTCCACATCTCAGGGTCAGGACCTCCCATTTTGGGTGTAAAGTGGCTCACAACATTGGATTCCTAGAGTAATTGGCTCCCAAGCAGTCTAGCTTCACTTGGACAATTTTCCTCTATCTGTTGATACAGACCTCTGATTCCTAGTGCAGAGCCAGTGACCAAATGCGTGAACCATGGCTTGGTGGTCTGTGCCCACTGCGGCTCTCCCTGCCTGCCATGTCTTCTCTGTTTCTCATACTGGGGCAGAGTATAAGCTGGTGGGTGCCCAAAGGATCTTGAGTGCAGGAAGAATGCCTGCAATCCTGCAAGCCAGGAAACCAGAGTCTGCTGAAATTTACAGGGACCCCACTAAGGGCACAATGATTCTAGTAATGAGTGCTGTGTGGAACAATATTTGAGCCTGAGGCAAAAGGAAAAATCAGTAATGCTGGTCCCATGTTTATTTAAAAATTTGATATTTTGTTCATGGATTTTTTTTGCATTCAATTTGATTTTTTAAACATTTTATTAAAGTATTATTTATCTTAATTACTGAATTTTTGGCACCCCCTTCCTTCAAAGTTTTCACCAGAGGCAATACACCAGCGGCCTCACCTTAGTCGTACTTAGCCTTGCTAATAACAGATGCAAAGGATTTGAGAGCAAGACGCCGGCCCCCTTTGGGTCCCTGCCGGAAACTCGTGCCTCCCCAGCTGCACAGCCTCGGTCCTCCTAGCCAGGTCCGGGGTCCAGCCGTGTCTCACTTGATGCCACCCGCCTGCTTTCTCCCTTCCAGACGTGGTTCCCCTACAGCCGGAGGTGAGCAGCTACCGGCGCGGGCGCAAGAAACGCGTACCCTACACCAAGGTGCAGCTGAAGGAGCTAGAGAAGGAGTACGCAGCCAGCAAGTTCATTACCAAAGAGAAGCGTCGGCGCATCTCCGCCACCACGAACCTCTCAGAGCGCCAGGTCACCATCTGGTTCCAGAATCGGCGGGTCAAAGAGAAGAAGGTGGTCAGCAAATCGAAAGCGCCTCATCTCCACTCCACCTGACCGCCCACCCAGCTGCCTTTTCCGTCTATTTATGTCACCGCTTTGTACCATAACCCAACGCACGAAGGACGCTTAGGCAGTGCAGGCGAATATTTAACGTTAACAATTTAATGGAATCGTGCTGCCAGGAGGCAAAGACGACCAGAGGGTGTGCTCTGTCGCTCCCTACTCCCCATCCCATCCTCAACCCCCACCCCCATCCAGATGGGACCTACCAAGTCTCAACAGCTTTGGATGCGGGTCTAGGTGGCCTATGACAGCAAGGCTCCCAGACCCCACTCTCCCTTGCCCTCACCCCTCTCTTCGCCAGATAGCCAGAAGGGCAGTGAAGAGCCGGAACATTCCAACTGAAGCAAGGCTGCGGAAACCCCTATGACCCCAGTCTTGTATCCTTCTTTACCCAGGCAGGTAAAGAACCCTCCTGGTGTTGCAGCCATGGTGCAGGACATGGCCAGCTCATACTTTCCTTTCAGTTCCTCTCCCTGGTCCTTGTCCCTCCTACACTCCTTAGTTAGGCAAGATCTCCCAGTTAAGATTTTCTGTACATATTTTAAAAGTCGTGTTAATATTAATAATAATTATTAGGGATCTGGCATTACAGTTGGAATACAGTCAGTGCATAGATTTTCTTTCTTTCCTATCTGTTTCAACAAAAGTTGGAATTGGCTGAGGAGCCACCTACCCCCCACGCACACTCACACCTCAAAACCAAGAAACTGAATTTCTCAGGAGCCGCCTTTGCCTCCACTGTCTCCTCTGGTCTCTCCCAGTCAACATGTAGAACAAGGACAGAAACTCAACCATGCTTCTAAATATTTCTCTTTTCTCCTCCTCCCTCTCTTTCTCCTTCTTCTTTTTCTCCTCCTTGCTAGGACAAACTTCTCTTCCAAGGGGTTGGAGAGTGGATCCTCCCGCAGACTCCTTCTCCAGTTGCTTTTCCAACATGGCAATAGCAGAGGAGAGGGGCCTCACACTTTCACTTTTACTGATTGTCTAGAGAAAAGCAGTTTTCTTCCAGGAGTCCAAAATGACAACCCCCAAGTAGCCAGCTAACATAGATGCTGCCTAACATTTCCTTCCTCAAAGGCCAACTTTGTGCTGGGGGCCCCTCTCCTCCCTCCCTTTCGCATTACAAAACAGTGTTTTTTTGAAATTCTCATCAAAAATAGACTTTTTAAAAAATATTGTGTATTTGTACATAGTATTGTGATGTCTGAATGACAATGTATTGAATGCAAAAAGAAAAAACCCACAAACCTGTTTTTAAAATAAAATTTTTTTTTCGGCCTTGATTTTATTGCTCAGATTTTTTCTGAAGCCCCTCTGTCTACTGGCTTTTCAGAGAAGTCTCTGATACTCTGACCCAACCAGAATAGGCAGAGAAAGAGTATAGACATCACCCCCAACTGGGAACATCCCAAACTCTTAGTTTGTTCTATTTAAGTTTTTTGTTTGTTTGTTTGTTTGTTTTGTTTGTTTATTTTTTAACTTTGGGTAGTTGAAACTATCTAGACAGGAGAAAACTTCTTCCCATCCTGGTGCCCCATATAGATGAGGAGTATATGTTGGGGATATACTCCAAAAAGCCTGGCATCAGGTAAGTAAGAAAAGTATGCTGATGTTTACTTCAATTAATAGTTGGATCTCAGATCTGGTTCTGGTGCTAAGAAGGCAGTATCCCAGCTGGGAGCTGGGTGTTGTGGAGGCAACAGTGGGGGAGGCAGCATTGGGGAGCTAACTTTAGTCTCCTGAGGCCCTACTGCCCCCATGAGATCCCAAATACCTCCAGCCAATTCTGGGCTGGGGATAGGAAGGGGTCTACACAGCCTGCCCTACTCAGCATTTCCAAGCTGCACTCTTTTCTTGCCCTATCAATTTATGCAGAGATGTCAGGCCACTAAGACCCCTTGGGACCCCAGTTCGCTAAGCCAATCCCACTGTTATTCTCCAGTGTTCCTGGAAACCTCAGTCTTTCAAAAAATCAGGAGCCTTAAAGACTCTGCCACTAATTTGTTTTCCCTGTCATGTCCTGTCTGACTTGCCTACCTTCCTATCTGGCAGAGTTAATGAGATCGTTAAATTGTCAGGTTAAGAGACTTTTAAAAAGCAATATAGCCTAAAACAATGTTATCTCAGATTACATCTTTACTGCAACCATTTTTATTTGTATATAATTTTTTCCTCTCCCAGTACATAGAAAGACTGGAGGCATTGGGTTGGAAATCAGAGTTTCCCCATCTTCCTTTGCCTGATGGCTGAAGTTTTTAATTTTTTATGTAAATAAATGTTTTGGGGTCAAACACACACAGAGGGAGTGTGAGAGATAAAGAACCTGAAGAATTCACTGTCTGTGGAGGCTTTGCTACTGATGTGACACCAGTCCTGTTTAACTCTGTTTCAACTCTGGGTTAAAGAATCACACGCGAGGCAGTAGAGATTTAGGAGGAAGTAAGTAATCTCCCAAGAATAAGTGTCATTCTTTTTTTATAATGTTCATTCTTAATTCCATCTCCCTTTTCTCTTCCCACTCACCACTCTAACCTCTGGCCAAAACCCCAGCGTGTCCCTGAGATGGAAAGAGTTAAAGGTTAATGTATGTTTGGTCAGAAAATGGAACTGAATAGACAGGAGGCCTGGGGGTTCCCTTAATATGGGCCCTCACCCCTTTTGGCTTGAATGGGTGCATTGGGTAGTTCCACAACACAGTGTAGACATAGTAGAAGTTGGAGACTCAGTGGGGAAAAAGAAGTCTAGAGTTCTCCGAGGGATCCCCCACTTCTGCACACAAACCCACACATAGTAGTCAAATGAGCGAGTCTTCCCATATACAGAGGGATCCACACTAAGGTTCCAGAAGAAGGTGATGTAAAAGAGGAGAAAGCTTGTGCAGGCTCATTGGGGTTGTATCGGGACTTCAGTAACCCAGGGTAAAGACTGAAGTCCCTCTGAGTCCCATGTGCCAAGGAGTTTAGGATCCTCTCATGCCCTAGATTAAGTACATCTGGATGGATTTTTGGAGAATTATCATGACTAAATCAATTTTAAAGCTGCCTCTTCCATAAGAGTAAGTGAGCATGAGACTGGAAATGCTCTTGTGAGACAGGTATTGTAAGTGTGTGTTCTAGGGAGGCAAAGTGGGAAAATATTATTTTTTCCTGATCAAGTTGGTCCCTTACCTTTCCTTCCTCCAAGAGTTTGCATTCTTACTGGAGACTCTGCAAGACATTACTGTGAATGTGTGTATGTGTGTGTGCACGCACATTCACATACATGTGCATATATAGAGCCTTTGACCAGTGGAGAATTTTCTGAGTCTTTACTGCCTGTGTGTGCAGCTGTGTAAGTAGGAGTGAGAACCCTAGCACTCATCCCAGGGTATAAAGTATTTTCTGTTCTTTATTTAAGTCTATAAAAAGTCTTTCTTTCCAAGGCTAGTCTTCTAGTGTTTATGGGAAAGTGAGGCTATAATAAATACAAGGGTGCAAAGGGACAGAAGAGGTCTAAAGGTCTGTGAGCACAGAGGCTTCCCCTGAAAACAGCCCTTATCCTCTGGGACTGAAGCTTCTGTTATTTCTCATAATCTGATGGCACCCTCCACTCCTCATGCCCTCTGAGGCCAAGACAGGGGACCCGGTGGGCTGGATCCTCACAGGACTCTCCATCTGGAGGTCATTCTGCCCTGCTGGCAAGGAGAGCTCAGTTATATACTTTCTTGAGCTTGGAGAGAAAAAACCCTCCCCCTACTCACATTTAGTCCCCAGACCTAGAGCTGGGCTTTTCAGTTGGTAGTCTCATAGCCAGGACCCACCTGAGGGAGCAAGGCCAGCAGTTCTCTGGGGATCCCTCCACGACAGTCTCAAGACCATCTGCTCCCTGAGGCTGATCCACAGACGGCTGGATTAACAGGCCAGTATGGGTATAAGGCAGGGACAGCCCCTGGGACATTCTGCATCTTCGAAAGGATTGGAGCTGGGGACCTTGCAGCAGCCCCCTCTATTCAAAAGAGAACTCCCCACCCTAGGATCCACTTGGACCCTGCTTGGATGGTGTCGGAAACCATTCCCTCAAAAAACTCCAACTGCTGATTCAGGCAGATGTGTATTTATTTAGATCTGAACTGGTGGAGAATTGCGGGGCCCTGGGGAGCAAGGGGCTTCTGGGAGGAGGAGGGGGCCAGTCTTTTTGCAACCAACCAGGCTCTTCCTCTTTTAGCCTTGACCGTGACTAGGTCTTTCTGACCTTGACATCACAGAGAAGGGGGGAGGGTGGAAAAGGCCTTGATCTTCCGGTGGCCAGAGAAGGGGAGGGCCTCTCACCCCCTTGACGCGCCATTCCCCTTCTCACCAGAGCCCGCCGCCTCTGTTTACACACAGAGGAGGTGTCCTCTCCAGTCTAGACAGGGGCGCTAATAACGCCCATAAAAGGCGGCCTCGCCAGAGATACTCTGAAACTCAGCTCCTGAGAGCCTACCGCTGGTGACACCCTCCTCCACCTCCGCCCCGCCCTCTCAGATACCCCTGCTTGGCCTGCGTTAGGCCTGGGGAGGGGGGACCCAGAGGGTTTCTGGAGGCTGAGAACCCCCACCCTGCACCCTTCTGAACCTCTTCTGTCTCCAAAGGTAAGTGACCCCCGCTCTCCTAGTCCAGCCAGCCTTGGGATTAGCAGCACATCTTCCCACCCCCACCAGCCTCCTAGGTCGGTTGTCTCCCCCAACTCCAATCCACCCGTGCCCCTCACCCTGTACTGGGGGCTTGGATTAGGAGAACATCTGAATAGCTGGGTAGAACACAACCTAAGCAGATCTCAGCCGCTCCCTAGAAGCTAGGCCTGGCCAGAAGCCAAGGTCACAACGAGCTGTCATCCATGGGGCCGGGGCTACTGGGAGCATCGAGGTCCGCTGAGACCAGTGTGCGCCCCGCTTCTAACTCACCCTCCTACCCGCCGCTGGCGCTCCGGGATACTGGCAGGCAGCTGTGGGTGTGGCGTTTGATGAGAGGTGTTTCCTTTCTTCCTTTTTTTTTTTTTTTTTTTGACTGGTCGCTACACCTTTCTTGACACTCCGTAATTCACTAGGCGGAGGAGATCCTCTGCTGGTGAAGGGGGAAAATGTCAGAGCCGCGAAACTATTTAACTATTAGCCTGCCGAAAGGACAGAAACTGGGGAAAGATGTCTCATTTAGAAATGCTCAGGTGAGAGGTGGAAAGGTGGTCTCCCAATTTTCTTCTTAAGTCCTGGGCCCCCAATGGGAGGCCTGGTGGGCTCCAATGCCTGGAGGAGCTAGTGAAGCAAAAAAAGAGGAGACTGAGCCCCATACCTCCTCCACCCCTCAACAAAGATCCTGTGCCAAGCCTGAGCTGCCCCAAAAGGACGAAATAGAAGGAATTGAAAGGTCAGGACGAGGCCCAGACCACATTCCCCGCTTTTCATCTCCTCTCTCACTGCCAGCGCAGCTCCTACCTACAAGGCCCCAGGCTCTGCCTCTTTTTCATAGGCGGCAGAATCGGTTTCTGCAAACTAGACAGTGACTTTGAACTGGGCCATTGCGGCTTCTCAACTGACAGGGGAGAAGGCAGTATCGCACCGAATAATTTTGACTTCGCGTTGGCAGGGAAGTCAAACACAGCCACTCACAGCTGCTCCGCGGCGACCTGTCTCCTGCAGCCACTTTGCCCTGCCATCAGAACCAGTGTAAATATTATAATTAATCCCTTTCGCCTGGCTAGGCGGTGGCGTGGACTCCAAGCCCCACAAGATGCCCTGAGGATGAGGGAGGGTTGGAGCCTCAGACAGAAAAGGCGAGGGAGAGGAGGTGATGGCATCCTGCTGTTGGATGCACGGAAATATGAGGGCTGCCATGGGTTTTCAAGGAGATCCTTGGGCCACATCTTGGCCTTCAGTTTTAATTAACCTCTGCGTTAATAAGGGAGCATGATTGAGCCTAGCTAGCTGCCGCAAGAGCCAGTGGCCCAGATGCCAGCAATCGGGCCACCTCCTCTAACTTTGTGATTTGATTGATGTGTGGGAAAGTGGAAGTGCAGATCGCTCCGCGGTTTCGAAACCCGAGTCCCTGGCCAATTACAGTTTTTTGGGGGAGCTGAAAGGTGCAAACGGACTAAACCCGGCTAGATTCCGTTGTCCATCGCTTTGGACGCTAGTCTTTTCCAGTCTCCGCATCCAGCCTAAGTAGGCTCCTGGCGAGCAACTCTTGCCAAAGCTGGATTTAGATTTGAAGCTTTGCACCCGAGTCTCCCGCCGGTCCCGGGGACCCAGGATGGGAGCGGCGCTCGGGGGCCTGTTCGTCCGAGCCCAGTTATGGAAGGGGAGCCTGAGCTGAGTGTGCGGCGGGTGCCTCACAGGAGGACAGAACCGCGGTGGTACAAAGGGAGGTTGGGCGCTTAGATTTCCTGGGTCCTCGCCGGGGACCTGAAAACTCCTAGATTCACACTGTGCCTGAGGAACAAGACACTAGGGATGCAAATTTTGCTAATGATTCGAGGCAGTTCTCCCGAGGATTCAGGGTCGGCTGCAGGGAAGGAAGAGGGGTTTATATGTGTGCCAGTGCCCACAGAGTCCGAAACCTGGGAAAATGGCCTTTTTTTTTTTTTTTTAGATGGGGCCAAATCGGACTAGCAGAAACTGCGATTGAAGGAAGCCCTCACTCTGTCCTCATTTCCCCAGCGTTGTATCTTTCTTTCTGTGACAACTGTTCTGTGTGCTCCACCGCCTGGCCAAAGGGCCGCGAGCAGAGCTCTGCGCCTGAGATTTTCGAGCTAGGGAGGAATGGGAAGAGGCTGAGACCTTCCTCCTGGGGTCCTCTCCCCCTAGGAGACTGGAGGAAAAAAGAGAAGGGGAAGAAGCCTCCAACCCACAAGAAGTAGTGATTACTCCGCGAAGCTTTTTTCTCCAACAATAGCGGCTAAGCGCGGGGACCTGGAGGCCCGCAGACCTTGCCGCCAGCGCAGTGTTCTGAATGAAGACAGCAACGATATTAAAGTCACACTCTGTTTAGCTTTATGACCCAAATAATCCCAAATAAATGTTTAAAAATTAAAATTTCATTGGCGGTTTTTAATATATCTTGAAAAGGGGACATAAGATGAAGGTGCTGTGATGTGGGATTTGCAGCTGAGGGATGCTCCTCTCTGCAGTCATGCAGCCCCTTAATCAATAAGGCACAAAAGGACCAGTGCAGGCCGTCTCCTGCCCGTTTTTTGGGTCCCTGGCTCTTGCGGTTCTGACTGGGATGACTGATCAATCAGGGATGGCATCTTACCCCTTGGTCTCGGTTCTGGTGAGAATGGGGACATGGCCCAACAGCATGGAGGGCCAGGGTAGGGAAGGGGAAGCAGGTCAGGGGCAGGCAGGCACCTAGCTGAGAGCTATGCTGGGCAGGGCAATGACTCCGTGGACACATTTCTGTCCAAGTGAGCAGCTATGGTTTGGGATATGAAATCACCGCTGGGAGCTGTGGAATTTAAAGAATCTGCATTTCTCTCTGTTGGGTCCTGCAAAAGAGAGAGAGAAAAGGGGGAGAAGAGAATTTTTTTGCTTCTGTCTGATTTGTCTCGTGTTTAGACATTTAACTTCCACCTAAAGGGTTTCTTTTTCCCATAGTCTCTCGGACTTTCTCAGTCTAATTTTCTCTAAATCTTTTGATGTTTTTTCATATTTAGACACTTTCTGAAATATTTATCTCACCTTGTATTACTTAAAGCTGTGCATTGGATAGGAGCCCAAAAATCACACAGAGATCAGAATATTTTGTCTACTAGACTCCAATGGAATACACCTAGTTTTGAAGGTTTTGTTTTGTTTCTCATTTTAATCCACTTGACTGTGTTCTGTAGACTTAGTTGAGATTGGATTGTGGTTTCCAGACGTTGATGAATCTCGCCAATGACCAGCATTGTGTTCTAATCCTTTTCTAAAAAGAGCTGCTGAGATTAGTACCATAAATATAATTTTAAGCCCCCAAATAAGGTAATTCTCTAGAATTCTTTTTCTCACTCCCAGCACACTTACTGGCCTCATCACTGCTATCTGATGGCCCCAGCGGCAGGCTGAGTGGGTTCAGGGATGCCTGTGCTTTCTCCCTAGTAAGAATAAGGAGCCTCCTAGGTAAACCAAGAGACTCTTGCTGTAAAGACTCTGAGAGAACCCCCAGAAGTGCTTCTTAACCACAAAGTCAGAGAAAAAAAGTAGTTTAAGACCCCAGATTTTCAAGAGCAGGCATGAAGATCCACATTCAGCTGGATGCTTGCCTTTTCTGCTTCTCCTGCCACCCTCTGCATCCATCCCTTCTCTACCAGTTGAGTGGAGGTGTGAGGCTGGGGCGGCTTTCAACTTGGCTTGGGAGACCCGCATTAATAATTCTCCTCCATTTCTTCCTGAAGGAGAGGGCCCCAAACGTCTTCCCAAATTCCTGAGGCAAAAGAGCTGAAGAAGAAGAAGAGCACAGCAGCCACAGGGCTGGGAGAGGGAGAGATAGCGACAGGAAAACCTGCCCTTGTCCCCACTTTGCCTCTACTGTAAATAAACCCCGAGCCAAAGAGCTCATCCGTCTCCTTAAACAGCCAGTAAACTTTATATGACACAATATCTAATGTAATTTATTAAAGAGATATTGTAAATTCGAACGGTTTTAGTTAATAAAGGAGATAATTAAAGAGAAACGGGTTGTTCTTGGCCAGTTGTTGGCAAGAAGATAATACATCTGGGGAGTGTGGGGTGCAGGGTGCAGAAGTGTGTACATGCGTCTATTTTTGGTGTGGCTTTTTTCCTCTTGTCCCGTGTCAGGCGATTGCCTCACTTTCTGCCTTAGGTTTTATATGATTTTTTTTTTCAAAAACCAGAAGCCAGTGAATAAATCTGCCCCCGCGTCCCACCCCACACCCCCAGATTGGGGATGGGGGAAGTTGGACTTGGTGCGGGGTGGGGGGATTAGCTGTCCCCACCCATCCCCCTGGAGGCGGCGCCCACGTGAACTGGATGGCCAATGGTTGGCCGGTGCAGGTTTAACTATGTTTAATGTCAGATAGCAATAAAGTAGAAGCTGTCGGTCGGGCCCTGCGGAAATGGGCGAGCATAATCTCCTGAATCCCGGGTTCGTGGGGCCGCTGGTCAACATCCACACGGGAGACACCTTCTACTTCCCCAACTTCCGCGCGTCTGGGGCGCAGCTGCCCGGGCTGCCTTCGCTGTCCTACCCGCGCCGCGACAACGTGTGCTCGCTGCCGTGGCCGTCGGCGGAGCCGTGCAATGGCTACCCGCAGCCCTATCTCGGCAGCCCAGTATCGCTCAACCCGCCCTTTGGCCGCACGTGCGAGCTGGCGCGCGTGGAGGACAGCAAGAGTTACTACCGCGAGCCGTGCGCCGAGGGCGGCGGCGGGGGCCTGAAGCGAGAGGAACGCGGGCGTGACCCGGGCCCAGGAGTCGGGCCAGGGGCAGCGCTGCTGCCGCTGGAGCCGTCGGGGCCGCCTGCACTCGGGTTCAAGTACGACTACGCGGCAGGCGGCGGCGGCGGCGACGGTGGCGCAGGACCTCCACACGATCCGCCCTCGTGCCAGTCGCTGGAATCCGACTCCAGTTCGTCCCTGCTCAACGAGGGCAACAAGGGCGCCGGCGCGGGCGACCCCAGCAGCTTGGTATCGCCATTAAATCCTGGCAGCGGGCTCTCAGCCAGCGGTAAGCACCCCTGCCCACTCATGAGGCTTACTCTGGGCGGAACGACTTACCAGGGCAAGCAAGGTAGGACTGAGCTAGGGCTACCTGGAGTGACAGAATGTGTGGTGAGGGAGCGCCTCTTTTAAAAAGAAGTGTGGGGTGGAGGGAGCCCCATAAACATGTAAATATTCCTATAAAAGAACTGGAGAGATCCATTTTTTCCTCAGCCTGTGGCTGCAGGGAGCTCCAGAGAAGGGGGACCGGAGGCAGACATCCCCTGGGGAGTGGAGGGGTGGAGACCCAGAGCTAGGTTCCTTTTCACCCAGGGCTCACCCTCCCCATTTCTACAGGCCCTCATTACCTACATTTTTTTTTCTTTTAAGAAAAGCCAGTAGACAGGGTTTACTCTCACCACTCGCTCTTGAGAGGAAGGGGCCAGGATTCCTGGAGAAGAAATGGTTTGGGGAGAAGTAAGGGCATAGGAACATGGAAGAGTCAGGGATACTGAAGTAGGAGTTAGGGTTGGGAAGGCAAGAAATGAAAGAGAAAAAAAGAGAATGATGAAGATGGGGAGTTGGTGGGGATAAGGTCTGTATAAAAGAGAGGAGACAGGAGAGGAATGGCTTGGGGTGGGGGCATTAAACCAAGGTAAAAAGGACTGAGGAGGGACTGAGGACACTGAGCTTGTCACCTCTTGGTCCTCTGGTCAACCTTGCTGGTTCATCTCCACCCAGGCACGCCCTGGTACCCGATCCACAGCCGCTCACGGAAGAAGCGCAAGCCCTATTCGAAGTTGCAGCTGGCGGAGCTAGAGGGCGAGTTTCTGGTGAACGAGTTCATCACACGGCAGCGCCGGAGGGAACTCTCAGACCGCTTGAATCTTAGTGACCAGCAGGTCAAGATCTGGTTTCAGAACCGGAGAATGAAAAAGAAAAGACTTCTGTTGAGGGAGCAAGCTCTCTCCTTCTTTTAAGGGGCAAGACATGGGCACCAGCCCCAGACTGAGCCTGTCTCTGGCAGAGAGCAAGAGGGGGCACTGCCTGGGACACATTCCCCGCTTAGAACACCAGACATCTCTGGCACGCCCTCCTTGGACATCCTCTTGTCTGTTTTGTTCCTGGTTCCCTCCTACACATCCCTAGCAGGCCCTGCCAGGTCCCAGAGAGAAGGAAAGAACCCAGCCAGGGAAAGAAGCCCACAGCTGCAGGCTATGGGTTGGATGGAGCAAGGAAGGCTGACGGGATGGGGAGAGGCTGGTATGAGGTAGGACTGGGGCATTGGGCCTCAAGCTGAGGATCTGGAGGAAAGGTGACTCAGGCACCCCCTCCCACCACTTTCCTTCCATGGTCTTAAGTCTATCTGCCTGCAGGAGTAGGCGAGGGTAGGGACAGTGGAACCAAGGTTCTCAAAACTCACTGTTGTTGAGGTTAGGAGGCACTGAGAGGAAGGAGTGAGACTTCAAGATTGCCAGAGCGAGCAAAGGGGGTCAGGGTATCTCTGGCCAAGCAGAAGTAAGTGGGGGAACCTAGGGGAAAAATGTGGTTTGGGAGAATAGAATGATCAGCAATGCCCAAGTCCAAGGGGTCTGCATTCTCCAGGTATGGACAGCAGAGCAGGTGGAGACATGGACTTTTGGCAGACCTGGCATCAGACAAGGTGATCAGCCTTATGTTCCCTGTAGGGCCGGCTGCCTGAACCTTTTCCTGGTCCCGAGCCCTCTCCCGAGCCCTCTGACAGCCCAGTTGCTCTCAGGTGTGCTGCCAGCCACTCCTCCTGCCTCCCAGGAAGCCACAAGCGGGAAATTGAGAGCTGAGCAGAGGCAGCCTCCTATTTAGTAGCCACTCCAGGGACCCCCACCTGGCTCTTCGGGAAGCCCAAGAGGCGGTGAAAGGGGCTATGAAGTGGTGAAAGGGGCTATGAAGTGCGGCATTGACTGGCAGGGAGTGTTTCTGGCAGCCAGGGCTGCCACTGCTGATTCTCTCATCCCTGCTGGCGTTCATGGTCATGGCCTCTGGAGGCTGGACTGGCATATTTATGAGGCAGGAGGAGAATCCACCCCTAAAGGGGCTACTAGCCACAAAGGTCCCCAGCTCATCCCAGGTTTTCCAGGCTGGTGACATTGAAGGAGGGGGTGCTACAGTCCCCTGCTCAACTCTTTTCTGTCTTTTACTCACCCCCGTTCCCCAACGTTGTTGCCCTTTGTCTCAGGATCCACTGCCTCTGCCTCCCAAGCCTAGAGCCACTGATTACTTGTGGACCAGAGCATAGGGAGGAGCACATCCCTAGAACCAGTTGGAGGCCAAAGAGTGGCTTCTCCAGTGGAGGACCTTTTATTCACAGCCCCCTTCAGGCCCCAGCCCCAGCCCAAAAGATCCTAGGCTGGCTTAGGAGAGAGAAGCAGTGAAACAGCTCACTTGCCTTCCCACATTTCGTTTTTATCCCTCTTGGTGAGAGTCTCCCAAACTCCCATCTGCTAACTCACTGTTGCCAGGAACAAGGGACTGATGGCAGTTAAGCCCAGCCTAGAAAGTGTGAAAACAATCTGCTAGCTTGGAATTTTTCCCATCTAGGGTGAGTCTCCCATAACACACTCTTGAAAGTCAATCCAGAGTTCCCCACTCTCTCACCAGCACACAGCTTGAAGTCCCTGTATAGAATTGTGCAGAAGCACAGGCAAACACATAGGCACAGCTGAGTTCAGTATATCACTGGGCCCACCCCACTCTCCTGACTGTACTTAAATAAAAGCAGGCAGCCTCATATCACCAAATACAGCCCTGCAGAGTGGCTATACGATCACGTGTCCCTAACCCCCACTGGTCACCTGACACACACTTCCCCACCCATATAAACTTGTTTTACTTATATACAAGTTTGCAGAAATCATCATTCCAGCTATCTACATGTTTCCCTGTGGGCTGACCCAGGTATGAGGTACTTTCCCCTTTGCCTGGTCACCCATGTATCTCTTCATGCAGCCCCTCCTGTGACCCCATGGGCTCTCGGGTGCTGAATTCCAGCTCTACCATTCCAGCTTGATTCCTACAGCCTAATAGAGAAGATAGACCAGAATAGTCCAAAGGGGGTGGGGAGACAAAGATATGCAATATTCTCTTCCTGTCGTTTTAAACCTGACTTCTGTGAACTTCTCTGTCAATCTATACCCTGTTCTCTGTGTCTATTGCTAGTACCTTGTGTAGTCCCTTTGGGTAGATGCCCTCCCTTTCCTCCATCCCCAGCTCTCTGTAGTGTGTCCTCCTATTCAAATGTTTGTTCTTAGCATGTTTTCTCCTTTATATAGTCCTTGTACAGAGTTCCTTCATCATATTAATATTAATAATAAGAATTAAAACATGACTATGAAGATGTGATTTTTTGAGAAAAAATATTTAACTGAGTTTCTACACATTGTTTCCTCTGCCCAAAAAGAATGGGACCCCAGCCTCCTATCTGTTTCCCACTTAATTTTCGCTAGCTCAAGTGAATAATAAAAGTGATAAATGTATAATAATAAAGGAAGAGCAGATTCAGGGGCAACAAAAAATATGAGCAACTAAGATCTGTTGATGAGCTGTCATCTCCAGTCCCAAGCACTTACCAGAAGAGAGAAAACTGGGAGGCAGTAGATTGGGGAGGGAGGAATATTTGAGAAATTGTGGGGCTGTAAAAATAGTGTAGATAGCCCGGAAAAGGCTGGAATTATCTTCAGGGCCAGAAAAAGGAAGTCTGAGCTGCAGGATCTCCAAGAAACAAAACCAGGTTAAGGGTGATAGCAAGTGGGAGCTGGGATGATAAGAGTGCCCTGGGATATCAGGCAGGTGCTGGTAGATCCACACTTCAACCCCATGGTCCTAACCGCATGGTTTCCTTCTGAGTGCACTGCAACAAGACTAGGAAGGGGGCTAAAAAATCCTTGAACCTGATGAAATAGGCTCCATCTCCTTCAGCCACTGACCTGCTCTGGTCTATGCCAGAGAAAGGGCTAGATCCAGGCAGTCTCAGTTCCAGCTGAGCCCATGAGCCCTCTGCACCTCCACCTCAACCCTTCCTTCTGGGCTGGATGCCCTCCCTCTGCCTCTACCCTTGGGCCTCGGGTCCTAGTTTCTTTTTCTCACTGCCTGGCTCCAATCATGGAGTCTCCTCCAAATTCTTCCTCCACCCTCCTGGGTCTGCTCTGGAATAGGAGCCCCCCAGCTGAGCCCAGGCTTCAAGCCACGCCTCTTGCTCTGAAAAATTACTCTCCCTTTATTTCCTTACTCCTTCAACTAAAACAAACAAACAAACAAACAAACAAAACAGGAAATATAACCCAAATCTCCTTTTCCTTTTACCCTGCAATCCCCAGCTGTCTTGTGTAGATGAGGGGTTCCAACAAAAAGGCAATCCCAAAGTTTGGGGGGTATTCATACAAAGTCCCCACAGAGTGTGGACGAGGCTGGAAACTGGATACTTTCTGGCAGCCATGAGCTCAGGAAAGGAATGGGTGGCTTCTCCTTGGTCTGAATAAAGGGGAGGGATAGGGTGTGAATACCAATGAATCCAGGCAAGTGACTATCTTCTTCTTAAGAGTCATCTATACAGTGAAAGCATTTCTGTCTAAAAAGAAAGGAAGAACTTTAGGGAAGTCAGGAGTAACTGGCCCTTAATTTAGTCCCTTGACTTATTCCCAGATACACTGCAGGTCTGAGAGAAATTACCTTGTTGGGTGGTGTCTACACAGGCCCTGAGACTCAATAACTAGGGAAGCTGTCACAGAAGGAAAAACACTATAACCTCCTCCCAATGGCTGAAAAAATAAGTCCTTGGGTCTCCCGGCCAAAGAAGGTCATAGTTGAGCTACAACCCAAATACTTAAGGCATAGCTGAGCTCTGGATCTGAGCAAAGATTACATCTATTTTGCAACTATGTCTGGTTAAGCCCCCCAAACTACAATTTACTCCACTGACTTTAAGACAAAGCAACCTGGGTCTGTAACTGGATCTTGAGGAGCAAGAAAAGGGGAGTTATCTGGACGATTCAAGTAGAAAATAATTCTGCTGTTGTGTATTTGTAAGCTTTAAAATGACTTGTGTATTTGTCCCTGATCATTCACCCAGTTCTATTCCACTCTGACCTGCATAAACACAGCTAGAGTATTTAAAATCACTATTGAGCGGGAGTGAGATTGGCTCGGCAGCCGCAGTTCTGTGGATGCTAATGCAGCCGGAAACCGGGTGCGATCAATGGCTCAGACCCAGAGCAAGAGCAGGGACTGCCGACCCCAATCTGCGAACAAAGCAAATCCCCAGGACCTTGGGATCCGGACAGGCCGGAGTTCCCGCCTATCCTCCCCGCCATTACCGGGAAAGTAAGACCCATTCTTAGGCCCCCAGCCCGCGCGCGAAACGCACCCCGGAGTCCCCAACCCTCTCTGCGCGGCAGGGTCATGACGGCGCCGAAGGTTCCCGTGTAATTCGGCGCAAGGTGGGTTGCAGGCCCGGGATCCTGCAGCCTCGCATATGCCAGAGCCTTAGGCTGGAGCGGCCGCTCTTCCATGTCTGTCTCGGTCCGGACCAAGTTGTCCGTTTTCCGCAGCGAAGCGTGCGCCAGACGCCCGCCGACCCTGGACGCCCCGCACAGCTGCAGCCGGCGCGGCGCTAGCACTAGCTGTTTAGGGGAGGCGCGGAGACAAAGGCGCGTCGGCCGCAGGGGATGATGCGAACGCCTGGGCCGCTGGCTCCCAAGCCTGGCCCGGTGGCGAGGACTCCGAGACTTCGGTCCAATTCCCCGCCCGGCTCGGCCCCGGCTCCGGTCTGCTCCAGGGTCCTGGGACGAGGAAAGCCAGTGTGCCTCCCAGCTCCTGCTGACCTGCAGACCCACAGCGCAGGCAGCTCTTGGTAGCCGCCCGAGGTCGCCGGGCCCCCGCGAAGGACGGGATGACCCCTGCTGGCCAGAGCCGTGGTGGCTGCGGAGAACGGGACCTGCTCAGCCATTCGTCCCTGAGCACTCCAGGCCTGGTGGACGCCCCGTGAGTTTGTGGGAGACTTCGAAGAACAGTCTGAATCTGAGGCGCTGCCGGACTGTGGGAACCAGGCCTTTCTCCTAAGTGCCCTCCCTCTGCTGGGCACGCAGCATCTCCACAGCTGCGGCCCGCCCTCCCGCCGCGCCTCTTGCGGCCAGCGGCTCTGCCCTGAGGCTCCTAAAGCCTGTGACGCCCGTGGGAGCCTGGCACAGGAACCAAGAAACTGAGTTTAGACGAGACCAAACACAGCCGGATCTTTGGCTAGTGTAAACAGCCGGTTGCCTGTGAGTGATTTCTCCTCTCTGAGCCGAAGCCACTTCCTGGGGACTGGAGACCAGCCTCCACTTTGTCAGTTTCCTTGACCCAGAGTGGAGAACTTCCTTCAAGGACAGGTCTGTGTGGATGGGACTTGCCCGCAGTTGTTGCTAAGAAAGCTCCCTGTAAAAGATGCATTGTCCACATATGGAGCCTGAAAAAGATGTTCCATAAAATGCACGCTTGGCCATGCTGCGAACATAACCAATGTATTGAAACAATCTAAAATGCACAGATATATATATTACATGTACATTCTGGGCATGAAAAATATATTTCTCTAGAAAATATGCGTACAGAAGCACTTATATCTATTGTATAGAAGAGCAACTTCCTAGAAAAAGATTACATTAAGCATGTATATCCATCACATGTAAAAATTCATTTACATACATATACAGTACACTTACATATATCCTACACAGAGAATTACAGTCCTGCATCTATTTAGCTACATGGGTGTTTACATTCCATAAGGCATATAAAATCAGTGCATAGAAAATGCATCCAGATATGAATATGTCCATAATAAAAACTGCATTAAAAATGCATCACATTAATATATATACACAAAATGCAAATCTACCCAGTGTATAAAAAATATGTTGTTTGCTTACCAAATGTGTGTACCAAATACAATTGAAGTACATTCTTTGAGTTTACATATTATTGTATTTATAAGACACATTTCTCTTGCAAAATTAAATAGTAGCTGGAGGAAGCTCAAGCATTAGCAATGACAGTATCCATTGGCTAGCATCTTCTGTCCTGCTGTATTTCTATTATTTCTGTTTTTTCAAAATTCTTTTTATGTCTACATGGATTATTTATATAAATGGTCTCTTATCTCCATTCCTTGTTGCATCTCTTGTTTGAAGTCAAGGTCTATATTTAGAGCAGCAGAATTTGCATAATCACAAATGCATGAAATTAGCATTTTCTAATTAGGTTACACCTTATGTCTCAGGACGAGTTCTTCTAGATCTAATATAAATATATTATAGAATTACTCCAGGCTGCCAGTTAGAGAAGGGGGGAAGGAAGGGAATGCAACGGCCTAGTGAGGTGTATAACAGGCAGGTTGAGCTACAGACAGGTTCTGGGTATGTGCTGGGCACTTGAGGGCTCCTAAAAATAAAGGTTTGTTTAAATTTAAAGTTTTTATCTTTAAATCTCGAGTCTAGAGAGCAGCATGAAGCAAATGCTAGACCTCATATTCTATGTTCCTCTCAAATCCTGGAGCAGCCCCACTCCTTCCCAGCCAACACAGAAGAGCAGTTTTGCCTATCTAGCTTCTTCACTCTGGTTCCCATCCTTAACCTTGTTGGCCAGGTCTACACAAGCAGTAGAAAAAGGGTATCCTATAATCCAAGCTTTTTTCAACAAAACACACTCAAGAAGTAGTAACTTAAAGCATTTCCTGGCACTGAGCTAATTGTTTTGGCTTCCTAAAAATTAGTCCCACTTAGGTCTTTCTTTAGCAACTAAAAACCCAGGACTGCATGACACATGCCTATGGAAAAATCTTTGAGAGACAATGCACTCACATCCAGCAGAGATATTGTTTATGAGTTGATGCATTCCATGTAGATGTGGCCGTATTTTACTGTCCAAAGGAATCAATTAATTAGTGCCACACCAGCCGCTGCTTAGCTGAGCATGAGCGGCTTAGATAGATGTACGAGGCCAGCTTGCTGGTCTTGTTAACAAGCCTCATCATAAAGATGAAGATGATAAGGAGAGCTAGGAAGCCCTGGTGGCTGTGAGGGGCGGCTTTGAGGTCCCAGCTCAGCAGTCTGTAGGGCAGCAACTGACTGGTGGGCTGTTTGGGGTGCCCACTTGGGTTTATCTAGCATCCAGCATTCTCCCTTTCTGGGGTGTTCTGCTGTGACTAGGGTAATTCGCTCTCTTCTTCCCTTCTCAGAAATATTCCTTTTCTTCATCAAGTCTCAAATTAAAATTTTTCTTTAAATAAAAGTACACAAACCTCTGTCTCTGCCTATTTTGCCTTCTGAGGGACCTGCTGCCTCCTCCTTTCTCTGCATTTCTGCAAGTGGTTTCTTTTCAATTCTATCTAGAATGGTGCTTGCTTCCTTCCTGTGGCTCTCTCTCTTGCTTCATGGTTACTTTTTCTACCAGCTACCAGGTTGGTGCTGACTCAGGACCCAGTGAGCTTGTAAAAAAAAAAATTACAAATATCCCTTGGTTATATGATGGCAGAGTGAACACCCCTAGATAAGCCAGACCAGCAGCAGAATGAATACCCCCTAGATAAGCCAGATCCAGTGGGAGGGAAAAAAATAATAACTTGGATGTAATTGCTGGTTTGGGTTGCAGCACTTAGTTCTGTTTATTTTCACCAATGCTCATACTTAACAGAGAGGTATTGATATTAAAGGGCAGGGGGGAATTAATTTTATTTTTATAGTCATCTATTAAAAACAGAAGATGATCAGAGTCTCTTTTAAAGGGACCAAAATGGAGGGGGGAGGAAAAAAGGAGAGGAAAGGGAGAAATATGACTGAAAGTGAACAAAGATCTTTGCCTGAAGAAACAATGTAACACTAGACAGAACAATAAAGTCTGGGAATGTAAGAAGGCAGGGTTCTCAGCTTTCTGCATTTGGAATCCTGTCCCCTGCACTTCCTGCTGAAATTCCAACCCTGACTATACAGCAGCATTTAAGGAAGAATTCATGCAATTATCCAGATAATTGTAGAGGGGGAGAGAGAGAAAGTATTTCCCTTTTATTGTCTGATTCCCTCTGGTATCTGTGCAGAGAAGGAGGGGGGTGTATGAGATATAGAAAAAAAGGTGGTAGGGTCTCCCAATATCACCCTATACCTTACAAGATGGCTATTCCTAGACCAAGGAGATGTTAAGCAGGAGCTTACAGATTCTGGAACATACTCAAGAAGGGACAAAAGATTTTGAAGGCTTTGGTGATCCAGTTTCATTTTCTAGGATATTTGCTTGTCTTTATTTGTGTAAAAGTGCCACATCTAGTATTGTAATTATCACAAGTAAGCAAACAATAGACAATTGTTAGGGTGTTAATAATATAATTTATTTTATAGCCTCACAAGATATGATTAGAGTTAATGTGGGAAGCTGTACTGGAGCCTGGAAGCAACAAGAGGTGAGGTAGAGAGGCCCCAATAGTTTTCTCTTTCCTATTTTTATGCATGTGTGAATTGCTGAAATCCCTAATTCTTTAAATTCCCTCCCCCAAATATCTTAAGAGAAACCTCTAGGATTTTAGGGGCTGAGAGCTCAGAGACGGGCAAACAACAATTTGATATTTAAATCTACCCTTTAATCTCAAGAGCAGTGGTTTCTGCTGTCCCCATGCCCCCCACAATCAAGGGCTTCACCCTCAGTCCAAAACCAGTAGAGCCACAGAGACTTGGCAGGTGAGGCCAGTGAAAGGAAAGCAGGGTCTTATCAAAACCAAGTTCATTGTCATCCCCAACTGGGCACGGAGCCCATAATGAAGCCCCTTTTGATCCCAAGTGGCCTTCTTTCCTGAACCCCTCTTCCTCATGGACACCTGGGGTGGGGGGAGCCAGCCTATAGCTATGGATCAATTGAGGTGAGGGTGGGGAAAGAATTTTAAAAATATATATATATATATATATATCTGAATCCCTCTGGGATTCAGAAGACCAGAAAGCTGGGTGGGGGGCTGAAGAGAGAGAAGGAGAGGGAGACAGAAAGGGGGAGTGGTGACAGAGAGAGAGACAGACAGACAGAGAGCCAGGCAAGAGAGAATCAAGGGAAACCATGAAACCCGCAGACAAGAGTAAAAGAAATGAGTGAAAGAGAAGTAGGAAGATGAAGAGGGCAGTGAAAGGCGGGGAGGAAGAAAATAAAAAGGGAAGGTAGGGGGGGAAAAGGAAGAAAAAGACAGAAAGGAAAAGGAGGGGAATAAAAAAGAAAAAGAGAAGTATGAAAGATAAAGAAAGAAAGGAAGGAGGCAGAGGCCAGGGTCCATCGTGGCTCTCGCTCTGCCTGGCTGCCTGAAGCAATCTGGGTGGGCGGAGGGAGCCAAGACAAAGTGAAGGTCAAGTTAGCATGGTACCTTATAAGGAAGGTTTCGGGTCCTCCATTTCAGTCTTTCTTTCTGCCAGGACGTGGCCGTGGCATTTCTGGTCTGTAAACACCGAACTCTTTGGGGTCTTAAAAAAAAAAAAAAGACACCTCTCCTCCGCTTTCCTTTATTGGAGGTGATCTCAACCGGTTGGGGGAAGCAGCAGACAGAGAAGTCAACTAATGAAGACTACGGGAAACTTTTCTCTCCTTTTCTCTCTCTCAGGCTCTGCTCCCGCCAGCTGGGGCCCCCTTCCTCCCTCCCTCCCTCCTTCCCTTATTTGCTCCCTCTCTCCCTCCTCTCCTCACCCCAACGCCTCTTTTCCTCTCTGTATCTCTCAGTGCTTGGTATCTCTCGTCACCGTCTGTAACTCTGAGCTTGTCTCTCTCCACCCCTCCCTCCCCTACTGCAGACTTCTAAATCCGTTCCTTTCCACCACGAAGAGGAGCAGATCGTTAAGAACTGGACAGAAAATTAGCCGTCACAAAGAAAAATTCATTTACAGCTTAAATTTCTATTAAGATTTCCTTCTGAAAACAAGACATTACACTCGGTAAGGATAAGTGAGGCAGAACGTGTGTGTGTGTGTGTGTGTGTGTGTGTGTGTGTGTGGTGATGAGGTAGGAGACTCGAATTTATTATTTCTCAGATCTAGAAGCAAAGAAAAGGGGTGAGAAGCAGGAAAGCGATAGAGAAGCGTTTTAACCCGGCAGCTAGCAAAGAAGCCTGCTGCGGGTGAGGTTGAAAGCAAAGAGCACGCACGCAAAGACCCGGAGCTGCGGGCGTGATCCCGGCTGCCCCGGCTCTGAGCCCGCTCAGCTTAGGCCTTGGGTGCGGAGTAACAAGGATATTAGATATTTTTTGGTTTGAGAGGGGAGGGAGAGGCAGGGATGGAGAGAGGCAGGGAAACAGAGTTAGGCGACGCCACAGCCGTCTCGCCAGAGGGACAGTGAGTTCCGGAGCGGCGGCAGCGCCCGGGCTGCTCGGCAACGGAAAGGCTTGGTCCAAGAAAGAGGCGATGGGAGAAAAGAACCTGAAATGGAATCCTTGATCCTTTCCTTCCAATGTCGTACTAGAGATGAGAAAGAGAGACAGAGAGAGAGAGAGAGAGAGAGAGAGAGAGAGAGAGAGAGAGAGAGAGAGAGAGAGAGAGAGAGAAGAGGATATGAATATGGCGTGAGAGGTCTGTGAAGGGCTCACCTCCTTTTTCCCTGGACCTCTGTTTTCCTGTGCTCCGTGCCCACGGACCCTTTTTAGGCCTAACCATTGCTTTTAAAATGAGTATTTTAATGGCAAGGGAAGAGAGGACACCCAGAAAGCAATGGTGGGGGCTTCTGATTAAATCTTATGCTCCACAAACCTTTAATTGTTGTCCTCTTCATCCTTCTCAACTGGAAAACCAGCCTCTGAGATCAGTCTCCTCCTACTTTACCTATCTATTTGGGGGTGCCTAAGGACTATCAGGGGTCTGAAGTGGGGGCCTGTGGCCGAGGTTGAGACAGCCAGGAGCGGTAGAGGTGGTCAGTGGTATTCCTAGGCCTCAGTGCCTACAGCCTCTCTCTCTGTTCTGATAATGAAAAACAAAGGGGGAGAATAGATTATTTTTTCTGGTGTTAAAGTATCCTGGCTTTAAAAATAACATCTGACCCTGAGAGCTGATGTGATAATTGTCTCTCCCACAAACATCTAATCTGGGCAAACATCTTACTGCATGGACTCAAGGGGCTGAGGGAGTGGCCAGGGTGAGAACATTTGCAGCCAGGAGGCCCCTGGGAGGAAGTGGCAGGCCCTCTTTGGCATTATCTAGAGTTCTGTGGAGAGTATTTTAAAAGGTCAAAATTGTCTTGGGAGGCTTTTTCTGATGTCCCCCTCAGTCTGGGTATGGGGAACTCCAGGAAATGAGGGTGTTTACGAGCTGGGACATTTCCGCCTCGTATGAGGAAAGACAGAGATAGTCAGAACTCATCCTGCAAAAAATGTGTTTCATGTTGGTGACAGAAAACTGATAGCCACTTGGGAGATTTAGGGACTTGAAGGGTGTGAGACAAGGCCAGACACTCTGGTGAAAGCAGAGGCTGAGGTGCGACTGAGGATAGGTGAAGGAATTCGAGGGAGCAAGACTGGAAAGGTATCGCCCAAGCTCCTTTCCTCAGGGACAGCGAACACATACAATGGGCCCCAATATTGAAAAACAGCAGATGATCTGCTTCGAAAGGGCATAAACAGACCGAGCGGATGCAGGTTAATAAAACCCCAAAAGCCCAGACAGGAACACTTAAAATGCCCCAGGAACAAAGCACACCGTGACAAATTCTCACCCAACACACAAGTACATGCACCAGAATGTTCCCAAGCACAGAGAGACATTCCTTATCTTTGGTCTCCACCGGTGGACACTCAAGTGTACCTGCCCAGCACATACAAATTTGTGCACTCTCCTAAACCTACCCACAGAAATCCTTGTGGGGTGGAGCAAGCACTCAGCTGCACACACATCCCACAGAGCTGGGTAGTGTGTCTCCTGAGCCTCAATAATGCACAATCCATACCCGGAGATAAAAGTCTAGACAATAGACGACTGTTTATGACAACGAAGCTCTCCAAGTTTGGGGCCAGATGATAAATCTCTGGCGAATCTTCCTGTAACTGAACTTCTGGCTGTAGTGACGAAAGAACCACGAAGACCGCAGAGAGGAAAGCAGAAAAATGGGTGAGACTTATAAATTGTGAGCTGAAGGCGACTTCCCTGCTGGATCCAGGGAATGCAGGCGGCCACACTCGCCCCACATGGTGTGTCCACACTGTGGAAGCTTTCACATCAAGCTTGAGAACATAGGCAAGTCAGGCTTCCCGTCTCCAGGAAATGGAGCTAAATGTGCAGGCAGATGGCAGGGCCTGGAGGCTGGGATAGACAGACCGGCAAACCATCCTTGCTGCAGGCAAAGGGTCTTTTTTGTTGGTGACCAGAATCTTTTTTCTATGTGTCACCTGAAAATTTTCACTCCACGGATCTCTCTCTTTCTTCTCTCCCTCCACTTTTCCTTTGTGGATTGATAGGCTCTTGTTCCCTTTTTCATTTTCTACCCAGGCGTCTGATTACAAGTAAAGAGCCAATGAAGTTGATCTCATAAAAATGCGGTGAACTCACTTTGATCTGCGCAGACTGGGTTCGAGCCTAAGAAGGTGCTAAAGCTGGGGAATGACGTCCAGGCCAACATGGCCTCAGCTTCGCAGGGAACTGGGAGATCTGGGTGGCCCAGCAGGGCAATTCTGCTCAGAAACACACACACACACACACACACACACACACACACACACACACACACACACATTTTCTTTGCTGCTGTAACTGGGTTTGGAAGCCAAGGTCCAAAGGTAGTGGCTTCATTTCCAGACTGCTTTTAAGATATTTCCTTCATTTTAGAGCATTTGGTGAAGGGGAACAGTGAAATCGGCTCATAAAATGGGACTTTTATAGGGAGAAATGGAGTCTTGTTGCTAGCCTCCTGGAACAGTCTTTCTGCTGAGGAAGGTAGGTGGGCCTGTCGGGGTCGGAGGAGCTGCCTTTCTCCCTCCCCCTGTCCAGTCCAGGGACCCAAGGATCCTCGGAGCAGCATCCGTCTTCTTAGGTGGCCTGATTTGGGGCTTTGGGTTTGGGGCAATGGTCAGGGCTGAGGATAGGTGGGGACTGATAACGGACAGTTTTACCCTCTTCTTGTTCTCTAGCTGGGGGGGAGAGGTGTCCCACGGGTACAGGATAAACCACTGGCCTGAAAATCCCCAAGCACACTAAAGGGATTGTAAAACATAATGGTATTGCTCTAAGAAACAAATATGTGCAGGAATATGCAAGCCAATTTCCAATGAGGGCACATCCTTGCTTGCCTAGCCTCCGAATGCTGAGGATGTCCATGCACTTATTTTTTAAAACTTTTATTTTATTAGTTTCAAGTATACAGTTATTGGTTAGATATTTATATAGTTTACAAAGCAATCTTCCTAATTGCACTTTCCCTCCTCTGGCTCTCCACCTATTGTTTATCTTTTTATTGATTCCACCAGGAATCTGAATTTACAGTCCAAGACCACCAGAACTCTACTGGTTCCCTTTTGCCTCCCTGGGTTTTCCTCCCAGTTCATGGTCTGTGGGGAGGGTCCCTTTCTATACCACAATCTACTGTAGAGCCCAGAGTTACAAGATAACCAGAGCTGTGTGGAGGATGCTGCGCTGGGGTCTCTCAGACCGGAATTTGGGAGATACTGCCCCCTTCTGAAGCCATTTCTGGTGTCCATGTATGGAGGAAAAGTGTTCTGGAGTCTGTCCGTTGGCCCTGGCCAGAGTACTGCGGCAGCTGCCCAGACCACAGCTGCCTGCTAGGAGCCAGGCAAGCAGGCGGTGCTTACTGAGACCACCAAGTGGAGCAGGCAGGATGTCTCTGTAGAGGAGGAGTATTTTAGGTGAAAGCTGGGACTTCAGGATAGTGACGGGGCCACAGGCACCCATGAGATGAGGAGGCTGAATGCTTGCCAGGGTTTTGGGAACTGGTTTAGGACCACAAATAGGTCTCATTTTGGAGGAGGCACTGGGGAGCAGTCTGGGGCAGGCAGCTCAGTCTATGCTTCAGAGGGGCCTGGACCTAGAGCCAGGTAGGGAGGCGGGCAGCCCACAACATGGGCATTTTTACCAATCCATGCCTCGCCGACCCCATCAGTCTGGGTCTTCCTTCCTTGACTCCAGCAGCAACCTCCAGTTGCTGTGATTTTTTAAAGTTGTTGAAAAATTAAAAGTCACACCAAAATGAGAGGAAAAAATGGAACTTGGTACCTTACTTTTAAAGGAAATAATATTAATTCTCAGAAACCGCTGTTGAGAGATCCTAGAGTTTCCTGGATATTAATTCCTTGGACATTCTTTTTGCCTTTCTTTTTTGTTTCAAGAAAATAGAGCCGCCAGCAGCTCCTTGCAGCAGCCGCCTAGCTCACTTTTATGGTGGCCCTGGAATAAACTTTGGTGGTCAAATTCAAGTGCTCAGGCCCACAGCTATCCACTCACAGGAAGCGCACCCCCTGCCCACTGGAGGCCAGGATGGGGAAGGAAGCAGGGACCTGGGGAAAAGTTGGGAAAGCCAGACCTGAGATTCTGAGCCCTCATCCACACTTCTGCAAGGGATAGTTGAACCACATCCACACCTCTTGTAGGTTCCTATCTCTTTTTGGGGAGCATTTGCCTCTTATAAACTCAAGTTTAATGAGGTCAGTATGAACCCCATAAAAGCCATAGTCCATAGTTCCCCATCATTATAATTAAAAACTCTGGCCCCAGCTCACCTTATAAAAAAAGGTAGAGGAAAGAGAAAAAGCAAAAGATTTTTCTTTTGCAGCGCCTAGCCCCTTACTAATGGAGCAGTCCCACACTTTAGCAAAGCCCAACCTAGTTCCTCTTTGCCCTCAGTTAGGATCTAGTCAGTTCTAAAGAAGAGCTTGGGAAGCAGCATTCAGTGATGGATTAATAAGTAAAGGGGTGCTGGAGGCCTCCCTTGGATATTACAGAACCACCCCAAGAATGGGATCCATGGCAGAGGCAGCTCAGGCATTGCTCTAAAGACAGATCAAATTTGGGGAGGCAGGAAGATTAAGAAGAAATGGATTTAGAGGGTTGTACCTGAGGGAGAGTCACCATTTTTTGTGTCTTCCACATTTGGTTTTAGGGCTGCAGTACCTCGTCATTGGTCTTCAAGGGTAATCAAATCCAAATTTTAACCGTGAGTTAGGGTGTAAAGAGGATTTGGGTAATTTCTGGCTTTCCCTGAGAGCACTATGGGCTGAGTCCTTGGGGGCTTTGGTTCCTCCCCTCCTACTCATACAAATCGTGCCCTGGCAGCTCCTCCTTGGATCCAAGGTTGCTCTATTTATGGCAGTTGCTCTGGCCCCTTGCCCCTTGGGCCCAGTCTAGAACCTTTTAATAAAGTAATTTTTAGCTGCCCAAATGTGTCTTGTGTTGTCCAGAGGGATGGCCAAGGGAGAGCAAAACCACTGAGTCCACTTCTTGGGCCACAGCCATCCAGAAGGCTGGCAGATGTGGAGGAAGGCAGGGTAGGGTTGAGAAAGAGGAAGGAGGCACCAAGGCCTGGCTGTAGCACCCAAGAACAGGACTGAGAGTGGCCCCTGGCTCTGCCCTGCCAACCCAGGTTATTCAGCTCCCTTCCATTGCCTTACTGGTCTGTTCTGGAGACCTATGCTTGGCCCTTCCACCTACCCTAAAATGCCCAAATCATCTAAAGATAGAAGACTCAAACCTATCCCTCCCCACTATACCCTTCCTGGACCCTGACATCAGGCTTCTTTTTAACCTCCAAACTGAGGCTGACCCCCCAACCCAAGAGAAGATATATGGCTCTCATTCCAACCTTTTACTTTGGGGTTTGAGATTTAAAAATCACAGTGGATGTAGCTTTCTGTGCATTGATTGACAATAAAGGCAGGCATGAAATATTCACCCAGGGCCACTCTCTCATACTAAATATTTAACACAACATTAGAGAAGGTTTTTCTCAGACTTCGCCAGGCACCGGCTGGGCGGCTGGCGCTCTGCTTACCACTCATTTATGACTAATCTGTGTCCCTAGCCACCAGCAGCACAGCAAGCCAGACAAAGTTGGGACACGGACTTGCTACTGGACTGCCTCACCTTTCGGAAACTTCAGATACTCTTCTGAGGAGTCTCTCCTAAGGGGAAAGGAAGTCTTGACACCCAGCCCTGTCCAAAAATAAATAAAAATAAAAATAAAAGAATTGACTTCTTCAAACTCTTCCAAACAGGCGCTGGCTCCTCTTCAGGTTGGCAGGGTAAGAGTCCTTGAGAGTTGGGAGGAAGGATTCACATCTCTGGAGGAATCTTGCAGTGGGGAAAAAGGTCCTCATCCCCACCCTAGTCCCTGGCTGATCATGAGGAGGAGGCAAGACCCCCCTATACGTGAGAGCCCTCCTCCTTCATCCAATCCTAGGGAAAACGAGAGCAGCAGCTAGAAAAAAATACACTTACCCCCCTCCTAGCCACCACCCCCGCCCATCCCACCGCCCACCCCACCCCAACCTCTCTCCTCCTTTGCTTGCTCCGTGGAATGGAGAGGAGGGGAGTGACGAGAGAAAAACGAATACAAATCTGCAATTGATTTTCATAATGTTTCTGCGGTGTTTGCAAACCAATCGCTTGAACGTCCCCATCTTACCTAAGAGAGAACCCCTCCTACGTCCGCGAAGTGCTCCGAACTGATATATGACAATATCTACTTTGGATCACGTGCTTGGGAGAGAGACTAAGACGGATAACGCGTCATCTCGCCTTCCCAAATTTTCCCCCCTCGCTAGACTGGGTCCAAAACCTCCATCTGGAGCCGGCAGGAGAAGAGAACGATGTTTAACTCGGTCAACCTGGGCAACTTCTGCTCGCCGTCGCGCAAGGAGAGGGGCGCTGATTTCGGCGAGCGAGGGAGCTGCGCCTCCAACCTCTATCTGCCCAGTTGCACTTACTACGTGCCTGAGTTCTCCACGGTCTCCTCCTTTCTGCCCCAGGCCCCCTCTCGTCAGATCTCCTATCCCTACTCGGCCCAAGTGCCCCCGGTCCGGGAGGTGTCCTACGGCCTGGAGCCATCCGGCAAGTGGCACCACCGGAACAGCTACTCTTCCTGCTATGCGGCGGCCGACGAGCTTATGCACCGGGAGTGCCTGCCTCCTTCCACCGTCACCGAGATCCTCATGAAAAACGAAGGCTCATACGGCGGTCACCACCACCCTGGCGCCCCGCACGCAGCCCCTGCCGGCTTCTACTCCTCAGTCAACAAGAACAGCGTTCTGCCTCAAGCTTTCGACCGCTTCTTCGACAACGCCTACTGTGGTGGTGGCGACGCGCCTGCCGAGGCCCCCTGCCCAGGAAAGGCTGAGGCCAAGGGGGAGCCCGAGGTGCCCCCGGCCTCGGGACTAGCGTCCCGGGGTGAGGCGGGGGCCGAGGCCGAGGCCGAGGAAGAAAACACGAATCCCAGCTCGTCCGGTTCAGCCCATTCAGCGGCCAAGGAGCCGACCAAGGGAGCCGCCCCCAGTAGGTAGCAGCGGCGGGGGAACAGGCGGGCAGCGAGGGAGGGAACCAGAGAGGGAGGGTGAGAATAGGGGGGAGGTAAGGGGAACAGGGACGGCCTCGTGTTTTGGGTCACTCCGATTTTATGTGGAGTTTTATAAGCATTCAAAGGATTTTATTATAACCTACAAAGCCCTCTCTTCCAACGACTCGACTTTTTACGATGGAGAAGGGGTGGGGAGGGAGGGAAAAGAGCTCTTTGGAAAAGCCGGGTGAACCCCCCTCCCCGTTATCTCCTCTGTCTGTGAAATTTTTAAAAGCGCCACCATCGCGGGCGATATTAACTTTGATCGTGAACTTAAAGGAGCATTTAAGGAAGGATGAGGAACCGAACTGCCAGGGGGGTGGGAGAAGGGAGGGGTGGAGGGGGAAAAAAGGGAGGGCGAGGGAAAGACGGAGAAACTCAGAGAGGGGGAGTGGTGGGGGAGCGAGGCAATGAAGCAGAACCTGAGACCGGAGAGGCCAGCCAGGGCTACCCTGCTTCTTTTAAAAACTATTTTTGAAATGTTCAAACTATGTGTTCACGGTTCCTTGAGCAGAACCCGGAGCTACCGGAGTTAGCGGCAACAGAGGTTTGGGGAGAGGAGGCTCCGGGTGCCACTCTGCGCCAGGCCTGGGTCTCCGCGTTTCTCTGCGATCTGCGGCCTCATCGCGGGCCTAGCCGGGTGGCAGGGAAAGCGCTGCCCGCCGAGCTTTGCGGGGCGCCAGGGCCCCCGGAAGGGACTCTCGGATGTCTTTGGTGCCTGCTCACTCGCTTCCTCCCCACCTCCTCAGTGCTGTCGCCCGCTCTCACTTCTGCGCGCTTGTTCTCCGCGGTTACCCTCGATTTCTGGGTCAGGGGACGGTGGGTTTCCAGAGCCACTAAGAGGGCCTGGGGGAAGGACAGAGGCTGAGCAGGAGCGGGGGGTGTCGAGGCCGGGGACGCACTTGGCCCCGGATGACTTCCTTCTCCCCCCGACTAGGGCAGCCAGGGCTCTCGCCTGAGTGTACGTGTGTGTGTGTGTGTGTGGGGGGGGGGTTGTCCTGAGTGGTCCGGGATTGGGACGAGCTAGATCTGGCAAGGGATTCGTGGCTGGCCACAGCGCTTCCGCCCGCCAGAGGATGCCTGGCGGCGGGGCTGGGAGAAAGGCCGCTGAGCGCTCAGCGGGTAGGGGTCGCCCGGGTCTCACGTGTCTCTCTCCCCTTCTCCTCGCACTTGCCCCCCTTCCCTCCAGACGCCCCCCGCACCCGCAAGAAGCGCTGTCCTTATTCGAAATTCCAGATTCGGGAACTGGAGAGAGAGTTTTTCTTCAACGTGTATATCAACAAAGAGAAGCGGCTGCAGCTGTCCCGGATGCTGAACCTGACAGACCGGCAAGTGAAAATTTGGTTTCAGAACAGAAGAATGAAAGAAAAAAAACTAAGCAGAGACCGGCTGCAGTATTTCTCGGGAAATCCTCTGCTGTAACCGCAGACCAGGCCCTTTGGAGAGAGGAGGAAAGGAAGAAATTATTTTATTTTATTTTTATTTTTTATTTTCTAACTCGCTTTCTTTCCGCGGGTGGAAAACTGTACTGTGGCCAGGGCTGGCCCCCACTGCCGTTGCCCGCAATTCTTTCTGGAACCTTCTTCTACTTCGGTCTGACTCTCGCGTGGGACAGGCACCGGGCCTGCAAGGGGAGAGGTGAAGGGAAGTGTCTGGCCCATTGCGAATGGACTCTGTTGGCGCCTAGGCCAAGACTCTTTATTTAAAAGAAAACACACCTCGCGACAATGTCTTGCTGCTCTGATCCAGTGGGGGGAGGGGCGAGAGTCGTGGCTTCCAAGTAGAACAATCCTTGAACGAAAAGCTTTCCCTTGCCCAAGTGAAAAGATCTTATAAGACACCTTGTCTGCCAGGGGAGACATCTCGGGCGCTTCTCCCCTACCCCACCTGCCCCACTGCTAGGTGCGCAGCTAAATGTGATCCTGCCTTGCTGTGAAATTTCTGTATCTTCATCCTGGTGTTAGGTGTGCAAAGTCCGTGTCCTACCTCCGTCTGTGCCCAGGCCCCGCCCCGAGCCAAGCTGTTCTCCCGTGACTGTGTAGAGCCCTCCTTTGAAATTTCTTAACTGGTGCATTGAGGTTTCCTAACCTTTTTCCGAGTCGTGCCCTACTCCAAACATTTATAGCTATAGTCTATGCAGTTGTTACCACCTTTTTTTAAGGAAATAAATTAAAAAGTTGGTGTGTATGAGCAAGTAGGGAGATGGGATCGCGCGCCTCCCCCATGCTGAGGCCGAAATTTTTGTAAATAAATTTCACAAGCATTTCTTTCTACCCAGAGGGGATGGGGGGAGGACTTGCCTGGAATGAGATTAGAATCATTCATCTCTCTCCATGTGCGTGAGTGTGTGTATGTGTGCAACCTCTTACCCTGTTCCTTTCTCAGAAGGATTGCTGTGAACTCTTCTTCTTCTTCTTCTTCTTCTTCTTCTTCTTCTTCTTCTTCTTCTTCTTCTTCTTCTTCTTCTTCTTCTTCTTTTGTGACAAATAAAGATATTTCATTCTGTTCAATATTATGATTTTATTTGACCCTTTTATTAGTCCCTCTCCTCTTAAAACCCTCAATATTCCCAAGGTGAAGGAGGAGAAAGGCAGGCAGAGTCCTGGCAGTGGTGTGAAGATGACGTAGGTCAGAGCTGGTGGGCCTGCACCCCCGCTCCACTCTGGCAGGAGCAAGAGTGTGGCAGGAGCTTCCTCTTGCTCTCAAGCTGAGGGCATTCTATGGCTCCTCTTAAAGCTCTCCTTTATCACATGCAGCCCAAGTTGAGTCCAAACACCCAGCAATGCTTTCTGTTTAAGGACATGTTTGTTGTGGAGTTAATTGTAACCATCATCGAATTTAAATTTATAGGCATTTTCTTGGCTCCACCGCCCTCCTGCCAGATGTCTCCGTCTGTCACAGTTATGTGTGTAGGGATGAGGGTAGGACTCCCCCCCCCCCATGAGACTGTACTGGAATTTTAATATACAGTTTTGAAGGAAGGAGAGGAGAAGAGGAGAAACCAGCCCCCTCCCTTTCCTCACCTTGGCTGCTCTGAGGGGAAGGTGGGGCTGGGCCCCTTCCCCTCAAGCACAAATGGCCAGGCTCCTCCAGACACAACAAGATGTTAGGCTGGGACCACCCTGATGTTTACACACAAGGTGTTCCAGAGGAGAAAGCCCCAGAGAGTTGTTTTCTAAGAGGTTGGCATGGGGTAGGGAGCTGGGGAAGGAGATGACCTGTGGGGACAGTCACCACACCTATCTATATTTGCTGCATGTTTATTCTACATAAAGATAACCATAGTCTTTTCTGTGCTTTCAGTGAGGGCACTCTGGCAGTCTCTGATTTAAATTCATTATTTGGGACCAGAGATTTTCTTGTCTCTTTGGAACTGTTCTTATGTAAGTCAAAGAAAATATTTTTACCAATACAATTTTGTTGAGCAAAAGATAAAAACTCCAGGACTATGGACTATTACATCTAGGCTCCATTGTTATTTTTGATAAAAGGGATCTCTACATTTTAGGTATCTGAATCTCTAATTTGCAAATGTGGTTTTGAGACAATATTTGCAAACTGGACTATATATGCAGCCCAACAGTTCCTCCATGTGCCCACACACAAATATTTTCATTTAAGTCGGTGTGCCTATGGGTGCACATGAGAAGGAATATTATGTGTACACTCTTCCTGTATTATGAAGTAAACCTGATCACATGCTCATCTAGGACTTGTGTCCTCTGTGGTATCTAATCACAGGCAGTGTTCAGTGAGTGTCAGCAGGAATGCAACTGAGGGTCCTCTGTGAATGTATATGTGTGCACGCATGCACATGCATGTGTGGGTACATGAGACTTCTCTAGGTATGTGGTGTTTATCCACTAGTCATATCAAGGAATGTTGGCCTGCCAGCCATGTTTCCAATAAGATGGTGATAACTCTGTAGAACAAACCTGTTACAAAGCAAAAATATTAATCCCCAAATGGCTTCCGATTTTGGTGAAAAATATTTTAAATCTGAAGCTATCACTTCTCCTGCAATGGGCAGCACAGGAAAGATCCTTAACTACAGAAGGGATTTCTGAAGGATGAGTGGGTCGGGGGAATCATAGTGGGAAAAAAAAGATTTCTGTGACCCAGGCCCAGGAAACTGCCAGTACTTGTTAACCATCTAAGTATAAGAAGAAAGGGGTCTCTGTTCCCCAAACAAACCCACCTTTGCCCCACCCCTGGATGTCTAATCCCCCTCTCTGGTCAGGGGCATTCTGGGCTCAACCTCTCTGGGTAATCCCCTCCAGCAGAGCCGCTGCCCAGGAACAAAAGATTCCCGTCTAGACACCGCCATAAAGTACCCGCTCCCACCCCCCACGCCCCCCCCACCCCTCCCCACCCCGCCTCTAAACTCAGTTTCATTTCGCCCTTAACGACCCAGTCTGGCCTGTGTTAAAAAGCGCTTCCGCCCTAAATAGTAAATAAATGTGCAGTGGACGGTCTTGGCACCCCCAACACTCCCCAGACTCTCACTCCATTACCCCCTTGCCCGGTATTTTCCCCTCTTCTCTAGCCTTTCTCAGCTCCCAGCTCTCCAGCCCCCCTATATTGCCCCCCTCCCAGTAAATAAACCCGAGGCCGAGTTCAAAGTTTCCCGGAGCTAAGGAGGAATGTTGGTTGTAAAAATCCAAGTTTATAGCGCACGTGGGAGTTTACAAGGGTATTAAGTGGTGTAGGCTGAGAGAGAGCACTCTGAGCCCCTCCCCCTCCCACTATGAGCTTTGGGGGTGCAGGGGAAACCTGGAGGACTTGAAAGGAGAAATGGGTTGGGGCCAGCCTTGGGTTTGGGGTTTCTTTGTCACTCAGACCTCTTGGTTGCTGTGGAATGGCCATGCAAGGGCTCCTTGGAAGATGATTCACACAAGTCCACAAGAGAAAGCCCATGGGTGCTAGGTGTCCCAGATGGAGAGGATGGGGAGCTCTGCTTTGGTGGAACAAGAAAGTCACAGTCTAGATGTCTGAAAGGTGAATAGAGTTGGGAATGCCTGATGCCAGTTCTCAACCTGAGGGGGAGAAACTACCAGGGGCTAATTTCCCAAGTGGGCTGAAGGCAGAGAGGGCTTTACTTACCAGAGCAAAGAACTTTGAACTTCAAGGGAGTCAAGGGCGCCACCCCTTTCTTCTTCCCGCCCCTTTTAAGAATCGGTTAGGCAATTCTTTCTGGGCTAACATTCTCTCAAAGGGGCAGCCCCTGGGGTTTCCTAGTGCCCCAGGGCTGGATAATGTCGTTTGCTGAACCTTCCTCGTCTCAGAGCTTGCCAGAACCCTGTGCACGCGACTACACTCTTTATTATTCATATAAACCTTTGGAAAAGGCAATGCCCAGGAAGTTTTTATAACTTGGTTTGGTATAAAAGTTTTACAAGATTCCTCCTCCCTTTTTATAAAACTTTAAGTTTTAGTTTTGCCATGGAATAAAATTTCAGGATTATGGGGAGGTTAAGGAAAGAGAGGCTCTGGGATTCCCATGGTGGGTGATGTCTGGAGCTACCTTTCTCTGCCTAAGGCAAAACAAAGCTTAAATGTTGAGGCCAATCCTTCCTGAGGTCCATGTCAGACCCAGATTTGGGGGCTGCCAGCTGACTGAGGCTGCAGGTCTCCAGGAGAGTCCTGTTTCATTCACTGCTCTTTAGACACACCCTTATGGACCCCCAAAATTTAGACAGTGTTAGCTGAACCAGACCTCCCCCATCAAGCCCTCTTGTTCTCCTGCAGACATCATATATTCTCTCTCTCTCTCTCTCTGTCTTTCTCTCTCTCTTTCTCTCTTACACACACACACACACACACACACACACACACACACACACACACACACCCTTACACACTCCCCAATCCATTGCTTAAAGTGGAGACCCATAACCTTGACTCAGCCCCCTAATTTGGGATTTGAGAGGGTCTCTGCACACTCACCCCTGCATCCCTGCCTCCTGCAAAGTCCATATTGGGTTTGAAGAAAGAATTCAAAACGCTGAGAAATTCCTACCCAGAGGTAGCAGTGGTTGCAGGACCAAAGGAAGAGAGCTAGTGGTAGGTCTGTGGTCCTGGAGCTCAGAGAACAAAGATGCCCATGTGGGAACATGGCCTTGGGTGGCTAAGCCCCTGGGTGACCCTTGAATCTGCCACCCACCTGGAATTGACAGAACCTCACTCCTCGAGTTCTCCTGACTGGAGCCTTGGGGAAATCAATTGAGCTCAAATTGGGGCTATTTTAATGTTCAGCTCGGGAGGTCAGCATAAAGATAAAGCTAGGCCTAGTGGACAGACCAGGCTCCTTTGGGGTGATGGAAATGAAGATACCTGAGCCCTGGAAATCGGCATTGCAGCTAGCTACCAGAGTTAGTAGGGACGTGCCCCAGCACCCGCTACTCCTTCTCTAATGGCGACTCCTGAGGCCTGGCCCCTGGCTGCTCGCAGCTCTATACTTCGCCTTGTGAAGAGCTGAGTTAAGACCGAAGGCAGGAGAAGGTCAATTCCAAGCCTGAGCAGTGGGCTGGGAGGGATGAGAGCGGGCCTGGTTCTTTCCTCTCACTGAACACAACATCATGGAGATAAACAAGAAGGTCTAAGGGAGAAAGTCAAGGGAAAGGAAAAGATTGAGGAGGAAAGAAAAGAGCAAAGAATAAATTGTATAATGAAGAAAAGAAGAAAGAAGGAAAGGGGGGAAATAAGGAAGACAACAAATTAAGGAAGAGACAGCATCAGAGAAAGAGAAGGAAAAAAATAACTGCAGGAAAAAGAGAAGGAAAGAAAAATAAAGGAGCAAATAAAGGGAAAATAGGAGGACAAGAAAAAGAAAGAAGGAAAAAAGGCAAAGAAATTTTAAAAAGGAAGAAAGAAAGAAAAAGAAAGAAAGGAAGAAATAAAAAAAGAGGAAGAAATAATGGAAAACAGAGATCTTGGAAAAGAACTTTAGCAGGTAAGGAAGGAGCGGGTTTTCTCTGGAATAAGCTGGCTCAACCACAGCCCTGGCTCCAGCTGGAAACCCGACCTACTGGGGCAACTTGGAAGCAAACCATTAAAGCGGGGAGCAAGGCCTTCCCCAAAGACATTCTCCCACCTTCTCCTCCTCCCAAAGCTTCTCTCAGATGTGTTTGCTGTCTGGTTTCGATTCAGAAGGCAAAGTTAAATAACTGGGCGGCTTCCGCAAGGCAAGAAAGCAATCGTACTGGCTCAGGTTATAAAACTTTGGGATGTGGGGATTGCAGGGAGCACATTTTGGGATACAAACAAATATTTGTGGCTCTATACACACAATTAAACACAACTTAGACACATGTGTAGACGGTAAACTCCAGAGCGGCTGGGTGCAAATGTGCATACAACGTCCAGATATGAAAGCCACTCTGACGGTTGGGCTGCCAGAGTAGCCGCGAGATCCTAGAAGACCAGAGGATCCTGGAAACGTCTCCGGCCTCCTCCTGCCTCCCTCTCCTACCTGTCTGAAAAGCTCTTTTCTGGGCTTCTGAGAATTCTTCATTTTGTCTGGGATTTCCTTGCTCCCAAGTAAGTAGGGCAGAGCCCATGTTAGCAAAAAGAAAAACAAGTCTTTTCTTCAAGTTTTGGGAAAAGAATGATTTACCTTGGCTTCCAAAGCAATAGGAAAAGAACTGCAATTTTCGCCACTGGTGTGATTTTGTTTTCCATTTCATTTGATGAGATTTCAATACACACACTTTATTATTATTTTACCCTAAGGGAAAGACACTCTTCCTTTTTCTCTTCACCTTTGCAATTGCCTCCAATGACTCTTCTAACCTCTTGGGGAAACTTCGCTAAATTTCCTTTGAGAAATCAGGGTGTTTCTGAGAGCACTTTCAGGGCTAGAGCCCAGAAAACAGCCGAGGTGCCTTTCTGTTTGTCGAAAACTTCATTTTCCTTCTTCTGTTTTCACATGAGAACCCCAGTGCCCCTGCCCTCTGCCTGCACTTCTGGAACCCACTGACTGTCCTGGAATATGCAAGGAGCACCTTCCTCTTCTCCCTAACTCACAGTACCATGGGTAGCAGGCAGCCCAGGCCCCCATCCCTGCCACCCCTCCAGAATCTGGGTACCGGGAAGAAAGACACAAGGGGCCAGGGCTCTTGGGGTGGGTGAGATTTGCCAAGAGGTGGGCACAGTCTGAGCCCCATTCTGCCCTGCAGCCCCTGGATTTTTACATCCCCAAGTTGAGGTAAGAAGGGGGAGCCCCAGAGTCAGGCATAGGTGCAGGTCTCTTGGCATTCCCAGAAAGTTGGGGAAACGGCTTCTCAGGGCGATTCTAACACAGACTTCTCTTGAACCCCAATCCAGACCCCCAGGGGTGCAGGCCTGTGGGTCTTGGCCCTGTGAGGCTGGACCGGTGGGTGCCTGGCAGCGGCAGCAGGCAGGATAGCTATGGCAGCACGAGTGCCTTTGAACGCCAGGCCCGGACAATAGGACAGGAACAGCCTTTGCTTGTGGCCTCCGGAAAGACCGAGTCCAAGGGGACAGGGCTGGGACACACATCTGACTGTACTTTTTGGACCTACACAAACATTTCTCTTGCCTGTCCTTACCCTCACATCTTCCCCCTTTTGCCCCCACTGCAGCAGAATATCAAAGTCTGCAAACACCAACAAGTTATTCAGGTCTGTGTCTGCTTCAGCTCTAGTTTAACAGCTTTGGCTTTGCGTTTATCAAGTGTAATTAAAGGTAAACATTTGTCCCACCAGGGGTCCCACTTAGGCTGATGAATTTGATTTCTTTTTTTCATTAATGGGCCCTGTTTATCATACTTCTAATTATTTCAACTTTAAACACTATTCTTTCTTGTGAGAAGGTGGGAGTCAAAGCAGGAGGTTCTTCTCCCTCGGGGGTTACTTCCATTAATAATGGCAAGGATTCTGAAATATCTCCTTCCATCCCACCCCCTGCCCCATGTTAGAGGTAAGGAACGAGTTTGGGGTGGGGGTCGGGCTGGTAGTGGGAGACAGGTCCTAAGGCCAGTGACTCCACTCCTCTCCCTCTTGTTCCTCAGGTTAAGCCTAGGGGCTCACAGATTTTGAGAGGTAATCTGGAGTTTGTCTCCTACACCCTTTCTCCTCCGCCTCCCTCACCCCCTCCCAGCCTGGGCTCAGACCCTTCCTCTGTAAGGCTCTTTGCAACCCTCCTGCTGCCCCAGCCAGATCACAGCCTGGCAGAGGCTCACGGTAGTGCTGTCCTGGCACCCAGCTACTAACACGGAGAGAAAAAACAGGAAAGACTGAAGTGACCAAGCAGCACCTGGGCATGGGCATGGGCAAGAGGACCCAGTAGATTCAGGCAAGGGCAGAGGACTGGGATGCCAAATTCCAGAGACAAGTACACCAGACAGAAAAATAAAGGAGATGAGAAAGAAGGGGAAGAGAACCCCCAAAGCCATATAATTCTCAATTGCTTTGGTCTTTAATTTCATCACCCCATAAATGAGGAAATATCAGTTCCCATACTAAATTTTTATTCCTGGCTGATAAATATGACGAGGAATTTTCGTTGAGTCCTCATAAAAGTGAACCATTTCGATCAAACTGGTGGGGAAAGACTTATGCAGATAATACAAACAGAGTGGCCATAAAGTCTCTGTGGTTTCCCTCAGGGTGAGTAGTGGGACAAATGGTTCCCTGGATTGACTGCTGCCTGGGCTGTCCCAAGTCTCCTCTGGGGCCTAAACACCCTAACCTTGCGGGGCCAACCCCTGTGCCGAGCCCACTGCGACCCCTGCAAATGAAAACACAAAACCATTTCAAATATCCCCTGGCTGGCCTTGCAAATAAGCCACACATTACAGATGTTCTTCCAGTTCTTCCTGGATTCAGGGGCCTCTGCGCCTTCTCTCTGGCCTCCTGGATAAGAAAATGCCCGGATTTCTTTCTGAAATCTCCTTTTAGCAGCCGCGGGCTTGGGCCTCCCTAGGAGCGATCCAGCCTTCTCACTCCTCCACGCAGTCAGGGTGCCGGGAGCTCCAGTCCTTTCCTTGCCAGGCTCCAGCCCTTCGAAAAGTCAGAAATCCACTGTTTCTTCCAGGAGGAAATGTGGGGCGACCAGAAAAACAAGTTATTCTCCAGATCCCGTTTCCTAAAGAAGGCATGAAGAGTTAAGTTCGCTTTGAGAGAAAGGCGATGGAGAAACGGAAAGAACTATTTGAGACATACTTTGCTCCTTATTTCTCTTCCCTTTATTAAAAAATAACCACGAAAATAGACTCACCCCTTTTTGCCTTTCAAAAATGCCCAGCTCATTCCCTCTGTAAAGGACAATGTTCTGGGTCGGATTTTGTCGCCTCTGGTATCCCGGTTTCCCTTATGATACGCACTCCCCCAAACTGGCTGAGGCTCGGGTGGGTTCTCTTTTTCTCCCTGAGAATATTCTTTGTTTTAGTGGGGGCAAGGTCAGTTGGAAAGAAAGGACTGCTAGAGCCTGGAGCAAAGCAGAAGAAAGGATCCCAAAGCCAAAGTCTTCCTGCCGCTGAGATGGTAACCCAGGAGTCGCTCACCCAGCCAGGCCTAGGCTGCACTCCCTGATGCAAAACCAGTGCCTCTGATCGCCGGCTTCCTCCTCCCCTGACCTCTAGATCCCGTCAGAACCTCCTTTCTCCGATTAGCCCTGAAATGATAGTGATCCCCTCCTTAGTCCACACCATACACTGAAGATTCCCTGTCACTAATCCCCCTGCAAAACATACACACTTGCGCGCGCGCGCGCGCGCACACACACACACACACACACACGGAACTTGCAATTCAACCAACTTCCAAGACTCGCGATCCCTGAGCTAAATTCTCAGGCCCAAGGGCCAAGCTTGATGAATTAGGACGTTGGAGAACACAAACTTTAGTCCCCTTTAGATTCCTTAACTTTTTCTCCCTTTCCCTGACCATTTGGAGCCTCCCCACCCCCCAAACCTCATCCCACTCCCAACTCAAGAGAAGAAGCAGGGGCGGGGGTGAAGGAGGGAAAAGGAGAAGTGAGGAGGAGGGAGTAAGTACCTGTTTCATGCCTTGACCTTTTAATTTGAATTTGACTGTTTTGAGCCCCGAGCTGCCTCACTCTCTCCCTCTCTCCCGCATCTTCCCCCTCTCCGGCCCCCTCTCCCCAAGAGTTACAGTCTGGTTCCCGGGTAAACAAACCCCATTCTCCCTAGAACCCCCCCATTCCCCTCCACCCCGCTTCTGCCCCTGCCGCCCCGGGGGCGCTTCCTTTGTTCGTGGGGAAGGGCTCCGGCGCCCCTACCCCGAGGCGGCTGCTAGGTGGCGCTGTTACTCCACGCTGCGCGTTCCGCCTGCCGACAACTTGACCCCGCTGACGTCACGGCCGTCTGAATCATCAAGGCCATTTTCAAATCCCATTGGTCTAGCCGTCACATGGTGAGGACTGAATACGCGGATAATTATGGAGCTGATGTTTCCCCCTCCCCTTCTTTTCCCTCCCTCTCTTCCAACCGCCCCCCCCCTCCCAGATGGGGAAAAAAAAGATGTCAGCTTCTCCGCTGTAGTATTGCTTCTTAAAAACCCCTCTCTCTGAAAATGACATGCCCTCGCAATGTAACTCCGAACTCATACGCGGAGCCCTTGGCTGTGCCGGGCGGAGGAGAGCGCTATAATCGGAGTGCAGGCATGTATATGCAATCTGGGAGTGACTTCAACTGCGGAGTGATGAGGGGCTGCGGGCTTGCGCCCTCGCTCTCCAAGAGGGACGAGGGTAGCAGCCCCAACCTCGCCCTCAACACCTACCCGTCCTACCTCTCCCAGCTGGACTCTTGGGGTGACCCCAAAGCCGCCTACCGTCTGGAACAACCTGTTGGCAGGCCGCTGTCCTCCTGCTCCTACCCACCTAGTGTCAAGGAGGAGAATGTCTGCTGCATGTACAGCGCAGAGAAGCGGGCGAAAAGTGGCCCCGAGGCAGGTCTCTACTCCCACCCCCTGCAAGACTCCTGCCTCGGGGAACACGAGGTGCCTGTGCCCAGCTATTACAGAGCCAGCCCGAGCTACTCTGCGCTGGACAAGCCGCCCCACTGTGCCGGGGCCAACGACTTCGAAGCCCCTTTTGAACAGCGGGCCAGCCTCAACCCGCGCACAGAACATCTGGAGTCACCCGAGCTTGGGGTCAAAGTGAGTTTCCCTGAGACCCCCAAGTCAGACAGCCAGACCCCTAGCCCCAATGAGATCAAGACCGAGCAGAGCCTGGCGGGCCCAAAAGGCAGCCCCTTGGAGAGCGAGAAGGAGCGGGCCAAAACCGCGGACTCCAGCCCAGACACTTCGGATAACGAAGCAAAAGGTAAGGCCGCCTGGGCCGTGGCCCGGCTGGGACGTTCGGGTACTTAGTCTTCCTGTGCCGGGCAGGAGAAGGGAGAGGGTTGGGCCGAGAAGGTCCTGGACGGTCCTGGGAATGCGAACCTGGCTTGCGACTCGTGAATGCTGAGCACCAGGCTGGTGGCGCGTCATTTGGCTAGGGAAGGTAAGCGGCGAAGTGGAGGTGCTGGGCTGGCAGCTGCCGTGGGCGCTGAGACCCGGAGGTGCTGTGCACCCGGGGGGGCCTGCAGGCGCCTTGTGCTGCCCAGGACGGGTGACCGCTCTCCGGTGCGTGCTAGCTTTGGCTTACTTGCTCTATGCTGTTGTCCTGGGGGGCTGATGTTCCCCACCTCAGGTCAGATGCTTGCAAGAAACTTAAAATGGCGATCTTGGGCCAAGGGAAGGCTGGGGGAAAAGGAGATTTCGCTTTACTGCGTTTTCCTGGTTGAAAATTGTTTCCTGCGAAGCGCGATTTGTTCTTTGTGGGTCTTATTTATGCGTGCGGTTTGGGCTCCTGCGGTTGCTGGGTTAGCCTGGGTGCCTCAGGCAACCCGGATGGGGCCGGAAGAGGTGGAGGTAAAGGGCTGCCCGCCACGTCCCTCCCTCCCCCAGACGCCTAGCTTGGGCATAGCGTTGAAAAAGGGCATTTGGAATGTTGTAAGATTTTTGTCTCCTTTCTAAGTTTTTTCCCCCTTTTTTCTAGTTAAATTATTTTTTTTTCGTTGGTTTCAAAAAACAATTTATAAATGAGTGGTTTGGAAATTTCTGTGTGCATGGCAAGCAGTTTTCTTCTGAAAGGGAATATGGCTTTAGCTGCATTTCACTTTGATTTTGGTTGGAGAAAGTCTAGCCAGAGTTCAAGCTCAGGGTTCAAGATTCATTTCTGCTGCGGGAACTAGGAGCCTTCAAGATCTTTCTCTGACACCTGGAGAAAGAATGTGGAGGAAATGAGAACAGTGGAGTGAGGCTGAGGGGGACTGACTTTCCCAGAAAAGTTGGAGCCAAAAGCATCAGAAAAGGCCCAACAGGGAGGGAAGGAATAAAACTGCTCCCCTTGGCACTGGCTACGTGAGGCCGTATATAAGAGGGGCTCAATGGGTGTAGAGGTAGATGGACTAGTGAGAACAGAGGGGACTGGGGGCTGCCTCGATCTTGTGGTGCTTTGTAGATGGATGCGGCACACAGGCATGCCTGGCGGTGACCAGTGTCACACTCATACACACCCCTCTTTCATGCTCAGTGCACACTCATGCATGTCCGCTCATAACATGCACATACACTTTTTTGGCGGGCAAGGGCAGAGCCTTACCCTCTTGGGTTTCCTCGGCAAAGATGACCTGAGCAAATCAGCTCATGGAGAACCTGGGCAGAAAATGAGGAGTGTTCATGAGGATGAGGGGGAGAGTGAGGTACACACATCCATGAAACCTTCATTGTGGCACATGTGCAACATGAAAGTTTAATTTTACACTCTTTCCGCAGCCCCTGAGTTTGGTCGGGGTGTAGATTTAGGGTAGGAAAAACTGCAGTCTAGCCCAACCAAAGCAAAATAAAGGTTAACAAGTCCACCTCCTAACTCAAACTGCCCCCATTTCTGTAGACTCCCCTTTCTCTCCTGCCCTTCCCACAACCGAAGCCCTCCCACCCCAACTCATCCCCCTAAGTCTGTACTTTGTGCCTTTCTTGCCTCCTCCTCTCCCATTTTGGTGTCTCCACCAAGCCAAAGGCGAAAGGGTTTTCAGCCAGACTTCCTTATTTGTAATTTCTCTTCTCCCCCAAGCCCAACAACACCAATAAGAAAATAAACAAGATAGAGTTAGATGTGGAGAGCCTTTAACCAATTTGTCAAGGTGCTGCAGGTGGCAGAGGTGGGAACAGAATTAAGGACATTTGGATGTTTTAAACTACAGTCTCAAGTTTACATTTTTTCTGGTGTTTCCTGGTTCCCCTAGGGTCTCCACCCCACTTCCCATCAAGATAAGATCCAGGAACTTGGCAGTTTCATTTGTCACAGGGGGGAGATAGCACAAAGAGCCACCGATTTAGTCCTTTGCTGAATGCCCCTCTCCAGTCTCTGGACTCTGGGTTTTTCCCTAGAAAAGATGGCCAAGGTCTCTTCTGCTGCTTGAGGAGTAAGGACGGTTCATTTCAGCAAGAATGTGGTCTAGAGAGAGAAGCTATCAATAAGAAAATGAGAAATACACACTATATTATAGTATCTCCTTATATAAATAGACACGTGTGTGCATATCTAAATGTGTGTGCATCTGTGTAGGAGTGTACATCTCTGCAGGAATATATGCATACATGCAGACATATGTATCTACATAGACTAGGCAGAAGATCTGCAAGAGGCTACATTGCCTCAGGATACCTCTCTCCCTTGACCTTAGTTCCCATGTCCAGGGCAGTTGTCTGAGAACCACTCAGCTGTTGCCCCTGACCTCTGCTGCCTGTACAAACTCTCTTGCCTCAGATACTCACAGCTGGGAGGAATGGCCAGGAGAAAAAGAACTAGTGATGGGAAATTGAATGGGGTAGTGTCGCTCTGTGGCACTTCAGGTGGGATCAAGGACTGGAGATCGGGTGCAGGGACAACTGCAATGGCTTCTGGCTGCAGAGACTGAGATGACATACCTCCATTGAGTTGAAAGAGGTCAAAGCTCTCTGAGAATTGCTTTAGCCAACCGGGTAGACTCTGCAGCCTGGCCTGGGGCCTGGAAACTGCTTTTCATTCTGGTTGGAGTTTTCCAAAGCTGGAATGGAACAGAAAGGAGGGAGGGCCTGGTGAGGTTTTGAGCGCCCAGCAAGCTGAGGCAGAGCGGGAGTACTCAGAATCTGCTAGATCAAGGTAGATTGGGGTAATTTAAATCTAATAAATGCTTTGGAGGCAAGGACCTTCTGTCCTCCCATGTAAGTCTAGACCCCAAAGATATTTTAAGAGCCATTAGCCCAAGAGGACCCTACCAGCCACGCTTGTGAGGCAAGAACCAGCTCCTCTGTTCTCCTTCAGCCACCCCACAGCAGTCTGGCAAAGGCTGCACCGTGCTAGAGGGTTTGCCTCTTCAGGGATACTTATGTAAATAATGTTATTTTTAACAGAGGAGATAAAGGCAGAAAACACCACAGGAAATTGGCTGACAGCAAAGAGCGGAAGGAAGAAGAGGTGCCCCTATACTAAACACCAGACGCTGGAATTGGAGAAAGAATTTCTGTTCAATATGTATTTGACACGAGAGCGCCGCCTGGAGATTAGCAAGACCATTAACCTTACAGACAGACAAGTCAAAATCTGGTTTCAAAATCGCAGAATGAAACTCAAGAAAATGAACCGAGAGAATCGGATCCGGGAACTGACCTCCAATTTTAATTTTACCTGAGTGCTCGGCCTCCCTTCCCCTCTCCTCCCTCCCCACTCCTTCCTTTCCCCGCCCCTCCTCCCTTTGTGCCTGGTGGTATATATATATATATATATATATATATATATATATATATATATATATATATATATATATATATATATATATTTTCCCCTCCCTGAGTATAAATGCAACACGTCTGCAAAAAAGGCAAAGACCTCAGACTCTTTCCAAGGGACCAATGGTTCGTGCTGCGAAGATGCGTCCTCCTAAAGCATGAGAAATGGGGTGCCGGGGTTTGGAGTGTGATGTGCCCGCATAGAAGGGTGGGAGTGTGACTGGTGTGTGTGTCTACCCCTCACTCACCCATGCACTCATCATCCTGTTCTCCATGCAAAGTTAAGGTAGAATCCACCTGATTAGAGGGGAAAAAAGAGGACAAAAATCAACCAGAGAAGGTTTGTAATCTCGCAGAGCACAGTCAGGATCGCTCTTTCCTTGCTGCATTTCCTCTGTAGAATAATAGACATTTTGGAAAGTTCAGCTAGTGTTTGTGTGTTTGTTGTAGCGCCCAGTGCGTCCACGGAACCCTCTTCGTGTCTTTACCTCCCAGTCATTCTGAGAATCTGCTTGAAGTCTTGTATTTGTACTGCTTTCTGCTTTTCTCTCATCCTCCCAGCACCTCCACATCCCCTCCCCCATTCACTGGCATCTCAGAAATTCTATCCAGTGGAACTAAAAAATTAAAAATTAAAAATAGAACATAGTGAAGCAGAGACAGAATCCCCACCACCACCAAAATATCACCCTGTGCCTGTCTGGCAGTTGTGTTATTTAAAGATATTCTGTATGTTGTATCTTTTGCATGTAGTTTCCTTAATGGAGAAAAAATCCTAATAAATTTCCAGAATCATAATCCTCAAATGGGTGGTTTTTTGTTTTTAGCGATTTTTAGTGACACCCCCTCCCCAAAGATGCTGAGTGTGAGGATGTATGTGTTTTGTGTTTGACTCATCTCCTAGAGCCTTTCGAAAATGTCTCTTGGCAGGTTTAATGTAAGTGAGAGACCATAACGTTGATTTAAATATTATCCAGGTGACCACAATAAGTCAAGGTCATAAAACAGTAATGTCAGGACGGTCTTGGTGCGCGCGAGAGGTGGATTTTATGATCTGCAAATATAATGTGGTGCTGCAGTAAAAGATGCATTTAAAGGTGACTGGAGGAGGGAAAGAGGCAGAGAGCAAACTGCATTCTTGAGGAGAAGATGGATCTGATTGCCTGGGGTGCTGGGCCAGGAGCACCCCCACCGCTGCTGGGGGGAACCCCAAGAGCTCCCCACCTATCCAAGGAGAGGAATAAACTTAACTACCGGAGGGGGTTGAGGAGCTCAGCCAACCCCCCCGCCCCCCACAAACAGCAGCAGCAGAAGCACAGGCAGCGGCAGGAGGAGGCGGCGACAAGGTAAGAGAAGCGGTTTCTTGTTCTTTTCTTGGCGGCAGAATGGGGACTAGCAGCGTCCCCAGGTGCCCGTTGCGTAGCAGGGAGAACCAGGAGGAAGGTGTTTCAGGCATCCGAGATTGCTGAGAGCCCAGGCTTGCCGGTGGTCGCTAGCAGTGGAGGGTAGTAGCAGTGAGCTCCCCTCTCCTTCCCTCCTCGGCCCGTTGCTGTGGGGTTTGGCGGTTAAAGGGGTAAATTGGTGGGTTTTGGCTTCTTTCTCTATACGAACATTTAGGGTTGCCTTGAGGTTGACACATGGATGTAGATGTTGCTCAGTCTGATTGTTTGCTGAGGGGAGCAGAGGGAGGGTGGGCTAGAGAGGGTTGAAGCTTGAAGCTTTGGTTTTTCTGCTTTTTGCTGGTTTGGATGTGAGCCCTATCCAGGCTCTCGGTCCCCACACTCCCTGGCCATGGGGCTTTGCCAGGCAAGTGGCCTGAATGGAAGAGATTTTGGAGCACAGTCTCCCAAAGACGCAGGGGAACCAGAGTCAAGCTGAGTGAGGGAGAGGATCAGAGGGAATCTAGGAGAGCCAGAAGAACAGGACAGGGGACCCAGCTCAAGAATAGAAGGTTACTTCAGCTTCCCCTAGGGCTAGGGCCAGAGGCAGGGGACTAGGTCTACTTCAGTGCTGGGGGCGGGGCGGGGGTTTGGTGACTGGAGGTCCCCTTTCACCAGAGTTTTCCTGAGCAATTTGCTCAGACCAGAAGCTGATGAGGCAGTCAGACCCCCTCCCCACCCAACCACCCAAAGCCTACTCTCTAGTCCTTAGGGAGGTTGTGGGGGCAGAAAGGGGGACGGGGCTGAATTTCTTCCTTCACCAACCCCCTTCCCTTCTCCTCCCGATAAATGCAAAGCTGAATCTCCCGCCCTGCTCGCTCAGCTGATCTGTGGCTTAGGTAGTTTCATGTTGTTGGGATTGAGTTTTGAACTCGGCAACAAGAAACTGCCTGAGTTACATCAGTCGGTTTTCGTCGAGGGCCCCAACCCACCTATCCTGCTACAGCCTTCCCTCATGGGACTGCCCCACAACCCGCCCCCCACACCCAGGGCACAGTGAATACTGACTGAGGAGGGCAAGCTGTGAGTGCGGCTGCAGGACAAGTCTAGAGAAGCCCGCTTTCTACTCCTCAGCCTGTCCCAATATCTGTGGCTGAGAGAGAGAAGTTTATTCCGCAGCTATTGTTTCCTAGACTCAGCTGATGGAGACAAACAAAGAAGGTCCAGCCAAAGACAAGGAAATTAACAAATTTGAGTAAAAGGTAGCCTGGCCGGGCCAGCCAGGGTGGGGCAGGATCATCAGGAGAAAGAAGAGCATAGAAAGAGGAGACAGTCTCTGGAAGGGTTAGTTTCTCTCACCTGCCTCCAGACTGCTAGGACTGAAGCTTCCTCTTAGAAAACTGGGGTGACTGGGGGGGTCCCAAGAGTTGGGGAACTCTGAGTGCCAGCTCAGCCACATCCCCATCCCCTTCTATAGCTCCATCCCCAGGAGAAAAGCAGAGTTAGGGTGTTAGAAGGTTAGAGGAAAGTCATCAAGTCCAAGTAGAAATACCACCCACGCATTCATCCTAGTAGAAACATCAGGGTAAGAATCTGGCTCTGGTCTCTGTCTAGCTGTCTGTGACCCATAGGCCTTGATCTGTTGTGTCTGTGGCTGTCAGGCAGCTTCTTGTTTTTGCGCTGTGTGGAAATGTCTGGGTGAATGGAGGCTGCCAGTGCCTACCATTACCATATTGTTGGAAAGGTTATTGAGTGATGCCAGGGAGAGGAGGGGAGAATAATGGGGTGAGGGGAAATCTGAGCGATGTGAAACTTTGCAAAGCTTTTCTTCCTCTCCCCCCACCCCTCCATCCATGGTTCAGTTTTGGCCCTGGTTGCTAGAGAGAAGCTCTCAAAACAGGTTACTCTACCTGTGGAGAAAAAAATGGGGGGGGCGGTCAAGGAGAGTTGGAAGATATACTCCTGTTCTCGGAGAGACTTGGAAAGAGAGAAAGAGAAAGCCAAATGGAGGACAGGTTCTTGGTTTTCTGTTGAATCATTATCATTAGTAAAACATTATAAACTTTCAGACAGGGAAATAAAATCATGTCCCTGTAACAAAATATATGCATGGAGTTCTACATTCTTGCAATTGTCATCTGGGGGATATATATAACCTTGTATGAATGTGGATCTCTATTTCTACATCTCTGTCTCCTCTAGGCTCTTTCAGCCCCCCTGTATATATTTATGTACATACTCATTTATTTTTCTCTTATACAAAGAGATTTCTTTTGACCCCAAGGAGGCTAGAGGAGAAAATGGAAATACAACGTCTCTTCTCTCCAGCTGAATTTGTCAATCTGTCTTTCTGTCCTTTGGCCTTTTGTAGGGGAAAAAAAAAATCTCTTCCCTTGGTGGAAGTGCTCAAATCTCTCTGTGGCTCCCCGGGAAATGGAGAGGTTTTCTGAGAGGGGTCCAGCTGGTACAAGGCAGACAGGGGCATCTCTGGCTTTGGAGGCCCTAGCAGTCTCTGAGTTTTCAGGCTGTCAGAAGCAGGGGCCCAGTCGGAGTGAACGGAGTCTCAGGCAGGGGCAGGGTGCTCAAGAGTACCTGGCTTGGAAACAGGGTCCCTGATGGGCCGAAATTCTCCAAAGAACGATTTTTGCGCTTTGGATCTCACTGCCTCCATTTCCATTTTAAAGACAAAGGGCTTATAGGGGATGTCCACAGAGCCATGGGTCTCCGTGCCCCCCCCCCAAGTCCTGGGGAATGGGGCGAGTTCTCATAGGGCCAAGGTGAGGGCCAGTCTGGTGGCCAGCGTTCACCCCAGGGCCTTGGGGCCATGGATCATGGCTAATGCGGTAGTGACTATTTATTCGCTTCGCTGGAAGGGAGTCTTCAGAAGAAACAGCGTGAAGAGGAGGGGAAAATTATCTCTCCCGTTTGCGGATATTAAGATGGATTTTTATTTCTTAAAGAACCCTCCCCGCCGAGAGCGCATAGCGTAAACTTAATATATGCTCCGCAGCCCAACTCTAGAAATCGCAATAAAAGTTAAAACCTCCCCTACTGGTTTTTTTTAATTATGATATGAGAAAGAGGAGCAGGATTTATAGAGCTGAACTCTCGGCGTGTGAGTGTTTAAGACTTGTGGGAGAAAGAGGAAAAGGCAAGAGCTCGCCAAGGAGAGCCTTGGTCTCTGAGATAATCTCGCTAACTGCAAGGGCTCAGCTTAGCCCTGCCGAACCTCTGTAGCTTCCCTGGGACCTCGGCTCCTCAGCACCCTCAGCCTGGGCCCCTGGGCTGGCCTCGGCACGGAGATGCAGCCGTTCTTGGGAACAGGTGAAAGGCAGCGGCGGCAGCGGGGACTGGAGTTGCGGGTAGGAGAGTCAGGGCCTGGGCTTTGTGTAGGTCTCCGGCAGGGGAGGAGGTTTGTAGCCGGAGGCAAGACCGCAACCTCAATGTGGTCCTGCAGGCGCCTTGGCTGGGAGGGGTGTCTGGGCCCGGCGCGAGAGCACGGACAAGGTGGATTGCATGTGGACTTTGGCCGCAGACGGAGCGGAGCGGGCTCCGGGCGGAGGCCTGCGGCGAGGCGGGCAACCGGATGTAGAGTCAGTAGGAAGGACCTTGATGTCTGAGTGGTGTTTGGGCTGCCCGGGGCGGCGGCCCAGAGGGTATGCAGCACGCAGGGCGCGGGGCGCGGCGGTCCGCGTGGGCGAGACAGCAGGCCCCGCACACCTCTGCACCCGCAGGGCTGTGTCCAGGACGTGGGAATCAAGGCCGAACCAGGATCAGAACATGAAAAATAAAAGCAGTTAAGGGTCTTTCCTTCTTTCCTACATAAGAAGTCCTTTCTTTTTTCTCTCTTTCGGAGATACCTGGATTTGGTCCAGAACAGGTTGCCCGCGGGAGGGCCCCGCGAGCGGCAGAGAGCGAGGGAGGGAGAGAGGGAGGGAGGGCGAGATAGAGGGAGGGAGGGAAGGAGGGCGGGCAGCGGCGGCTGCGGTGGCCGGGGCTTCCCTCCCCCGGCGAGAGGCGGCTGCCCTGCCTCTCTGTGGCCGTGGGGAGCCGAGGAGCAGGTAACGAAGGCGCTTCCCGAGGCAGGATTGGACCAAGCCAGAGGGACCGAATCTTCCGGGTCTCTGCCCAGCGCCCTGGAAGGGACAGAAGGTAGGGAGATCGGCGCCCGCTGGCCTAGCAGAGAGGCCTCGGGGAATGTTGAACCTGTATTTGATTTCAGGCTCACACTCATGTTGTGAGTCTGTCTGCCTCCGGAGGTGCGTTTTGCCTCTCTGTCTGTCTGTCTGAGATATCCCAAACCCTAAGCTCTCCTTCCAAAAGCTGAAAATATGGAGAAAATTCGTTGGAATGTGCACTTTCATTCATTGGCTTCCCTGCAACTTGGCGGGGCTGGTTGCTGCACCCCAAAGTTGGAAGGGAGCTTGCTTTCACCCTTCTGGAAGCTGGATCCTCTGGTTCCTTCCGCCTTGGACTGAGTTCCGGCTCCAGGTTCGCAGATTGCCCTGAGGTTGGAGGCCAGACAGCTCCCAGTCGTGCAGGGAGGGCGGGGGAGAGAATAGCGGCTCTGGCCCCTTAATTGTACTTCGGCCGTATTGTCTCTCCTTTCGCCACCTCTGCTTCCTCAGTCTGGGCTCCAAAGTCACTGCAAATTTTCTTGCGACACACACATCACACAAAGATCAGGTAAAAAGGCGCCCAGGGCCATTATGGCTCCAGGCAGAGAGCACCCCTAACCCTAGGGCCCTCCCCCTCCAGCCGCTCCCCAGGCCAGGAAACAAAACTGGTTGGGGGAGCCGGAAATAGCCCCATTTGCTGCCGGGCGGCAGGGCAGGGGCCTGGCGGGAATGCAGGCCATGGCGTTGAGAGGGCCATGTTCACAGGCCCTAGGAGTTTCACTCCTGCTGAGCTTAGGGGCCTGACTCCTGGTGTGCAGGGATCCCGGATACCCACCTGGGGTGGGGGCAGGACGCGGGTCTCCTCGCGGCAGGCCAAGAGAATTCAGTTTCTGCTTCCAGCACAGGCCTTAGCAAGAAGGAGTTGTGTATGGGTGTGTTTTTCCCAACAAAGAGGGATCGGGAGAGAGAAGGGGGGAATGTAGAGGGGAACCGAGGAGGGGGCGGGGAGGGGGAGAGGGCAGCGGAGAGGTGAAATGAGCCCATTTCAGGGGGAGAAGGAAAATGAAAGCAAACGGAGCAGGGCCTCCTCCCCGCCGGCGGTTGTTGATGAGCCCCGGAGCGGACTCCCTGCCTGCGGCGTCTGAGATGGCCCACTGGGGGGCACCGGGGAAAGCCTGTTTTAAATTTAATCCGAACTTGACGGTGTGGATTGAACCAGAGGGAATTTAAATCACTAAAAAAAAAAAAAAAAAAAAGGCACAGGGCAAGAGCAGGGGATTACCCTACCCTGTCTGTCTTTCTGTCTGTCCTTTCCTCAGTGGTGCTAGCTTGGTTGTGGTCGAAGCTGCACAGGTTTGATGTGATGGAGTAAAGGTGCTCCTCCCCCTTGGGGGACTCTCTTGTGCCCAGTGAAATCTTTCCGGGTTGGAAGGGAGCTCTAAGAACCAGAGTAAATGCAGAGCTGCCAGCTAAAGCTGGGGTTCACTCCACAAGAACTCCCAATGGCCTCCACTCTCTTGGGTTTTCCCCATCAGTCCTGAAGAAAATTAAAGGTAGTGGTGGGGGTGAGAGGGAGTCTTGGAATCTAGCAGATGATTCAGCAGCAGTAACTGAACCTGGAAAGAGAAGCCCCTCCTTGATGCCCCCACATTCTTGGTGCCCTCATAACTATAGGCCTGGATTTGGGGGAGCCTAAAGGTCTACTCCAGGGCCCTGACCTGCCACCTTACCTCCAAATGAATTGACTGGGTATACAAGCTACATGCAATTGTGAAACCCCAGGGACCTTGGCCTGGTGAACTCAGGGGCTCCCAGCTTCTTCCAGCCCTCCTCCCCAAGACTGGCTCTTTCAGCAAGGCCTAGGCAAAATGAGGCTTTGGTGGAAAGGGGCCTGAGCCTATGCTTAAGTGGGGAGGGTCTGAGTTCTTGCTCTGAAGTACAGGTGACAATCTCCCCTCAGTTTCACAGGGAATTTGACAGCAGCAGGATGATCCTGGCTGCCCTGCTGCTGCTGCCTCTGCTGAGTGGGCAGGGACAGTGGACAGGCTGCTCAGGAGTTGAAAAGAAGGCAGTGGCCCAAGGAGGTAGAAGAGAAAAGGCATCTCTCTCTTTACAGCCACAATCTCTAAGGGGCTCTCCCAAATAGAAGAGGTGCATAGAAAAGGGTGTTTAGGGGCATCTTTTTTTCTAGAAAAACTGAGGTTGGGGGAGATGGGCCCTGTCCTCTGGCAAAGATGCAAAAGAGGAGCAGGGCATGAGACCTTCATCATGTGTTCTTTGCTCCTTGAGTAGAGTATGGTTCAGCCCCAGATGCCTGGGCAGCTCTCTAGGCTTATATGGGGTTCCATATCCCCGAGGCCTAGTGTACCCACAGGAGCAAGTCACCCAGGAGGGGTAGGAGAGGAGGCCTCTTCCTTCTTTGTGTCCAGACAGAAGTGGCCGCTGTGCCCGAGTCGGTCCCCAGCAAAGGCCCAGCAAGCAAGCGGACTGCACAATGCCACGGCTGTTCAGTCTGCTCTCGTCCTACCACGTCTTTCCTGCCTATCACTGCCCTTCCTCCACCTCACTCTCTGCACGCTTTCCGTTAGGTTCTCTTTTCATCTTGCCTCCCTTCTTTAATTCTCTCCTTCCTCCTTTTTATCCCAATTTTTATCCTCCATTTTTTTCTCCCTCCCTTTCCCTCCCTCCCTCCCTCCCTCCCTCCCTCCTTCCCTTCCTTCCTTCCTCCCTCCCTTCCTTCCTTCCTTCCTTCCTTCCTTCCTTCCTTCCTTCCTTCCTTCCTTCTTTCCTTCCTTCTTTCCTTCCTTCCTCCCTCCTTCCATCCCTCCCTCTCTCCCTCTTTCCCTATGGGCCTGATGCCCTGTTTCAGTTAGCCTGTCTCAGGCTATCTCAGGCTCATTCTCTCTCAGGCTCTGTCCCCTGATGTCCTCTTGGTCACAGTCTGGCCCTGGGCCCACCAAAGGCTACATGTGTCTGCCAGCAGCCGCCCAAGAGCTGGATAGGGTCCCCAAACGGAAAGGGCTGGAGAGGTGCCGATGGTGCTGGGTATTTGCAGAAAGCCTCGGCAGGGGAACGGGAACCCTCTATCTTTTGCTTGAACTGGTGAGGAAGAATTTTTGATTGACAGCTAACCCAACTCCATCAAGGCCAAAGAGATATTCTGTTTATTGCTGTAATTTGGATTTTATAGACCAGTCCAGTCTGGGGAGGGGAAGATTATCAGAGCCAAGGGTGAGGAGGCTAAGGCCCCAGTTTTCCTCTCCCAGACAGGCACTTCTCACATCCCCCCATTCCTCAAAATCCTAGCCCCGCTTGTCCGAAAAGGAAAGAATTGGAGAGGGGGAGGAGCAGGGACTGGTGAGGGGGCCTGGAAAGCTGGGGTCAGTGCTGTGGGCTTCAAATCTACCCTTCTTCCCTCAACTTTCCACTCCCCGCCCCAAACACACATACTACACACTCTGGGACACCTCTCTCTATCCCTTCTCCACCCCAGAGGAGAAAGGTTGACATAGGTGCAGGAGAAAACCTGCCTAGGCCCCCACCCCTAGCGTTTGGTCCCCTCCTGGGGACAAGAGTGGAAAAGAAGGGCAGGCATCTTGGGTCTGGGAAGCCTTGTCCTTCCCTGCTGCCTCAGAGCCTGCGTCTCAGGCTCAGCTCCTGCTTGTTTCTTTTAGCGCAAACTGGTACTCTTCCCTTCTGACCCTGAAATTGCACCCTACCTTCAAATTCGCTCTGCCATGCCTAGGGTACATCTGTCACTAGGGACATCACCTGCCCTTATTCGCCAGCTCTCCAGCCAACCTCCCTACCACCTCTCTTGCACCCACACTGAGAATTTTCTGCTTGCCTAAAGCACACCCTTACTAAACCACTATGGGACAGTCTGATGGAAAGCAGAGGGCTGGGCACCGAACCCCAAATTCAAGGAGAAGGGTAGCAACCAACTTATTGGGGGGGGGAATCCAAGTTGTCTGATATTGCTTACAGTCACACTGCCCCTCCAGAATTCCTGTGTCCGAACCCAAAAAAACTGCTTTCTCTCATCCCTCCGTTGCTTTTTTCCCGTTCCAAAAACAGCCTACAATTTTATTTAATGAAGGACACATTTATGAACAATCAAATGATCCTCATAAAAATTTTATTGAAGGACGTAAAAACAAGCTACTTGCCCACGACCGAGGTCGCTGTCTCTTTGCCTGCTCTCACCCTGGCTCTCTGCAGACTGAAGAGGGGGTGACTTCTTTTTATTGGGAGGGGGGCAGAGTGAGTGTCTCTGAGATGGAGTTGGATGCAAAGGAGGATGAGTAGGAAGATGGGATGGGGAAGACCCATTTAAGTTGTGTAGATCTCTCCTCCACTTCTTCAAGCTGGCAAAGAAAGATAAATAGATAGAGACAATAAATTTAAAATAAAGGCGCTTGCATATCTGTGCCAAAGCAGAGAGGACTTCTAATGATAAGTGTATGAGATCCTGAGGTCCTACCCCTCCCACCCACGAACCACCTTCCCTAGGCTTCTCCTACCCTAGATTTGGGGTGCTGAGTTGGCTAGTAGCAGAAGGACTCTCCCCTTTCCCTCTTTCCCTCCCTCCATCCCAGCTTCCCCAGTCCCCTCCCATCCTCCCTCCCTCGCTGCTCCTGCTCCTGAAAGAAATACATACATATACACTATTTAAAAACGCATTTTTAAAAGCCACGTTCCGAACTGACAATCGCTGATCTCGGCTCGCGCAGAGACTGCGGGAGCGTCGGGGCCGACAGAGACGGATTACGTCAAGAAATAGTTCCTCCACCTACCTCGGCGGCCTCTGCGCCCCTGCGGGGCTCCCGTGCCCTGCTCGGCCCTTGGGGTCCGGGAACCCTGGCTTCGGGGACTGGCATTTTCACCCCATTAAAAAATCCTCCTAGGGGTGGGGGTTGGAGGCCATCTGCTTATGGGTGGACATGGGCAAGGGGGTTCTCTGATGAGATACGAGTTGTCCTGAGGGGGTGGCTCATGCCTCGGATCCAGAGTTCCGGACCCCCATGAAAACGCAGGTCTCGGGGATCAGCAGAGAAGGGGGTGGGAGAAAGGGGGGGGGGAAAGCAAGGGAAAAAAAGCCCCTGCGCATTGATCCGCGCCGTATTTTTGGGTAAATACGATCACGTGGGGGCCGGGGAGCCAATGAGCTGCGGGGAAAAGGCTGGAAAAATAATTACCTGCCTTGATTGTTCTGTGAGCAGATAAAAAGTACATATACAGTTCATACAATAATCTTATGTATGTAAAACCCCGTTACGATGTCGGCGACGGGGCCCATCAGTAACTATTACGTGGACTCGCTCATCTCTCACGACAATGAAGACCTCCTAGCGTCCAGGTTTCCGGCCACCGGGGCTCACCCCGCCGCCGCCAGACCCAGCGGCTTGGTGCCGGACTGTAGCGATTTTCCGTCCTGTAGCTTCGCGCCCAAGCCGGCTGTGTTCAGCACGTCGTGGGCGCCCGTGCCCTCGCAGTCGTCCGTGGTGTACCACCCGTACGGCCCCCAGCCCCACCTCGGCGCCGACACGCGCTACATGCGGACTTGGCTCGAGCCGCTGTCCGGCGCCGTCTCCTTCCCCAGCTTCCCGGCCGGGGGCCGTCACTACGCCCTCAAGCCGGACGCCTACCCCGGGCGCCGCACCGACTGCGGCCCGGGCGACGGCCGCAGCTACCCGGACTACATGTATGGCTCGCCCGGGGAGCTGCGCGACCGCGCCCCGCAGACCCTGCCCTCGCCCGAGGCGGACGCCCTCGCCGGCAGCAAGCACAAAGAGGAGAAGGCCGACCTGGACCCCAGTAAGTTGGGAGCAATTTTCCTTTACAACCAGCGCAGGAGGGGAGGGGAGGCCGGGCGGGGGGAGCCAGATTACAGCCCCTAGGAGCTGCGCAGGGAGCGCGGGAGAGGGGCGAGGGAGAGGAGCGAGGACTCAATAAAAGCGAATTACCTTGGGGGAGCTTTCAGGGGCAGGAAGGTCTCTGAGAAGGGGGCTCAGAGAGCCAGTTTGGGAGAGGACTGAGGGGGTTTCTCTCCCAGGAGCTGGCTTTGATGAAACCCCCGCCCCCCACACACCCAGCCTGGGCTTTTTGGCTCAGTCGCTACTTTCGAAGAAATACTGGAAGAGCTAGGGGATGGGGTGGCAGCGAGGTTCATTTTACGGTTTGAGGAGGAATAGGGAGAAATGACAAGGACACTGGGGGCAGAGAAGAAATATCCCAGAAAGAAAAATCACCCCTACCTCCCAACCAACATGGGGCTCCTCACCCCACTAGATTCATGAAACAGAAGGTCCATGGACTTCTCTCCCAGGAGCACTAGATGAGGGGACTGGGGGATTTCATAGTCTGGGAACTTAGAGGGATCAGGACTTCCAGAGGTGGGGGAGAGAAGTGGGGTCCCAGTCTCCTTAAACTTGAAAACCCTCCTCTGCGGGTCTTTAGGAGAGAGGATTAAGAATGGAGGGTGAGGGATGAGAAGTGGGGAGAAGCATCTCCCTAGATTAGAGAATTACACACACACACACACACACACACACACACACACACACACACACTTACTTCAATCAGGGAGACAGGAGCCTTCTGAGTCTTGCAAAGAAGGGCAGGGGTAGGTTGGGGGGGGCAGATAGGAGCTGCAGGGCCAGAGAAAGGAGAAAGAAGGTAAACAGCAGGGGAGGGGGTGCAGCCCCCTGGGTGTGAGGAAGTGTCTGGGGGAGTCCCAGGAAGGGGCTTTAGGAAATCCTTTCCTCCAGCCCCATAAGGGGCCAGGGCCTAATTATACCTCTCTGAGCCTTCCCTCCTTGCCCTCAGCTACTTCCATAAACCTGAAATTGGAGGCTTGGCTCCTGTGGAGCCTGTCCTAGGGCTAGCAAGAGAGAAGCCAAACAGGGAAGCTAAGATATAGGGGATCCTGTTCCCAAGTCCAGCAGCTCTCTGGGGAGAGGAGAAAGGCTTTCCCCAGCCCAGCATCACCCTGAGAATTCGCCTCAACAGGGTTGAATTCGTAGAGTGGAGACAGGCACTGGAGAGGGTGGTGAGGGGCTTAGGGACTCTCAGGGTCAGGAAGCAGAACTGCTGAAATTTCAGGACTTGGTCGTGGGCTGGGAGGATGGGAGGGGGCAGAGGAGGAGGGAAGTAGGGAGGAGAGAGACCTTGCTATAAAAATAAAAAACAAGAGAGAGAAGCATTTATGGGCCTATGAAACGGTTGGGAATTTGGACTTTTTATGAGGATATTCTCGAATTACTACTCTTGAAGCTGAGGACCAGACTGTAGGGGCTTTGATTGCTTTGATTTCCTATAGTTTTAGGTGCTGGAAACTGAAGAAGGGTAAGATAGGGAGGGAGCAGAAAGCAAAAGGAGTGAGGGGGTAGGATGATCCTAAAGCAAAACCTGTCCAAATTCAGGTTCAATTATTGGGTTTGGGGAGCCTGGCTAAGCCTGGGGAATGGGGTAGAAGGGATCCTGGGCTAGAAAGGGGCTCCACTGACCCCTGCCTGTGTTTGGCCCTCCAGGCAACCCCGTGGCCAACTGGATCCATGCCCGCTCCACGAGGAAGAAGCGCTGCCCTTACACCAAGTATCAGACGCTGGAACTGGAGAAGGAGTTTCTCTTCAATATGTATTTAACCAGGGACCGTCGGTATGAGGTGGCCCGGGTTCTCAACCTCACTGAGCGGCAGGTCAAAATCTGGTTTCAGAACCGGAGGATGAAGATGAAAAAGATGAATAAAGAGAAAACCGACAAGGAGCAATCCTAAATCCTGACCCGGCCTGCTGCCTCGGCACAGCCAAGGGAAAAACAAAAATACCACAAAAACCCCCAACCCAGGCGGGAGAGAGCACGAAAAAGAAAAGGAAAAAGCAAGATAGAGAAAAGCCAATCAGCTTAAAAAGGAAAAAAAAAGGGGGGGGGAAAGGAAAAGGAAAACTCTTGCGATTTGGGAGGGTTCAGTGTTTGAGAAATTGGTGTTTTAGAGTTAGTCCTATCCAGCGAGGAGCAGGAGGCGGGGAGAGAATCCGCGTTCTCTTCTCCCAGCGCAACTGAAATAAATGACACACACAAATGTGATTTTTTCTCCTTTCTTCAGAGAAGCCAGTACTTGAATCGCTATATTTCTATTTTTTTTTCCTGTATCTTATTTGGTCCGGGCCACCTCTCCCCAGGCCTGAGGTGCTCTGCGTGCAGATTTTGTACAAAAAGGGGACACACATATATACAATAACAATTCTCAGCCCAGGAGCTGAGGGGCGAGGGCCGGGACAGTGTCGCAGGCTGGGTCCAGCGGGTGCAGGCCGGCGCCTCGGGCGTGTACATAGCAGTGTTTTCTCTCATTCCCAGCGTCCGTCCTGTAACGTGCTTCTGTTTGTTATGGTAGAACAGCTCTGTGTTAATATATCGAAGTCACTTAAAAAACCAGAAACCCAACTGCATCCAGTTCTCGTTATTTCTCCTCCCTGTGGCTCCCAGGCTGCTCTCCTGGAGGAGGCAAGTGCTCAGATCCTGTGGGGGAGCCAGGAAGGGGCTCCCTCGATCTCAAAAGGGCAAGTGCCTGTGGCTTCTCTTCAGGCAGGGTGGGATGGGGGTGAGGGATCCAGGGGTAGCGGGAAGGCTGCAGTGGCCTGGGTAGAGCTTGTGCCTGCTCCGCTGGCTGCCTGTGAGTTTCTTGGTAGCTTAATGGAGTCGGCGGCGGGGGTGGGGGAAAGAGGAGGGGGACATGGCATGAATGGTTTTCCCTGGCTGTAATTAATTGTAATAATTTATGAGTACATGAGATTGGAGGGAAGAGATAGGTGAAGATGAAAGTTGGGTGCTGGGTGAGGGCCCGGGCTGGATTCTTGCCTGGCTGCCTTCGTGCTTCAAGGGATGGCTGAGTGGGGCAGGTAGGGTGGGTGTGCAGTGAGGAGGAGGAAGACTAGCAGGCCTCTGGGAGTAGAACAGGCTCTGGGGACTGCATTCAGAGTAAAAGGAGGAAGATGCATAGACAGAGACAACGAGGCAGAGAGAGAACGTTGAAAAGGAAGGGAAGGAAAGAAGGAAGATGGCAAAGCCAATACAATCAGAATTAGATATAGTTTTTATTCCTCAATGCATTTGTAGCTTCTCTCTCTCTCTCTCCATCCCCTAGTTCTCTCTTCTTCTCAATCTCTGTCTCTTTGATATTTAGTTTGAATGTTGGTTTGGGAGTGATGGGGTTATGCTGTGCAGCTGCAGATTTCTGGGGGATGGTGTGGCCAGGGCACAAGGAAGCTGGTCACAGATTAGCCAGAAGTGGGGTGTTCTCTGGTGGTTGTGAGACCCTATGCACAAGGGTGTAGGGATGTAGGATGTGTGTGTAACAGCCTGATGGGGCTGGTCAGCTGCACTGTACCCCAGAGCACCTTCCCCAGAACCAGCAGTTTTCATCTGCTAATCAGAAGCAGACACAAGCTGCTGGGTACCCGGGCGCCCCCTTTCTCGGAAATCCCCCAATCTGGAAACTATTAAATTCAAGACTGCCTGAAATATAGCCCTTTAATATCTCAGGCTGCCCATTCTGGAGAGGGTGCAGGGTGTTGCTCTGAATACTTGGGGAATACCACCATAAAAAAAATAATTGGGGACCCCAGGCCATGTGCAACTCCCCCCCCCACCCACATCGTATCACCTTACAGGATTGGTGAGGCACTTGTAAAGACCAGCCTCTCCCTATCATTTAAATCTCCTATCTCCTCCTTCCACTAAACACTCCAATTTTGAGGGTTGTAGAAACGTGGGAAGGGGTGAATATTTTGTTTCGATAATATTTTGAGAGGGGCAATCAGAAGTTACAAACAACAGTGTGGTTTTCCTAGTTGCTAAAGCACCCTCTCTTCTTTCCAGCTTAAGAGACCTCCTCCCCAATTCCAGAAGCCGTTGTTTTCTTGGTCCTTTTGAAAGGTGCTTTTCCTACACGCAGTTTCTCTTTTCTCACTTCCTTACTCCTCCTCTTGGCCATTTTGCTGTTCTGCAACCCTGGCCTCAGTTCCACACCGGGTGGAGGACAAGGCACCCATCTTCCTCTGTTCTGACCAAAGGGACTTAGGCTTCTCTCCAACCCGGGCTCAGGCGGCCCTTCCGGACTTTTCCACCCAGCCTTTCTGTTCCAAGGCCCTGTTGCCTCCCTTGGTCCGTCAGCGCGGCCTGCTTCCTGCAGCCGGCCAGATCGGGCCTAAATACGGGTGAGAAGGAGGGCCTCAGGGCTCAAGGGTCCTGAGAGAAGCGTGGGATCCAGAGCAGGTCCACCCCGCCACTGTTCAGTACCAACTCCAGCCTGCAGGTCAGGATTGGATTCTATTTTTATTTATTATAACTCGTGAATTAAACCAGAACAACACAACACACATCTGGGGAAAGAAACGAAAGCTGAGGGGAAAGAGGGGCTAGCAAACGCTCTCCTGCCATAATCGTCCTCCCACCTCTCCTCATCTCCTTTGTCAGAATCACAAAACCCTAAAGGTTGTTCCACTTGGGAAGGCAGCGGATAGGTACATTTCCGCAGCCCTGAAATGCCACTTTTATGGCGCTGTTTGTCTCCCTGCTCTGGATTCTGAATGGGGCCGAACAAAACAGCAGCGCGGAGCTGGCTAGACGTCTGGGCTTAATTGTTTTATGGTTTAAATAAGGTGGACACTCTTTCCTTTGAAATCGGATTATAGGAATGTTTTGTCTATGGCCCACGGAAAACAGGACCTCACTGGCTGGGAGGGAGAGGTGGAGAGAGCGCTCGTGAGAGAGGGATGGGCTACAAACCAGGGGACCAACAACCGGGAGAAGTCAGAGTCCCACCCCAAAGTCCTGTGGGCGGCGGTGGAATAGGCTATTCGGAAGCAGCAGCAGGGTAAGAGAATCGAGGATTTTAGGGTGCGCGCCGCGGGCAGGTGGTCGCGGGAGCTTCGGAAAGTGCATCTGAATGCGCGGAGGTGTTCCCAGCCCAGAAATGCGCCTGATTACTGGGGAAGATCGCGGCAGTTCTCTCGTACAGTGTCTCTTAATGCCAGAAGAGAAGGTGACAAAAAGAGAAAATAGTGTGAAACCTTTGACAAGGTTTATTTCGAGAATTTACAAAACAAGAGAACAGAGGTTCCGGAAAAAATCTCTTTGGGGGACCCTCCTCCCCTCTTTCTCGCACCCGTTTAGAAACTCGCTCCCACTTCCCATCTTAGGGCTAAGCCTAGGACTTGCTTGCTGTGTCTGTTGGCTTTTTTCCCCGGCTGGACTGCATTAGAGAAAGTGAACGCGAGGTGGCGCTGTTGCTCAATGTTAGAGGCTGCATTGGTGCCCTAGACCCGTCTGGCCGCACTGACATTTAAGGCCCAGCACCAAGGAGCAACGGCGAGAAGGCCCCGCGCCCAGGCTCAGCCTGGCCCCACTGGCTCTGAGCAAATCAATCCTCTCACCTGCGAGGTGTAAATAAATCGTGAGTGGTGGCGGGAGATGGGCCCTCGCTCTGACAGCAGGCTCGGGAGGTTCAAGAGGGCGGGCTTCGAAAAGAAACGCTTTGCGGAGGTGATAAGCACGAAGCAGGCAGCGCGTAATTAACACAAAAAGGCAGAATGACCCGGACAAACGAACATAAATCCGTGGTACCTAAGAGGGCGGTGCAGGCCTTGGGGAGAGGGACAGAGACACCTCAGCGAGGATGGCTGCTTGTGATTTCCTTGTTTCCAGGCCTTCTGGAGAGACACCAACCAGATATGTGTAGAAGAAAAAAAAATCAAATGAAAGAAAGATAGGCGAGGGACCCCCAAAAGGGAAAATCAAGTCCAGCCAGGGATTTCGTACTGGCAGGTTCTCTGAGCGGAAGGTGGTGGGGACACACTCAGGACAGTCACATTCCAAGACACAAAATCCAGGAAGAATAGCTGTGTGGCAGGGTTTTCACTGGACTATAAACTGTTGAGATTTCCCCACACCCTCGAAAGATAAGGCATAGGCCCCAGAGCAGATCTAGCCTGCGTAGCCTCCTTTTTCCAGGGAAAGTATTTATGACAGTACCCAGTGACCCAGATGCTTGGAGCCCAGAGTCCATCTCCTTTAGCTCAGTACTTGAAGAGCAGGCTAAAGCATGTTTTCTGGTAGTGGTGGAGACCCCTGTCATGTCCAGCATTATCCTGAACTCTAAGGAGACCTGTATCCCCGGCATAGCCCTCTTCTGCACCTCCTCCACTCCCACCCAGCTCCAGGGCCCATGTTCTGGGTTTTGCAGAGTCTGAGCAATTTCTAACTCTAATGGGGATGGGTTTCTCCAAATTCAGGGGACTGAAGAAAGATCTTTTGCTGGGGCACCAGTGAATTTTCCTTTGAGAATTTAGCTGAGGGTGGCCATTTCCCCAGCAATAATTTAGATAACAGTGGGATGGGGTGGCGGGGGGGTTCATTCTATTGGCACTCTTCTCCCATGCCATTCCTTCCTCCCTAGAGCTGGGCTCCAGATAGGAGAGAAAAAGATCTGGTTTTCTAACTGCCTCCTTCCTTGTCCAACCCTGAAATCCCATGATGTGGAAGAAAAATTGGTAACAATTGTTTTTCATGATGCAAAGAGCTAAAGATGCATGTGTGTTTGTCAGGTATTATTTTTCTGTGTGCCTGGGTGTGCACGTGTGTGCACAGTGTCTGTGAGGTGACAGGGGTGTTTCCAGGCATGCATGGTAGTTTAGTGAGCATGCATTTGATGTTTTTCCGGGTGGAAGGCTAAAACATACAGTATGTGTGTATCCTGACTGTGCCTCAGTGTTGCCCTCCGTAGGGGGGGGGACTGGAAAAAACATTTATTCCTCTTTTTAATTCATATGCACACTGCACACATATCCACAGCTCTCTCACTTTCTCTCTTTTCTTTCTGTCTGTGTTCGGCCTACATAACTGTATACACATATGGACAGAGAAAGGTGTTGATGGAGTAAGGGTTTTTTTTTTTTAATCTGTTAGAATTAATTTGAATTTACCTAGTCTTGGAGATGAGGAGAAACCCCCCCCCCCCCGAAAAAGTGTGGGTAAATATTTAAAGAGTGTCTGTTGACAATTCCCACCCACATCCTGGCCTGGGCAGCTGGCCTGGGGAAGTGGGGATGTGATAAAGCCAGGGGGGCCCTCCAGGGCTAGCTGGCATTTCTTATGAGGTTAGGGTATGTGGGGACAAGTAAGAACTGTGCTCCAATCTCCTTCAACCCAGATATAAGTATTATCCTAAGATGAAACATCTTGAATCAGCCTAGCCAGAAGCCAGGGACCCACCAGCTGCCCTCTCCTTCTCTATCCCCACAAGCAGCTTTGCTCTCAGAGTCTCCAGCCAAGCTCCTGGCCATTGCGGGCTTTGTGCCTCAGGCAGGAACTGGTGTCTGAAGGGCAGTGTAGCCCAGACTGGGTGTATGCAGTGCCACCCACCTCTGGCTCTCTTCACTGCCCACAGTAGGCAGGCAAGAGGGCCTTAAGGACCTAAGGAAGACAAGGCAGCTTTTCACCCTGGGAAGGGCAACAGACATGGAGACTGCTGATGCCTGAAGTATTTGGAGATATGATGTGCTTGTTCCTCCTCAAAGTCCTCAGACTTAAGGACCCCCTGAGATCCTATCTTTTGGGTCAGGTGACCTCCTTTCCCTTGCTGGCATTCAACCCCCTTGCGGGGGGTCTTATACCTGTTGAGGTAACCTGAGTTGACCTGCTGGCCCAGGTATCTCTCTGAGAGGAAGGAAAAGAGAAGTAGGGGAGA